>CM051027.1:51683330-51698330 GCA_027627225.1 Congeria kusceri | reverse complement strand
TTAACCGATAGGGGAGGTAACCGCTGCGAGGAGTTTGATCTTGTTACGACATGATGGACAGTCTCTTCTATAGGAGATAACTATGTATCATGGCATTAGTAAACGTATTAGGTTGTCTCCCTTGGATAAAAATCTGTGTCAAAAGTATAACTAATTGCTAAAAAGTATATCATAATATGGTTGTAAGGGAATATTTGTTATTTGAAGTTGATAAAAGAGGGATAATATTAATTTTCGAATGTTCCAAATAAGTTGCATTATAATTCAAATGGTTGGGTTATTTAAAATCCTAACCTGACACGAATTTTCTATATACTTAGAACAAAATTCACCGTTGTTAAACTGCCAACAAAAATCCGAAAAAATACCGAAACTGTAAAATATAGTTTGAAATAATTTTCGCATTATCGTTGTTTATCGGCCAATAAACAACGATGTGTCGTTCTGATGCGGTATATTAAACAACTCTTGCTAACGCCATCGGGGTTTAATTTATACGCATCAAAACTCAAAATCGATGTTATTAGCCGATAAACAACTCTAAAAAGAAAAGTATATCTTATTTATCATAGGTTCGCTCAACTTATATTTCTAGTGTATCTTATGTACGTCTGAAGTTCAAATTCCCTATAATTCAGAAGAGGAGCTATGCGGTCTGTACAATGGAAACCTGAAAAACGGACACTTCCACGTCCTAGATGAGGCAACCCAAACGGTATATACATATTCCAAATGCTAATGCGAGGGATTATTTGATACTTATTTTCTGTGTACAAGTCCTTTATATGATATAGTCGTATACTCTTGCATTCTGTGACATTACACATAACTGAGACGTGTCGTGGGAAACCCGGGCTTAATGCATGTGCGTAAAGTGTCGTCCCTAATTAGCCTGTGCAATCCGCACAGGCTAATCCGGGACGGCACTTTCCGCCTTCAGAGGATTTAGGTTTAGAAGAGACTTCATTGAAACAGAAAATACAATAGACGCTTCCACATGGCAATCATATTCAAATTAATCTGCAATATTATCCTATCATCGCACTTGGATATCACGTGTTTAGGGCATAAACAATTTCATACAAAAGAGCACGTGCATTATGTTTGTGGTATTCAAATGAGCACGTGGTAATGTTCGTGATTTTCGATGAATGGAAATTAATCTTTTAACAATAGCTGGGGAGGATTTTCAACTATTCGTGGCGAAACCCGGATCGGTCTATAAAAGCTGAAAGTGCCGTCCTGGATTAGCCTGTGCGGACTGCACTTTACGCACATGCATTAAGCCCGGTTTGCCCACGACACGCTTCAATTGTTTGTTTTTTTCATATTAATATCTAATATCTATGAAACAGAACGTATACTTTATTTTCCAAATTCTCTTTCAGCTGTCTACCAAACACATCGACACACCACGTTTGAAATTACATGTACAACTAATTTTCTATTGTCCATGTTTTTATATACATTTTTTTTATCTAAATAAGAAAATCAATTTAAATTTGCTTTTTAAAAAGACAACACTTTCGTAAGATTAAGACTATTTTCTTTAAAAAGTACATATCTGGGCCCGTATTTACCAACCCATTCTTAGACTTAAGAATTAAGAACTGACTTAGACGCATGAAAATATACTTCTGCGTTTGCAAATATTTTGGGAACCAAAATAAAAAATGATGTAATTGGAGAGGGTCGATATAAAGTAAGATACAAAATTACAATGCTCTTAGAATATAACAATTTCAAGAATATTAGATGTATTCTTATAGTCTTAAGTCAAAGAATATGTTAGTGAATATGGGCCCAGATCTTTATAAAGGACATCTGGCATTGATGTAAAATGACATGCTTTTTTCATAATTTAATAGCAAGATCATACAATAATATTATGTTGTATGAATATATTGCGGGGAGTACAGAGGAAATAGCGCAAAAGATGTTACGACCTGTCTGTCTTTCTTTTTTAAGGTTGTCGAGATCCCAATTAAAGAACTACCCATTACCGAAACCCACAAGTGCCGTACGTTTGATTTCTATAATATTATGTTGCATCAATACATATTTGTGAGTTATATATTATAAAATATTAATCAGGTATCATAAGTGTATTAAATATAAATACCAATCAACGTGAATAAAATTTTCAAAAGTAAAAACAAAAATATTGGTGAAATATTGCGTATTTGAAAAGATTAATCATTAGAAAACAAATTTATTGCAGGGAAACATCCGTCTAAAAGACTCCTCCTAGATGACCTCAAGGTTGATGCCAACGATATTTCCGGAAGCCTCAGTGCCGGCGGTCTCTCTGCCAACGTCGGCGTCGACAAGAATGGCGTTAAGGCGGACGGTACCGCTTCAGTTGGAGGCGCCACGATAAACGGAAACATCCAGAATCAAAATGGCTAGACTTCCGGGGGAATCGGCGGTACATTCAGTGGAGCAAACGGAAACACGTTATCTGGGGGAATAACGGTCGCTCCTGATGGTTCAGTCAGCGGAACCGGAAGTGCCAACATCAATGGATCGAATGGAAACAGCCTAAATTTGAATGGGGGTTTTAATCCAAATGGTTTCAACATGGGCGGGACAGCGAATGTCGGCGGTAATACATTTAACGCAAATTATCAGAATCAGAACGGAACGTCAAGCGGTAGTTTTGGAGGGACTTTCAATGGTCAGAACGGAAACCAGTTTACCGGAGGAGTCAGCGTGGCGCCTGATGGTTCAGTTAGCGGAAGCGGAAGTGCCAACATCAATGGAGCAAACGGAAACAATTTAAATCTGAATGGTGGATTTAATCCAAATGGGTTCAACATGGGCGGGACAGCGAATGTCGGCGGCATCACCTTTAACGCCAATTATCAGAATCAGAATGGAACGTCAAGCGGCAGTTTTGGCGGAACCATCAACGGTGCAAACGGCAACCAGTTCACCGGAGGCGTCAGTGTTGCGCCGGGAGGAGCGGTGAGCGGGAGCGGAAGTGCCAACATCAATGGACCCAATGGAAACAACTTAAATTTGAATGGAGGTTTCGATCCAAACGGATTCAACTTGGGCGGGACAGCGAATGTCGGCGGTAATACATTCAACGCCAATTATCAGAATCAGAACGGACAATCAATCGGAAGCGTCGGTGGGACCATCAACGTTGCGAACGGCAACCAGTTCACCGGAGGCGTCAGTGTTGCGCCGGGAGGAGCGGTGAGCGGGAGCGGAAGTGCCAACATCAATGGACCCAATGGGAAAAACTTAAATTTGAATGGAGGTTTCGATCAGAACGGATTCAACTTGGGCGGGACAGCGAATGTCGGCGGTAATACATTCAACGCCAATTTCCAGAATCAAAACGGACAGTCAAGCGGCAGCGTCGGTGGGACCATCAACGGTGCAAACGGGAACCAGCTCACTGGCGGAGTAAGCGTGGCTCCTGATGGTTCCATGAGTGGCAGCGGAAGTGGAAGCTTAAACATGGGAGGCATGGGAACTGCGAATTTCAACGCCAACATGGCGAATGGTCAAATGAAGGCAACTTTCAGATGAATTTGCAGGGCGTACAAGCGGGTCGTAAGTATACACGCGTACAGATTATTACCTTAGGCCAAAGCAAGAAATATGTGTGATTCAGGTTTCCCGGCCGACCCCACTTTTTCGCCGACCATAGGCTCTACTAGTATATGAAGATATATAAAAATATAATAATTCCGCTGATGACCATGATCATCAATATGGTAATTTAGTTTATCGAAACATTAATATAAAATAATAAATAGACCAACCTACAGTTTTCTTTGTATTTATATAAAACCAACCGTTTATATATTGTATTTGATTTATCATACATTTTTAACGTTAACTGATGCTCAACATCTGAATACATTTATGTTATATATTTGATTTCAGAATCTGGAACCGGCTACAACCCTGCAACGTTCTTCTCTCAAGGTACTGTAAAATCATTTTATATTATTTCCCGCTGGTCTAATTTTTGCGTATTTCGCTGTCCAAAGAGAGCGCGAATTAAGACCCCGCATAATTGTTTCTTTCGCATATATGTATGCGTAAATACATATGAAGCGTGTCGTGGGAAACACGGACTTAATGCATGTGGGTAAAGTGTCGTCCCGGATTAACCTGTGGGGGATGGCATTTTCGGTTTCAAGGAAGTCCATTCTAAACATAAATCCACTATAGGCGGAAATTGTTGTCACATGCTTTAAGCCCGATTTCCCCTCGACAAGCGTAATTTATTATTTCTACAGACAAATAAAAAATGAGCGAATAGATGACTACGCTAATTACGCGTTTTTCAAGACTGCACGAAATATAGACACCACGAAATAAAATGCCTACAGTAATTCATATTTTGTATAAAGTTCGAGTGTAACAGACAATGGGCCTCGATAATGCAATCAAAATATCAACGTTTTCAAAAGAACATTTTGGATTGTATTGGATCAATGTGAATGACAATGAGTGGTTGAGAATATTCTTTTTAAAGTAATGATAGTCTAATCACAATAATACTCGTTCAATGTGACAACGTCTCTACAAACTGAAACAAAACTCCACTAGATATCTGATACAAATTGAAACATTTCGTTGCATTTTAATCTACAGAGTTCTGAAGCTTTTGATGGATTAACAGGCTTTTAATGATAACCGCATTTTGCCCCATTATTTTGTCCGAGATATTTGGTAAAAAAAACACTGTATTCTTTGTTTGCGCTCGTTTGAAAATCGAACTTAGGAGGTGTGGGTAAAAAACAGCAATTGATTGCGTAATTCCGTTTTACTGGACCACAGATGCAAGGGTTATATTGAATGTTTCTCTTTTCAATCATTGTATCACATATGCCTGATAAGATTCCGACAGTATATGGCGCGCAGAGAAATAAAACGCTTGGTACTCTATTTAATAGAAAGAGTGTGTCATTTATCAATAATGGTCAATTAAAATGCAGAAAATGAGCTGTGTGTTTTTTAATTGATTCAAATGTCAAGAAATAAATGACAGTACATAAAAGAACAATAATTAGGGAACAGAAAAATAAACATGTTTGACATTTACTAGAAATGTCGTGTCATTACTGAATAGTCGTATAGTCGCATTTATCAAATAATTACACGTTTGTAACTCAAACCAATTTTTTACGAAGTGATTGTATTAGTTCGTTGATACTTTTTTAATTCTTGTATTTATTTCATAAACTTAAAGTTTAATATAAACACCTAAATAACTAGCCTAGTAGTGCTTACGTATTTTCACTCCTTAAAATGCATACATTTGTTTAATGGTAACTTGTTAACTCGGGCCTTAGTCAATAGCCTGGCGAACTCGTACCCTTTTGGTCAACACATAACACGGTTTCAATTCACGCGATTATCACTATCCAGAAATTTATTACGTGTTTATGTTTTCAGCCGGAGTCGACGAGTTCATGAAACAAATGCAGGCAGTTGGGAAATAAAGCGATCGCCAGCAAACCAGTGAGGCTGTGGGAAACATAATTGTTAATCTAAAGTTTGTCACCTTATTGCACTTGGACGAAATCAGAAATTAAATAATAAATACATGCACTTGTCTATCGAAATTGTGTTGCATTTTTAGACGGCGGCGATAGCCGGAGTCTTCTGTTAGGAAATCGGAAGTATCGCTTTGACATGGCAATTGCAATGTTACCTCCCCTGCTTCACTGCCTTCAATGTCGTGGGGCTAGGGATCTCACTGACACGCCAATCAGAACTGCGAAACAATTCATTGCTATCAGTGGATTGGTCCACTAAATACTACATAAATACTACTAACTCAGCGATTGTTTTGGATAAATGACAATAAATGGATCCGATTTAAGCCATATACGAACAAAAATATGTTAAAATGTTATAATATATCAGCTTAAAACACTAGTTTTATTACTTGAAAAATGTTAATATTCTATAATTAATAACTTGTTGTGACTTTTAACTTTAACTTACAAGCCCAGTCTTACAGTGTTCAACGCTTTGATTGAAGATAACGCCTGTATTTGTATTATAGTTCAAATACCTAAGGATCAATCACTATCATGACCCTAAGAAGTTGTTGTTGTTTTTTTACAGGGTTTTTTTCCTCAAATGAAAGTCACAAGAGCTTACATCTATACGGTGCTGGAGCATAATGATCCTATGTATAATGTTTTAATTATTCGATTTTACATCGTATTTCTCTTTTTAAAATTAAATACTGATTCGCTGACATCCAGATATTAAATCTTACTGTATAGTCATTTTCTGTCGAACAAATCATTTTGATAAAGATTTGAATATAATAGGCGTCACTTTGTGGTATCGTATAAAAAATCTAATTTGTGATTGTTTATTATATTAACAGCATAATGTGCTTCATTTTTGCTATTATTTAATTTACCAACTCGATTGTTTCAGATGTGTATTTTTCATTAATCTTAGTTTGTTTGTTTTTTTGTTATTTTGTTGTAATCGCGTGCAATAAATATTCGTCCAAATTGTATGTTTTCCAACAGTTTTGCGAAATGTCAATATGACATTAAATTGTAATAGTAGTAGTAGTAGTAGTAGTAGTAGTAGTAGTAGTAGTAGTAGTAGTAGTAGTAGTAGTAGTAGTAGTAGTAATAGTAGTAGTAGTAGTAGTAGTAGTAGAAGCAGCACCACTAGCATTAGTAGTAGTAGTAGTAGTAGCAGTAGCAGCAGCAGCAGTTGTAGTACTTAATAGTAGAAGTAGTAGTAGAAGTAGTAGTAGTAGAAGTAGTAGTAGTAGTAGTAGTAGTAGTAGTAGTAGTAGTAGTAGTAGTAGTAGTAGTAGTAGTACTAGTAGTAGTAGTAGTAGTAGTAGTAGTAGTAGTACTAGTAGTACTAGTAGTAGTAGTAGTAGTAGTAGTAGTAGTAGTAGTAGTAGTACTAGTAGTAGTAGTAGTAGTAGTAGTAGTAGTAGTAGTAGTAGTAGTAGTAGTACTAGTAGTACTAGTAGTAGTAGTAGTAGTAGTAGTAGTACTAGTAGTAGTAGTAGTAGTAGTAGTAGTAGTAGTAGTAGTAGTAGTAGTAGTAGTACTAGTAGTAGTAGTAGTAGTAGTAGTAGTAGTAGTAGTAGTAGTAGTAGTAGTAGTAGTAGTAGTAGTAGTACTAGTAGTAGTAGTAGTAGTAGTAGTAGTAGTAGTAGTAGTAGTAGTAGTAGTAGTAGTAGTAGTAGTAGTAGTAGTACTAGTACTAGTAGTAGTAGTAGTAGTAGTAGTAGTAGTAGTAGTAGTAGTAGTAGTAGTAGTAGTAGTACTAGTAGTAGTAGTAGTAGTAGTAGTAGTAGTAGTAGTAGTAGTAGTAGTAGTAGTAGTAGTAGTAGTAGTAGTAAATACAGTATGTGAAAATGACAATATAACGTACACATAACTGACGAAAATTCACCTCTATCTAAAGTGTAGTATACATGGAATCATTACATTTCTACGATAAGTTATGAATTTGTGTTCATTTATGTAGGCATAAACATGACTGAAACCAGAAATCGGAATCATGCGATGTTAGATAAGACTGCCCTCAATCTGGTCCTGGCCGGACTGATAACGGAACGTTCATCAGTGTTTCTTTCTCTCTCTCGGTATCAAGCAAAATGGACAACACACATCTCGTTCAGTTGTGTTTCTTCTTCGTTGTTTTCGCCGCCGCGAATGCGTTCACTACCAAGCTGACCCTCTGTCTGTGTGGTAAGTTTAAGGATTCATAACCATTTATATAAGATTAATTGCGTTTCGCCGTGATAAGTGCGATAAACGATCGGGGCCCATATTTACCAACCGATTCTTAGACTTAAGAATAAAGATGTCAGATATTCTTCAAACTGTTCTGCTCTAAATTGCTGTAAGTTTAAATTGTACTTGGTATTTACCAATGCCAATTTTAGCATTCTTTATTTAGAATGTTTAATTACTAAATCATGACACAAGCGACATTGGAAACTGGCATATTTGCAAAACCCACTCGTATTATCTTTTAAATCAACGTCTATTCTGTATTCTGAAGTCTATTTGGTCTGGCGAATACGGGCCCAGTTCAGACACACAATAATTTTTAAAATTGTATTATTAGAATTTAAAATCAAAGTGCAAAACGTGCTCAGACAACAGTTTTTAATGGAACGGAACATGTATACTTAATAAGAAAATAATTTGGTCGAACATTTTTCTTTGATTATTGCATACCAAATATAATTATGCATTTAACATGTATGTAAATCACATTTACGATCTACAGTTGTAATAAAAATGAAGGGGAGCATTACTTCACCCAAATAACAAAGAAATACAAGTATAATGCTAGGTTCCCACTATCGTGCGATCCGTTACGAACGCCACGATTGGCCAATCGTAGCTGATCGTGCTATTTCTCTGAGATTTCAGGCTTGGATACGATGTGATGCAAATCCATACGTTTTGATACGTTTTGATTGATCGCAGTTGATCGTGCTTATCGTAGAGAATTTTTGAACCGTTCAAATATGTTTTACGATTAACACGATTGCCAAGACTGACCTCAAGATCTGATAAGATCTGATAGGATCACCACGATTAGTCCACGATTAAGACCACGATTTCAATCCTGACGCGAATCGTGATAGTGGGAACCTAGCATAACTGTACTTTAAAAATGTTACATGATCCTGTCAAAGGTACATTAATGTTTAAACATTGCTGTACAGTCGACATCTCCGCTTTAAGCCGCAGTCGATAGGATATATTTAAATACATCTTAAATTGGCATTAGTTCTAATGAAATGACGTTTATTCGACTGAAAACTGTTTCTTAATTACGAAAGGTATTTAATAATGTCAATGTTCGAAAACGCTTGGTACAAACGGAATATACGCCTCTGTACATGCTGATATACTCCAGAGGCATCACCAGCTATCGTATACAGATATTTTAGGATAAAAAGTTACCAAAACGTTATTAAACCGATTACCGATTACCGATTTCAATGCGTTTTCTATTTTGATCGGTAAGATGTCTATTTAAAACTATTTCTGCAAAGTTTATTTTTAATATTTCTGGACCGCTCTTTTAAGTGTAAATACCTCTTATATTGCTATATGCTTAAATGTAGTTTTTAATGCATCAAAATGATCTTACGAATTAAATTTGAGAATTAACTATAATATCTTGTTTCGACATGAAAAACAGGCTCTTCTAATTGAGATAACTACTTATCATGACATTAATAGTTCGTATTAGGTTGTCTCCCATATCTGGGTCAAAAGTTAAATTATTTGTTGAAGATTAAAACTTATGGTTGTAAGGCAATATTTGTTAGTTGACGTTGATAACAGACAAGGAAAAGTGTTAAATACAAGAGTTCAAACTGAGTTGCGTTATAAATCAAATGGTTGGTTTATTTAAACTTCTAACGTGACATACGCAAAATTTTCGTTGTTAAATTGCCAATAAATAACTCGAAAAAGTAGTACCGAAACTGTAAATCTAGTTCATATTGAAATTGCAGAATATATTGCCTGGTCTCGTTAGAATCGAAAATAATCACGTTATCGTTGTTTATCTGTAAATTTACAACGATTTTTCGTTCTGATGTGCCTATTTTAAACCATGTATTTAATCCATACGCATCAGAACTCAAAATCGTTGTTTATTTACAGATAAACAACTCAAAATCGAAAATTATTTCTTAATTATCACAGGTTTGCTAAACGTATATTTCTATTGTATTTCTATTGTATCACATGTATATCTGAAGTTCAAATTCCCTATAATTCAGAAGAGGAGCTATGCGGTCTGTACACGGGAAACCTAAAAAACGGACACTTCCACGTCCTAGATGAGGCAACCCAAACGGTATATACATATTCCAATTGACCAGTTCACTGTCTGGGATCTCGGTAAAACGAGAAATGGACACGGGGCGATCTTCGGTCACGGCTGTCGAACGATATCGGTAACAGTTACGGGACGAACGCGATGTCACACTGAAAAAGTACGCATCCATTTTTTGGAGCATTACGTTGTCATTTTATCCAAAGAAATATGTAACATTCTTCATATTTAATGCACACTAATATTTCAGTACATAGTCCCAATAGTAAAATGCACAATATGCTTAACAATTGTACATAATAAACACAATATACCATTGTAAAACCGTTTTTTACCACTCACACATCAATTTGACACGGCGTTCGTCCCGTAACTGTTACCGAAATCGTCCGACAAACGTGACCGAAGATCGTCCCGTTTCCATTTCTCGTGTTACCAAGGTCCCAGACAGTGAGTTGCAAAAACATAGATCGCTCTGCCTTTCTGTTTGTCTAATGTTGTTTGTGCAATGATTTGAAGTAAATTGATTGGATTATGCAACCATGTGCAACTGAAATATAAACCCATAATTGGTCACTAAATCCTTGATTGACAAGTAGCACCTGATCAATTGCTAATACGAGGGCTTGTTTGATACTTGTTTTCTGTATATAAGTCCTTTATATTCTATGGTCGTACACTCTTTCTCTCTGTGACATTCAACATATTGTTTTATTTTTGTATCTTATGAAACAACTTGTACACTTTAGTTTCCAAATCTTCTGTCAGTTGTTTACAAAAAAACCTTCAACGAAATGACATGTTTTCATAACATGAACTCGTCTAAATAAGTAAATCCATTTAAATTTGCTTAGTAAATATACAACAATTAGGTAAGATAAAGACTAACAAACTATTATACATATCTGGGCCCGTATTCAGCAACCCAGTCTTAGACTTAAGAAGTAAGAACTGACTTAGACTCAAGAAAATATACTTCTGCGTTTGTAATATGTATTCTAGGTACCAATGTCGGTTATTTCATTTGCAAATCGTTCTTAATAAAGAATGATGTAATTAGTGTGGGTCAATATCAAGTAAAATACAAATATACAGTGTTCTTAGAATATAAGAATTTCAAGAATATTTTTTATTCTTAGTCTTAAGTCAAAGAATATGTTCGTGAATACGGGCCCAGATTTAAAATATCACAAAGGACATTTAGCATTGACGTGAAATGGCCTGCGCCCATATCCACAACGCTCCGTAGTGAAAACTTAAGTTAATTTCTTACAATCATAAAATTCTTTAAGTTTGTGGCTGGTTTATCTAAAGTTTATTTTGTCTAACACGGTTTAAATATGGCGAATAATCAACAGATGATCCATATATTACCATATTTCAAATGTAAAATATTGATTTTCACAAGGAAAATTGTATTTGAATTTTTCCCTTAAATGATACTTAAGTTAAAATTTCCTTAGGAGCTTTGTGGATATGACCCCAGTTTATTTTTATTTGTGTTTTTTAATTTACTAGCAAGATCAAGCAATATAAAAATAACATTATATTTTATAAATATATTGCGGGGAGTGCAGATGTAATAGCGCAAAAGATGTTACGACCTGTGTATCGTTCTTTTTTAAGGTTGTCGAGATCCCAATTAAAGAACTGCCCATTGCCGAAACCCACAAGTGCCGTACGTTTGATTTCTGTAATATTCTGCTGTATCAATTCATATTTGTTAGTTAGATATTATAAATTATTAATCAGATATTATAAGAGTATTAAATATAAATACCTATTAACATGGTAAAATGTTCAAAAGTAAAAACACAAGCATCGGTGAAATATTGCGTATTTGAAAAGATCAATAATTACCAAGAAAACATTTGTTTTGGCAGGGATACATCCGTCGAAAAGACTCCTTCTAGATGACCTTAAGGTTGATGCCAACGGTATTTCCGGAAGCCTCAGTGCCGGCGGTCTCTCTGCCAACGTCGGCGTCGACCAGAACGGCGTTAAGGCGGACGGTACCGCGTCAGTTGGAGGAGCCACGATCAACGGCAACATCCAGAATCAAAATGGCCAGACTTCCGGGGGAATCGGCGGTACATTCAGTGGAGCAAACGGAAACACGTTATCTGGAGGAATAACGGTCGCTCCTGATGGTTCAGTCAGCGGAACAGGAAGTGCCAACATCAATGGATCGAATGGAAACAGCTTAAATTTGAATGGGGGTTTTAATCCAAATGGTTTCAACATGGGCGGGACAGCGAATGTCGGCGGTAATACCTTTAACGCAAATTATCAGAATCAGAACGGAACATCAAGCGGCAGTTTTGGAGGGACGGTCAATGGTCCGAACGGTAACCAGTTCACCGGGGGCGTCAGTGTTGCGCCGGATGGTTCCATGAGCGGTAGCGGAAGCGCAAACATTAACGGAGCAAACGGAAACAACTTCAATTTGAATGGTGGGTTTGATCCAAATGGTTTCAACATGGGCGGGACAGCTAATGTCGGCGGCAACACCTTTAACGCCAATTATCAGAATCAGAACGGACAGTCAAGCGGCAGTTTTGGTGGAACCATCAACGGTGCGAACGGCAACCAGTTCACCGGAGGCGTCAGTGTTGCGCCGGGAGGAGCGGTGAGCGGGAGCGGAAGTGCCAACATCAATGGACCCAATGGGAACAACTTGAATTTGAATGGAGGTTTCGATCATAACGGATTTAACTTGGGCGGGACAGCTAATGTCGGCGGCAACACCTTTAACGCCAATTATCAGAATCAGAACGGGACATCAAGCGGCAGTTTTGGAGGGACGGTCAATGGTCCGAACGGCAACCAGTTCACCGGAGGCGTCAGTGTTGCGCCGGGAGGAGCGGTGAGCGGGAGCGGAAGTGCCAACATCAATGGACCCAATGGGAACAACTTGAATTTGAATGGAGGTTTCGATCAGAACGGATTCAACTTGGGTGGGACAGCGAATGTCGGCGGTAATACATTCAACGCCAATTTCCAGAATCAAAACGGACAATCAAGCGGCAGCGTCGGTGGGACCATCAACGGTGCAAACGGGAACCAGCTCACTGGAGGAGTAAGCGTGGCGCCTGATGGTTCCATGAGTGGCAGCGGAAGTGGCAACTTTAACATGGGAGGCATGGGAACTGCGAATTTCAACGCCAACATGGCGAATGGTCAAATGGGCGGCAACTTTCAGATGAACTTGCAGGGCGTACCAGCGGGTCGTAAGTATACACGCGTACAGATTACTACCGTAGGCCAAAGCAAGAAATATGTGTGATTCGGGTTTCCCGGCCGACCCCACTTTTTCGCCGACCATAAGCTTTACTAGTATATGAAGATATATGAAAATATATAAAAAATGCTCGCTGATGACCATGATCATCGATATGGTTATTTAATTTATCTAATAATTAATATAAAATTATAAATGGACCAACCTACATTTTCGTTTGTCTTTATATAAAACCAACCTCTTATATATTGTATTTGAATTATCATACGTTTTTAATGTTAAATGATGCTCAACATCTGAATACATTTATGTTATATATTTGATTTCAGAATCTGGAACCGGCTACAACCCTGCAACGTTCTTCTCTCAAGGTACTGTAAAATCGTTTTATATTATTTCCCGCTGGTCTAATTTTCGCGTATTTCGCTGTCCACAGAGAGCGCGAATTTAAGACCCCGTGTAATTGTTTCTTGCGCATATATTTATACGTAAATACGTATGAGGCGTGTCGTGGGAAACCCGGGCCTAATGCATGTGCGTTAAGTGTCGTCCCGGATTAGCCTGTGCGGGATGGCATTTTCGGTTTCAAGGAAGTCTCTTCTAAACATAAATCCACTATAGGTGGACGATGTTGTCACATGCTTTAAGCCCGATTTTCCCACGACACGCGTCATTTATTATTTATACACGCAAATGAAAAATGAGCGAATTGATGACTACGCGAATTAAGCGTTTTTGAAGACAGCACGAAATTTAGACACTACGAATTAAAATGACCACAGTAATTCATATTTTGTATAAAGTTCGAGTATAACAGACAATGGGCCTGGGTAATGCAATCAAAATATTCAACGTTTTCAAAAGAAAATCTTGGATTGTACTGGATCAATTTGAATGGCAATGAGTGGTTGTGTTTTTTCTTTTAAAGTAATGATAGTCTAATCACAATAATACTCGTTCAATTTGACAACGTCTCTACAAAATGAAACAAAACTCGACTAGATATCTGATACAAATTGAAACATTTCGTTGCATTTTAATCTACAGAGTTCTGAAGTTTTTGATGGATTAACAAGATTTTGTTGACAACCACACTTGGCCCCGTTATTTTGTCCGAGATATTTGGTAAAAGATCTGTATTCTTTGTTTGCGCTCGTTGGAAATCGAACTTATGAGGCTTGGGAAAAAAACAACAATTGATTGCGTAATTCCGTTTTACTGGACCACAGAAGCAAGGGTTATATTGAATGTTCCTTTTTTCTATGATTGTATCACATATGCCAAATAAGATTCCGACAGCATATAGCGCGTAGAGAAATAAAATGCTTGCTACTTTATTTAATAGAAAGGGGTGTCATTTATGAATAATAGTAAATTAAAATGCAGAAAATGCGGTGTGTGTTTTTTCAATGATTAAAACGTAACGAAATAAATGACAGAAAAGAACAATTAATAGGGGACAGAGAAATAAACATATTTGACATTTACGAGAAATGTCGTGTCATTAATGAATAGTCGTATATTCGCATGTATCAAATAATACCGCACTCGTACCCTTTTGGTCAACACGGTTTTAAATCACGCGATTATCACTATCCAGAAATTTATTACGTGTTTATGTTTTCAGCCGGAGTCGACGAGTTCATGAAACAAATGCAGGCAGTTGGGAAATAAAGCGATCGCCAGCAAACCAGTGAGGCTGTGGGAATCATAATTGTTAAACTAAAGTTTGTCACCTTAAGGCGCTTGGATGAAATCAGAAATTAAATAATAAATACATGCACTCGTCTATCGAAATTGTGTTGCATTATTAGACAGTGGTGATAGCCGGAGTCTTTAGTACCGAAAAACGAAAGCAAGTATCGCTTTTGACATGGCAATTGCACAGTTACCTCCCCTGCTTCACAGCCTTCAATATCGTGGGG
>CM051027.1:51308330-51673330 GCA_027627225.1 Congeria kusceri | reverse complement strand
TTTTTTTTTTTTAATTACTAGTTGTGTTTATTTTTTGTTTAATAGGTGTTTTGTTCTGATAGCATCCACTTTTAAACGATGTTTAAGGATATTAGCGATTTGTTTCAAATATTTATTCAGTTTTAGAATCTTCAAGTTGACCATTTACTATAAATACCAAAAAAAAACTAAAATATAAAATCCCTACCTTCCTACCCTATTTTGTTTTGGTCATGTAACCTGAAACAAACATTTTTAACGCCTAATTCTACCATGATACTCGCTTATTTTTCTATAGACAAACAACAAAATTATCGTTAACTTGTTAAACTATCCAACAAACAACGCAAAAAGTAGTCCCGATTCTGAGCGGAGCATAGTAATATGTAGTTCTTAGTACAATTGCAAAAATATTCGTCAAATCATATTAGAATCGATATAATTTTCGCATTAATGTTGTTTATCGGCCAATAAAAACAACTCTTTGTCGTTCTGATACGTGGCTATTTAACCACTCGCGCAACCGCCCTCGCGATTTAATTCCTACGCATAAGAACTCCAAATCGTTGTTTATTGGCCGATAAACAACGATAAATCAAAAATTATTTCTTAATTAGAAAACGGAAGCAAAAAGTAAAAAAACGATATAAGCAAAGGAACTAAATGGGTCGTAGTGCAGAACGTCCTCTTTGACGTTTAATGGCATGTTGCTGTATAAATGACATAATACCTCGAAACTAAATACAAGTTATTCTATAAGGTGTTATAGCCGCAGTCCAGGGAATATAATTCAATACATTTCAAATTGGCATTTCTTCTAATGAACGTTAAAGACGTTTATTCGACTGAAAACTGTTTCTTATTTACGAAAGGCATTTTATAATGTACATGTTCGAAAATGCTTGGTACGAACGGAATATACACTAATGTACATGATGATTTTTTCCAGAGGCATCACGAGCTATCGCATTCAGATACCTATAACATAAAAAGTTACCAAAATGTTATGATTTTACCGATTTCAATGCGTTTTTTTTTGTATTTAAATCGGTAAGATGTCCTTTAGAAACGATTTCTGCCAAGTTTTATTTTTAATAATATATTTCTGGACTGCTGCTTTAAATACAATACGTTTACGATTGGTTTAATTAACACGCAGGTTTGTACGCATATTTTACATTAAGAGTCTTTAAATTGTAACGTTATACCGTATTTCAGAAAGTTTGTTTTGTTTTTCGGAATTCAATAACTGTGATATCAGAACGGTAACTGGTGGGCGGAGCCTAATATTCAAGCTTATCGTGGGATTTACAAAAGGGCGCTCAACAATTGACGCAATGTACATCCTTATGTCCTTAGTTCAAAAATATGTTAACGAAAATAAAAGATTATATGTCATTTACGTTGATATGATGAAATGTTTTGATACTGTATATAGAAATGCATTGTGGCTAAAAATGTTCAAATGTGGCATTGAAGGTAAATTATTAAGAATAATAAAAAATATGTACCAAAATGTTAAGTCATGTGTTAAGCATTGTTCATCATATTCAGAATATTTTAATTATGCTGTAGGTCTACGCCAAGGCGAAGTTATGTCCCCATTGTTATT
This sequence comes from Congeria kusceri, assembly GCA_027627225.1. Taxonomy (NCBI): domain Eukaryota; kingdom Metazoa; phylum Mollusca; class Bivalvia; order Myida; family Dreissenidae; genus Congeria; species Congeria kusceri. The sequence continues at coordinate 51,671,739 of CM051027.1, read as the reverse complement.
TTCTTTATTTATAGAGGATTTAGAACTATATTTGCAGAATGAGGCTACTTCCGGTTTAAGTATTGATGATATTGTACTGATATTGTACTGATATTGTTACTATTTGCCGACGATATGGCAATCATAGTTAAATCTCCAGAAGAAGTGCAAAACCATTTAAATCTTTTATCTAATTATTGTAATTGTTGGGGATTAAAGGTAAATACTAATAAAACTAAAATAAAAAATGGTGTTCCGCAAACGAGGAAGACTATTGCCATCTGAAAAATGGACATATGACGGTCAGCAAATTGAAGTAGTAAACGATTTTAACTATTTGGAAACTGTTTTTAATTATACTGGAAATTTTAATTTGAACCAAGAACATTTATGTGGTAAAGCACTAAAAGCAATGAATATTTTATTTAACAAATGTAAAGAGTTTGACCTTAAGCCCAAAACACAATGCCAACTGTTCGATGCTTTTGTTGGGTCTATTCTAAATTACGCATGTGAGGTATGGGGTAATACAAAGTCAAAAGAATTGGAAAGGGTGCACTTAAAGTTCTGTAAACGACTGTTAAACGTTAAACAAAATGTTTGTAATGCTACAGTCTATGGCGAATTAGGTAGATACCCACTTTTTGTTCATCGATACGTAAGGATTGTTAAATACTGGTTTAAAATTACCCAAACTGAAAATATTATTATAAAATCCATATATTTGCAAGCTTTACACGATTGCCACAACGGACGTTCAAACTGGGTTTTAAATCTTAAAAAGCTGTTAGACAATTACGGTTTGTCTTAAGTGTTTAATAATCCAAGCTCTGTTGATGTTAATACATTTATAACGCACCTTAAAAATGTTGTAATTGATACATATAAACAAAAGTGGTTTGGATCTGTTGTTAATAGTTCTGTTTTAGATATGTATCGTGTGTTTAAGCCTATTTTCAATTATGAATACTATTTAGATTTGCTACCTAAAAAACTAAGACATTATGTCACAAAGCTTAGAACTTCGGCTCTGCCACTGAGAATTCAAACTGGAAGATATGCTGGTCAGAATATCCCAAGAAACGAACGCTATTGTCTTTGTTGCAATGAATTAGATGTGGAAGATGAGTTTCACTTTGTCTGTAAATGTTCTTCATACTCTGTTCTTAGGCGAAACTATTTAAAGCAATGTTATTACAATAGACCTTCTGTTTACAAATTCCAGCAATTGTTAAATACAACTAATACATGCGAACTTATTAAGTTAGCAAAATTTGTAAAAGAAGCACTAATTATAAGAAATAATTGTCTTAATGTTGTGACATAACTATAAGTAGTTATCTTCCATAGAAATTACGAATGTACATTATACTTATTTATATTAAGCTTTTTACCAAAAAATATATATGTACATGACTGTTAATTTGATTGTATTTGTTATTATTGTATTCATTATAACGTGACCAAATGTATGTATGTAAAACATTTTAGTGTTTAGACGATGTACACTGTACAAGTCTTAATAAATATTTGTCTTGTCTTGTCTTGTCGTGCAATACGTATCGTGCGGTATATTGAAATTTAGTTGTAATTTATACGCACGCTACTTATTGAACGGTAGGCTTACACATTCCGATCCCATCACGCGACCTTACGACAGCGCTAAATTTGGAAATAACAAAGATGTCAAGCATGTCAGACATCACGTGACGTCTAGGAACTGCCCATTTGGATCGACATTGCAAAAAGTTGCGATGTGATTGATAAATATGGTATACAAAATACCTGCGGGCTCGTTAAATAACTAACATATTTCGGTCAAAGTGTGCTACAACTATTACTTGGAGGAATCTGCAGCAGTGTTGTTGCTGTTGTTTTAGCTGTGTCGTCGTTTACATATACACGACTGTCATAGCAACTGTGCATACTAGTACTTAAATGCATGGGAATCAACGTCGTATCGAATTGACGTCGCGTTGTGCGTTCGTAGAACGTTGCCGGCGTATATTCCGTTCATGACGAAACAAGCATTTTAGAAAACGTGTTCAATAACCACTTAATACAATAAGTGGCTACGAAAAAATCATGGACATTTCATTCATATCGATTTTGCTACATGCTACAATTACAAATTAAGTGCCATCAAGGACTATTGTTTATATTATAAAATTATATACATTTTACCATGTTGTTGCCGACCTACCGTCGATACTCCCCTATAATGCAGTTCGTGTCAATGTTGATATTAATATTTATATGAGAAATAAAACATATACATTCATTCATATGCAGTTTAAACAGATAATAATTGATCTGTATATTTAGCGTCGTTTCCGATTATTCGCGTTTCTCAGCGTTGAAGTAGTCGTGATGAAGTAGCTTTACTGGGCTCAGTTTATTTATATAGCGCGACTATTGACAAGGAGCATGTGAACTACTGAACTCGGAGTTTTAGTTATGAAATTCTCTTCTCGCAAGAGTAAATAACTTGCATTTCAATAAATATCGTTGAACTATGAATATTGACATATTTCTGTTCGTGACAGGTTTAAATATTGAAATCGATATTGGATCTTAATAATCATTGATACGCGTGAAGGTTATAAATATTGATAGTCTTTTGGACTTTTACTACTGTCAGGATAAATATTGATAAACAAGTCATTGGGATCTTTACTACTATCAAGATATATATTGGTAAACAAGTCATTTTGACTTTTACTACTATCAAGATATATATTGGCAAACAAGTCATTTGAACATTTACTACTATCATAGAGTGAATATAATTTTCATTATATTGCACAGTTTTCGTAGCATTACATAAAGTGTTTTTACTACATCGAAGAAGATAATTATAAAAACATTCATAAAGGACATAGTTTTTATTAAGGATATTAGAGCTACAACATGTGGGCTTTTGACCTCACGTTAGTGACTTGTGGACTTCTGTGTGCGATTGTGGTCGGGTTTGTCTTAGTTTTAACCCGACGAGCCCAAGATCAACCAAGGCCCGGGCCGAAAGGTTACCCGTTCTTAGGACTATTACTACAACTCATGCCGTTAAACGTCTTGCACAAGACGTTAACGTCAATCGGAAAACGTTACGGACGGACGTTTCAGTTTAAACTGTTAGGAAAGAGAATTGTAGTTTTGCGATCTGCTAGCGTCATGAAAATGGCGTTTGAAAATGTTCATTTCGACGACAGGAAGCAGACGTTTTTCCAGAAATATGTTCTCAACAACAGAGGTTTCGCGTTTGCAAATTACAATAGCCACGTTCCGGAACTGCGAGCGCTGCTCAAGTAAGTAACGACAGCAAGTTAAAGGAACATATATTGCCCTCTAAATCATGATAAATCCACTAAAAATGTACGTGTATTATTTAATTATAAATTAGGGTTTAATATTATAATTGTGTATGAAAAGTAAAAATAATACATATATTAACTTTTATATAGTGAAAACAGCTCGAATTAACTGTGTACCTAATAAAAACAAACGTAGAAAACGTCAACCTACTTTTTAGTAGGTTCACACTTTGCATATACATGTATGTGTTTTATTACGTTTACTTTATCTGAGTTATGACTTTGCATAATTTTTTATAAAATAGTTTTACGTAATTCTAGAAAAAAAAACATACGCTAAACAATACCACGCATTAAAGCCATTCAGCTTCTTATTTAGTGATACCTTTTTAACTATTTTTTTTATTAAAAATGTACCATTTATATATATGTTGTATATACATTCTACATCGAATATAACAAAATCCAAATAAATACAAATCAGTTTCAGCGTTAATTGTTTATGGACAACTGTGGATTCTTTATATCAATAAACGATTAAATAAGACATTATGTTCGATTGCGAGTTGCTTTCGGCTAATAAACAACGATTAACAAGTCCGATGCGAAGGAATTTACCACAAGTTCTTTAGCATCAGCACGACAAATCGTTCTTTATTTACAGATAAACAATGGTAATACAAAAATATAAGATTCTATGACCCGAAAACAAATTCTGCCAATACAATGTGAATTATATTTACAGTATTGGAGTATTTATTTCTGTGCGTGTTACCGTTATAAATTTCATACCAATATTAAGGAGATAAACTGAGAAAAAGTACCTGCTAACGTCGTAGAAAGAACCATCTGATAGACACCTTCTTTATGTGATCCAGCTATGCGGCATTTGTGTCGCCTTCCGGTATGTGAGTCGGATATTGACCTGGTTGTCGGCCTTTTTGCGTAGGAAAGACCTGTCCACGGGCAGCATGAAAAACCTCGAGCGCTCCGCGCTCTCGGTTTTCACATGCTGCCCGTGGACAGGTCTTTTCGCAGTAACATCTCCTACTCGGTCAATATCCTATACGAGAACTACTAAATTTCACAGTCACACGTTCAATCAGTCGCCTGTTTTGTGTTCTTTGTTGGTTGTTGTTGTTGGTGGTGGTGGTGGTTGTTGATGTTGTTTGTTAGGGACTATGTCTACGAAAAAAGTGATCTCCTCAATCAATAGTAGGTTATTATGTTGTAGAAATGAGAAATACAAAGGTGTATGCAATTAATAATTTATAAATAATATACTACATAATGAGATTTATGAAAGAAGAAAACAAAAGCATACATCGAGGGTTGAGTGTGAACTGTTGTATTTGCTTAACATTCTATATCAGATACAATAGTTTCACGCTCAACCCTCAACATGTGTAAATGGTAGGAAAAACGAAAACCCGGAGTGGGTATCGAACTCATCAGGTCGGAGTCGTATGAACAAATGACAATTGACAGCGCTTGAACCATGTGCGCTATTCAAGGGCCAAACAAACACGACCTTAATTATATTGTGATTTTTTTCTCAGAATACGTAAACTCTTTTCGTTATTTCACATTATGTTAACCTTTATATTATGCCAGTATTAATGTGAAATATTCAGATTTTTTACTCAAGTTGTCCCTTTGTGACTATTTTCATAGACATAATCCCTTTAACGCCATAATAATTTTAAATAACTGATGAACAGTGAACACATTATCATGTGGCGCGCTCCAGTCTGAAAATCCACCACAACATAAAAAGCAAAACATTGACGTATTTATTGTACTAAGGTTTTATATTGCCGTTCTATAAGAATTTATTGATTGTATGAATGTATATCGATATACGCAACCAAACAAATATTATTAAAACAGAACAATGAAACAGTCGTAGTTGTTTTCCTACATCTTAAAGTCTGTGAAAATCCAGCAATTTTTAAGAGAAGAATATTGACCAATATAAGTACGCTTGCAAATCTATTACTGATAGGTAAGTATTTGTTAATTTTAATGAAGATTCAATGAAAAATGCACTGTCATAATAAAGAATCGCAATACAAGTTATTTAAAAATCCAAGAATACAAGAATGTCGGTCAATTTATACAAATATATGTTCATGTTACAAATAGTTGTAAAGCCTGTCTTTAAGGAGTTATGTGTATATATGTAATTTAAATCATAATTAAACGGTTTGGCAGATTGTCGCCTCCGTCCCGAAAATCATATTTTTCAGCATTAATACTTCGTTTTATACAATATGTGTGCAATACAATGTAAGCTTTTGTGAGGTGTTTTTGCTGTCCATACTCTTTATTCCTTTTACATTTAAGTCAGTTTCTACAAACAAAATAACAAAATACAAAAAATATAGTACATGAGGAACACAAACGGAGTCAAACATTCGCCCTGCGTGACTCCAAGCCTATATTCATAAATGTCATTTAACACTTACCATATTTTTGTTCAGTTGCTTTCAGGATATAAGAAACTTCCTCAGCTGCCAACATTAACTTTAGCTTGACTCTAAAAGCTGTGGACCCGCCTGTGGCCAACATAATAACATCCGATAAGATTTATGACCGTGTCATACAGATGGTAACAGGCCCGTCGCCGGCATTTTTAGAGTGGTGCGGCCAACTTAAAACTAATATCATGCGTGAGGGAAAGATTTTGTCGCTAAATAAGAGCCACTTTATGACATAACGTAGATATACCGATTTGCACAACTCTTATGCTGCGAGAGCTGTGCATGCATAAATAAAATGAAGAAAACACAGACGATAATAAAAGTCAATATCTTATTCTTTCATTTTCTTTTTAATTTTATCAGTTTATTCGTTTAAGTATGTACATGCACACAATTAAATATTTTTGGATAAATATATGTATTTTTGAAGAGATGAAAGACGTGTCAATAGCATGATGCTAAATCCGTCAAGTTAATGCAGTTCATAAATGCACGTTTGCATGTATAAAGAGATACGAGTATTATGTTTTTACAGAGGTCAGTACAGTGCTGTTCAGCGAATACTCAAACACATGTACAAAACACAACGATGTCGTTCCCTGGTTGCACAAAACTCATTTGCCACTTGTTTTAGGTCAATTTGATCAGTTCTCTCCTTGTGTATGTGCAGCATCATCATGTGAGTTAGACGTGACTGGGTCATAGTTGTACGAAGGTACGTTTTAATGCGACGCAAAGCAGAGAAGGTCCTCTCACTAGTCGCATTGGTCGCGGGAATGACGAGTAGTATTTTTACTAACAACACAACCTCGGAAAATAATTTCCTCGATGGGATAGTCAGCAACCGCAGGTAGTGCATAATGTCCGATAGTGCCACGGTAGTTTGGTTTCTAGTTTAGTCCGTAGCATATTCAGCTGAACTTTCAGCCGCTCTTTGTCGACATCAGTGGTGTAGAATTCACATACGGCGTCAAGTTCCTTCGTGTAATCCTTGAATTCGGACTGTGCACCTTAAATGAGGAGGTCTTCCACGTTGCGCAGAACACAGTACCCTGGTTGATCGAACCTGTCGTTGATGCTGGACATAGCAAGGTCCACGGCTTCGAAGTACTGAGGCCGGTACAAGTCCTCTACTGTTACTGGAAAATTGCCGTCACTGGTACCAAGCTGGTATCGGCGAGGCATCTTCCTTTTCCACGGTACAACTGGTTCATTAAAATGTTTGGCTAACATTGTTCACTTTATTCCAGAACGCACTGAAACTTGTGCCACTACAAAGTTCCTCAAGAGCACTCAAAGTAAGCTTGGCTAGTCGCTGGCCCTCCGACACCGATAGTGTGGCTTGCTGTAGAGTCTTACTGAGGTTATCGGTTAAACTGAGGACGTCGTGTGCTATCATCACCCCAAACAAGAACTCGAACAACTTCATCTGAGCGGACACGCCGATGACCCTCGCTCTGGTTTCGGAGTCCCTTGGATCGCACTCGTACCAGAGGTCCTGCAGCACTGTAAAGTTGTCGACCACGCTCTTCAGACTCAAAGCACGGACAGTCCACCGAGTAGGGCACAACGTTCTAAACCCAGGCGTCTCCGGTGCCAGCTCTTGCTTGATACGTTCGAATAAACTGTCGCGTTTAGGAGAGTATTTCAGCAATTTTGAAATTTCGTGTATAGTGTCCAGTGCATCGCGCATCACTTTCTATTGTCGTACAGTGTCGCCAACGGCTAGGTTCAGAGCATGTCCATACCAATGCGTGTATATTGCTCTGGGTTCCTTGCTTCTGATCTGTGCAGCCACGCCTTTCTTTGCGCCCGACATCTTTTAATGTACCATCATAGCACTGACCTCGACACTTATATAATGACATGTTCATACGAGCTAGACAGTCCTCAATTGTCCTAGTTAATGTATCCGAGTCTATTGAAGGCACTTGTGTAAGTCCAATGAACTCCTCATGCGAAAGTAAATCATCGTCAACATGTCTGATTACAAGCACTATCTGTTCCCTGTTAGACTCGTCTGTGGTTTCATCTGCCATGATAGAATAGAACACAGATCTTTTAATGTTCTGAGAAATGTCCCTTAGGATTGACGGTGCCAGTATTTGCAGCATTTCATGTTGAGAATCGGCGTATGTATATTTCTCATTCTTTTTCAAAATCCATTTCAATATCTTAGGATCATCTTCTCCCCTGAGCTTAATCAGTTGCGTGTAATTACTGTCCTGTTCCTCTCCTTCACCCCTTAACGCAAGTCCTTGGCGCGCTAAATATCTGACGTTTGATAAGATCTTCAGCAGACAGTCACGGTTTTCGTCCTTCTCCTTCGCATGGCCCTCCGACAGCATTTCGCCCACGTCTTGCGTAACTTTCGGTAGGGTAACAACCCTTTCCATAGCTTCACGGTGGCAACCAGATAATTCGTGCCGCTTGAACCGCGTTGTCGCGTCTATCCAGTTGGAAAACCTTGTCACTATAAAGCATTGTCCAGTGTTGACGTTGATAGCTTTCCGTCCCGTCGTGCTACCACAGACACGTGACAAAAGGCTAAATCACGTAACTCATCATAATGAAGCCAGGAGTTAGCTTTGAATCAGGACGCTTGAAATGATGTCTGAACAGGAAGTTTCTTCAATATGCTGTTTATAATGATCTCATTATATAAAGAATATGACCAATTTATTTATTAACGTGTACCATGAACTATCTTTTGCGGTGTAGTCTGAGGCCTTAGTAAAATCTACAAACGCGATTGATTCAGTGGTTTACCCTATTTTAACACATGAGTTATTTATCCGTGAAACACAACCTGAAACATGTTACCATCTTTGCTCATTTGAAAACTAAAACCTACCTGTCCTCTATATATACATGTACTTTATGTTTTCCTCCCAATCAGACAATATATTATGCAATGTACTGAATTATATACATTAGGGTACTTAGCTATGTAATACCATCTATAATTTAATATTAACCCACTTATTACCCGTAAAACAAGACAAAACATCTTTGACATCATTGTCATAAAACCTTAGGAAATTTCCCGTTGACATGGTCAGATGGCCTCGTTTTTCCTATTATACAGGCAGTGTAAATAATTCAACAATTATAGATGGTATTACATAGCTAAGTATTATGCAAGAATCCGACTGTCTCGTACATTGTTGACTGCTGCGATTTCTCGTTTATCTGTGTTTGTTGCAGCCGGGATGTAGTAGAATGTAGCTGGTGCACACTGATTACCGGTTTGTTTGTTTTTTCAGAAATTAAAACTCTCACTGTTTCCTGTTAGTTATGATTAAACGAATACGAGTAATGGGGTTTCAGTGGAATTGATGGTTCAGTCAGTCTTTAGTTTTGCGTGCCAATCACCTCATCGGTACTAACATAATACAAAGTTTGAATGGCATTTCGAAGGTTAAAAACAAGAAGGTACTAACTGCCATTGAAATTAATAGCGCTTGGTACCTTCTGGTTTTCAACCCTTTATTTTGTTGATTTAAAACACTCGTATGTAAGCTGATTGTGTGCTTACTAAACGCACACTTGGAATTAAGTCATTATTTGCAATCACTTGGGTCGGACTGGGCGCACACTGGAGTGAGGCGGTGTCACTACATTTGTTCCTGCCCGTTTTATATGATGCGCAACTCATTAAACATTTAAATCATGTTATCATTTAGTAAATTGTTTTTCTTGTGTGTGCTGCTGTTGATTCAATAACTCAATCAGTGTGACTATATAACAGTTGTCGCTGCTGCAGCTGCTGTTGTTGTTTTTTGGTATACTGATTGAAAATTAGTTAACTAACTCATAATTATTGTGACTGCCGGTATATTACATTTTGAACAAGAAACTTGCCAACGTGTGGTAATAAAGACTATTCGAATGGTCATAAATATATTCGCATAAATAGGGCGCGTGATTTAACGCCACGAAAAAAATATGTTCCTTCGATGTTTCGGAAGCGAAACGTGTCATTTACGATTAAATATAGACATGACGAAGAATCGATTTGATTGATGTAAGTGTATGCACTACTTTCATCATTCAGTGACGATGGTTTAATTACGATACGATATCCAAAAATACACACCATTTATGAAACATCAATACTAAACTGTCATAAAACTTAACATGAATAGTGACACGAGTTTAAACTGTCGAATAGATTTTATCCGAAGAAACCATCTCGAGTAAAGGTAATGTAGACGAAAATTATTGCATCTAAGTTCAATAGTGAATGGCGACGCTGAACTAAATTTGTTTAAAACAAATACTAAAACGAAAAAGAGAATCAAGATCAGAACAACATAATGCGTATGCAGCAAACATGAACGGTTGATTTTAGACATAATAACTATGCTATCATACTTTAATTAAACATTAATTAATTTGTTTACATATATAAAACATGTTTACTTCATATACATTTTGTATATACATGTTGTACAACGATTCAAACTTTGAATATAACTGTTAATCATATAATTGTGGCTCAAAGTACAGTCTGCAGTCTGCACAGGCTAATCCAGGACGGCACTTTCCGCTTACAGTGGATTTATGTTTAGAAACAAATTCCTTGAAACAGAAAATACCATAAAAGCGGAAAGGGTCGTCCCGGATCAGCCTGTTAGGACTGCACAGGCAGATCCGGAACGACACTTTACACATGTGCATTAAGCCCTGTTTTCCTATGACACGCCTCAAATTATTATATTTTCTGGATTTGATAACAAGATTGCCCAATCCTATGACTCTCAGACCTTTCATTTTAGTAAGTTAGGTCGTTTGACATGCAATCTTTCCAAATTCTACTACATTCCGTACAATGAAAAGAAACCATGGATGTAGAGTTACAGCGATTTCTTTCTTAGCTGACGCACCTAAAACAGTCATGTTCTGCCATATTGTAAAATATCACAAAGGACATTGAAGATTGTGAAATATTAAAATGTCTCAAGTGTTTGCGGTCACCGTCTTTTGTGGCATCAAAGGTTAAAGGGTTACAATACATTAATTTTACTTGTACATTAACGCTACGAGTTCGCAAACAATAAAACAATTATGTTGAAAAAGAAGTAACTATTACACTTATGTGTTTACGAGCAAAGAAGTGTAAAGTTAAAAAACTTCTCTGGAAAGAACCAACAATGTCAAAAAAACACTGATTCACAGATTAGCCACTCATTTGACAATTTGCCAAAAAATGTCATAGATTTCAAAAGATAAGTATTATTATAATTATAATGAATAGAAATAGCACTCCCTATACAGAGATGTAATAGAGCTAATGTGTCGCTTATAAATAACCGTCAATTGAAATGGTTCAAATTTTAGTTTTTGTAACACTTATCGTCAATATTTTTTAAAACATGTGTATCACTTGGATGTTGTTTATATATAACTTTAATATAGTGTTAAAATATCGCTTACAATGAGCGTTAAAATACACGTTAATTTACGTAAGTCCCTTTGGCCTAGTGGTAAGCTTAATAGACTTTTAGTTTAAACCTATTTATTTTAGCCCGACTGCATTGAAAGCCAAAGACTTATTGAGACACTCTTGATTCCTTTTCTTGGGTAGAACCAGTACTTGGAGACTTTGATCCTGTGGTCGTAGGTTCGAGCCCCGACAGTGGCATATTGTTGTGCTTTTCTTGATAGACTATTAAGGTTAGTTTTGTTTTTGAAGATAAAATATTTTGTGGAATGTTAAAAACAAATCTAGTTCAACAAGTCAGCCCTCGTACTGTGTTTGTGTTGATATTGTTTATCCACATGAGATTGGCATCTCCGACATAATGCACGTTTCAAAATTTCCCACCAGGAGAGGGGCGGCGGGCTGACCCAGGGAAATTTGACTAATTTTTATTTTATTTTTTTTAGAGTCTAATTCCCCACCCTAGATCCAAGCATTTTTGTCTAAATCCCCAAATTGGGAGATGCTAAGTGCATCAAATGGCCCGGATGAGCCCAATATTACTGGGATCTAAAATCCATTATCCAACTAACGGCTATTTCCGGGACCCGGAATCATTCAGCATATCAAATTCCCGCCTGTCGGGAATCGCTTTCAGTCTAAAGTCCCGTATAAGCCCGCCGCTCCCCCTCTGGGGGAAAATAGGTATATAATCAGAGGTGCAATATTCACCATGAAACAATCGGTCACAGTGTTTGAGAAAGCAGTTTTAACAATCGTGCATGGTTCTACAAATGCTTCTCGTGGAATTATATTCTACTTTAACAAACGGTTCTTTGTTCGTTGTGTAATACAACATCTTTCAGTTGCTGAATCAGTTCGCCCTAGAACGACGGGTTTTCTGTCATCAAGTAACATTAACAGTGTTCCCACCATTGCCTCATCTTCTGTTACAGACATGACATTGTTTAGTGATAAATTAAGTAGTTTTTAATACTGGTATATACGACCTTTGGGACAGGGACGAAAATAATTGTAATGTGCAACAACATGGCTTTTACCGGTTCCTGTAAGAACTTTGTTTTATGTAATAATTACGACTTTATCATTCTTAACTACGACTGATCATCTTATAATTACGGCTTATTATGTATTAGCCCGTAATATCAACTAAGCTATCTCGTAACTACAACTTAGTAACGCTGAGTTACTTGTCAACTAAGCTATCTCGAAACTACAACTTAGTAACGCTGTGTTACTTGTCAACTAAGCTATCTCGTAACTACAACTGAGTAACGCTGTGCTACTTGTTAACTAAGCTATCTCGTAACTACAACTGAGTAACGCTGTGTTACTTGTTAACTAAGCTATCTCGTAACTACAACTGAGTAACGCTGTGTTACTTGTCAACGAAGCTATCTCGTAACTACAACTTAGTAACGCTGTGTTACTTGTTAACTAAGCTATCTCGTAACTACAACTGAGTAACGCTGTGTTACTTGTCAACTAAGCTATCTCGTAACTACAACTGAGTAACGCTGTGTTACTTGTCAACTAAGCTATCTCGTAACTACAACTGAGTAACGCTGTGTTACTTGTCAACTAAGCTATCTCGTAACTACAACTGAGTAACGCTGTGTTACTTGTTAACTAAGCTATCTCGTAACTACAACTGAGTAACGCTGTGTTACTTGTCAACTAAGCTATCTCGTAACTACAACTTAGTAACGCTGTGTTACTTGTCAACTAACTAAGCTATCTCGTAACTGCAACTTAGTAACGCTGTGTTACTTGTCAACTAAGCTATCTCGTAACTACAACTTAGTAACGCTGTGTTACTTGTCTACAGGGTTTGTCTTTATATGTTGTAGCAAGAACCAACAGAAATACAAAATCGTAACACTCGTGTTAATTCCGACTATGATGGCATGCTGATTAACTTAATATTAAGAATATTTTTTAATTGTTATTTAAAAATAATATACTATAGCTGTTGCCATGTGAGAAATGGGTTAAATCTCGTGACTACAATTTAATAACTAATAATAACGACTGAGTAACTCGTAATTATAACTTACGAATCTCAATATTGGAAATGTGCCTTTATCTTGCAATAACGACTAAGTTTCTCATAATGATGACTTGATATCTCGTTTGGCTTAGTAACTCGTAATAATGACCTAATATCTCATAAATATGGCTTAGTATCTCATAATTTTGACATAGTGTGTCGTAATTATGACTTAATGTCTCATAATTATGACTTAGCATCTCGTAATTATTACTTAATATCTCACAATTATGACTAAGTATATCGTAGTTATGACCTAGTATCTCATAAATATGACTTTATATCTCATAATAATGACCTAGTTTCTCTTAATTATAAAAACGTTTCTCGTAATTACGACGAGGTATCTATTAATTACGACTAAATTATCTTATAATTACGACAAAAGTATCTCATAATTACGAGATGAAACATATTTAACACCTGACTCAAGAAAGCTGCAATAATGTATCGCTGCCTTTGTCACTATGTTTGAAATGTTCATACTTTCTATTTGTAGGAAGGTTATGGTGTACCATCTAGATGTAGAAAAGTCTCGATTCGAAGAAGCGACTGTCAGGACTGTTGCCGACTTCTGCGGGGGACTGAGGTCACGTGACAGAGGCGCATTCGTAGACCCAGATCCGGCCATTAAAAAATTGACGCTGGACATTTTCTCCAGTGTAGTGAGTAGATTTATAAAAAATAAACACGTGTCGTACTAGGTTATTCTTGGTAAAGCGACTATATGTCAAGATAATATCTAATATTAGCCTATATTTTTCGTTGAAAAATCTGGCTAATAAAAGTGACGTTGATCACATCTTACAGTCGCAACATTTACAAGTTCGAACAGTATTTGATAGCATTTGAGGCGTGTCGTGCAAAAACCGGGAAGTCTGCACAGCCTAATCCAGGACGGCACTTTCCGCCTACAGTTGATTTATGTTTAGAAGAGACTTCATTGAAACAGAAAATATCATAAAACGAAAAGTGCCGTCCTGGATCAGCTTGTGCGGACTGCATGCTTGACGCACATGCATGAAACACGGTTTTCCGACGACGCACCTCATTTATACAAATATGTAAAAGTGGTGTACGGTTAATCAGTGGCGGGTCCGTGGTCTAGTGGTAACGCACTGGCTTCACAACCCAGATGTCGTAGTTTCGAGCCCCGGCTACACCCTAACCTACTAACTCGTCTTTTGCATGAGACGTTAAACCGAGGTGAAGTGTACTAGGTGCTTCCCACCAGGCACTAAAAGGTCTAGGGTCGCCTCTGGAACGGGGCGTCTCCTGTATCTTGCTCTATCCCCCGTAACCCAATTAACAAGTCTTCTGGGGGCGATGGCCATATGGGAGGGAAACCCGGTGCACTCGATAAAAATGTACTACACACACACTACGGTTAATTAACGTGCAGTGGTTGGTATCTTCACTGCAGACCATTGTGACCTTCGGGTTCAAGTCCCCGTCTCGTGTGAGATTGGGTAGTGGACACCGGACTCGACAGGGGGACGTTAAATAGCTTTATTTCAAAATGTCTTCACCGTGTTAATGTATCATAATGGTCACAACACACTTATAATAAGAAATGTGTGTGTGTAGTCTCTAAATAAATCAACAAGTTAAACTGGAAGACATATTTTTGGTTAAGACACTTGCTATGATATACTTATTTGGATATGTTGGTAGGGTAAGCATTGGTGTGCACTAACAAATCACTAATCTGTTTTAACATTGGATACTACAGTAAGACGCTTGCGCGGGGGCGAGTTACATTCAACTACATAGTAGCCGGTAAAATGATGGTAATAAAACAGACAAGTTTGTTAAGTGTCGAGTTCTTTCTTACATATTAGAATGCTCCTTAAGAAAGGGTTGGTTATTAGGGTCCCTATGTGCAAACTGTTCCGTTAATTTTTGGTTAAAGTTATCGCTTTGAAATTAAATTGCTTAAGGACTGGAATTAGTATTTTGTAACATAATTCCCAAGCTGGGTAGGGGAACGCTAAATATTTAAGAAGGCGTCATGTAGTCATGCAGTTGTCTCCCACACTAAATGAAATCGTTCAGATAGCTTCTAGATAATTATACATCAACTAAATAAACATAATAACTGTATTTCAAACAAAACTTTAGAAAATTCGGGCTGCTATGTAAAATAAATGGTGCTAGACAAATTATGGCCGAGTATCTAAAAGTTTTAGGCGACAATCGGTGCAATTTATCGCAGCATTCTAAACGCGTACTACAGTAAGACGCTTGCGCGGAGGCGGGTTACATTCAACTACAAAGTAACCGGTAAAATTAAAATAAAACAGACAACTTTGTTTAGTGTCGACTTATGACTCCTAGTTTTGCAAATCAGTGGCACCGGTAACTATAAAGCGCCAAAGTGATACTTTATGGCTCGTGTTCACCGACTTATTCTTAGACCTAAGAAGTAAAAATTAACAAATATTTTTCGATTGATCTTTGTTTATCGACCAATAAACAACGATTTGGAGTTCTGATGCGTAGGAATTAAACAACGAGGGCGTTAGCCCGAATTGTTTAATAGCTACGAATCTGAACGACAAACAGTTGTTTATTTGCCGATAAACAACGATAATTGGAAAATTATTTCGATTCTGTCATGATTTGACATGTATATATATTTGCAATTGTAATTGGAACTACTTTTTACTATGCTTCGCTCAGAATCAGGACTTCGGTTTGCATTGTTTCTTGGGTAGTACGATTATTTTGTTCTTTGTCTTTAGAAAAATATGCGAATATCATGTTAGAATAAAGCATATTATTTAAACTGTTTTGTTATAAGACGGCCGTTAATTTGAATCTCACTTGGTATTCAACGTCTCTTGTTACAGCATTCTTTATGTAGAATGATTTGTTAATGACAAAAAAAAGACATTGGTAAACTGCATATGTGCGATCCAAAAAGTAATTGTATTAAGTCTGAAATTAGAAAAAAAATCATTTTAAATAGTGTCTACCTTAACTATGTCATTACGGGCGATAATATAAAACCATTCAAACAGTTAAAACGTTATTTCTTAACTTCTTAAGGGGATTTTAGTATCGGTATATTTATTTACCAAAAGTCTATAACTAGTATACGAATTGGTGGATCCGAAAAAAAAAATTCTTAGAGATAAAATTCTTATATAGTAAATTGTATTATTTGTATTTGTATTTTGCTATGAAAGCTTATATTATTTAATAAAATGTTATCTCTATCTTATGAAAAAATATATATGCGGCGTGTCGTGGGAAACCCGGACTTAATGCATGTGCGTAACGTGTCGTCCCTGATTAGCCTGTGCAGTCCGCACAGACTAATCCAGAACGCTACTTTCTGCTTGTAACGTATTTTCGGTTTCAATGAAGTCTCTTCTTAACATAAATCCACTGCACAGGCTAATCCGGGACGACACTTTACGCACATGCATTAAGTTGATTTTCCCACGACACGCCTCATATGTTTAAATGTCATAATGAAGCAAAATATGGCGCGGTTGGACGGATGCGTGATCTATCGTGTACTTTTTGAATGCGTGATTTACTTCACTATTGATGATCGTATGTACACATATATTTATGTGATCAAATAGATGTACTACCCTTTAATGGTAAGTTTAGCGTCCGCCGTCCATACTTGGAGTGTGCAAACGAATTCCTTTAGGTGAGTCATATAAAACATAATTTTGCAATCCCTTTGTTGTAACGTACTCGAAATTTCGGGTTGATTGCTCAATTTGCACAGCCAGCCAATTTGTTCATCCCAGCTTTAATACAAAGAATATCAATGACAGGAGATGGGTAGGACGGGGAAATAGTACTACAATTGAAGTAGAGCATAGATGTAAACTTGAATGGTTACAATGGAATCCCAACCATGTGCGTGGGTGGAGAGATAGATCGCCTTACTCGGCGTGGTAAACTGCGCGGTTCAGTCATGCGTGACCGATCACGTGACGATATAGGGGCACGGTAGGACGGGCTCGTGATGTATGGTGCAATATTTGAGGCGCGGTTAGGAAAAGCAATCAACTACGAACACATCTAATTGCACCAGTTAATGTTGCGCGTCGGTGTTGAAGACGGGAAATGTAGACGAATGATTTTGTTTATTGGCCCTTACAGCAGCAGTCCAGAAATATGTTTATAAAATAAAACATTGCAGAAATCGTTTCTAATGGATATCTTACCGATCAAAATACAAAAACCGTATTAAAATCGGTAAAATAATAAAGCTTTGGTAAATTTGTATCGTATAGTTGCTGCATGCGATAGCTGGTTATGCCTCTGGAGTATATCAGCGTGTACATTAGCGTATATTCTGTTCGTACCAAGCGTTTTCGAACATAGACATTGTGAAATGACTTCCGTAAATAAGAAACAGTTTTCAGTCGAATAAATTACAGATAATGCCAATTTAAGATGTATTGAATTATATTCTAAGGACTGCGTCTTTAATGTTATACTAAAGTTATCTTGCTTGTGGTTTTGAAATAATCGAAATTTATTTTCATCAATGACTTCTATTTGTATTTAGTTTCGTGATGTTCTCTGAATGACCCAACAAAAAAGCCAGGAATAAAAGATCTACGTGGACTTCCTACATTACGAACTGTTCTTTATTTAGTGCATATTTTCTCTATATCTATTTCTGGAAGTTATAGTTGTTTTTTTTAGTTTTCAAGTTAAATTAACCAATTAAAATTCGCTCATTACAAGTTTAAGCGGCATAAAATTACAAATTCGTCGGTTTTAAACAGTTTTCTTTAAAATAAGTATACATTATTTATACCGTCATAAATGATTGGTTGCTCTAGTCATGCTTCGATTACTATCTTGGACTAGGCCCATATAGGTGGGGCACAGCTATTTCGTGTTAAAATTTGGGACATAATCACTGATCAGGGGATGGCGTGGCTATATGTTGACAGTTCGACGCGTGCATCAAGAATAGACATGTTGGGATCAGATTTTTCATTAAAAAATGTTAGAAACCCGTTAGTGTGAAGATTATTTTCATACGCTGAACAGGCGATTTTAATATTTCGTATACGTTGACATATGCTAGGGGTACGTCAGGCATATTTTGTATACGTTGCAAGAACGGTCGCATACGGTTGCATTCGTTGGCATATGCAGAGGCAGAATTATTTTTTTCAGCATGGTTTTGTGCGTACTCGGACGAATTTTCAATACGTTAGGCAAACGCTGAATACGCAAGCGTTACGCTAGAGGTACGTTACTCATAGGTCGAGTACTCGGGTCATACGGTGTATCGTACAGCTAGCGTATTGAGTAACGTACATCAAACGTATGACTGTCGTATTTGGCGTACAGCTAGCGTATAATTCGCGTATACCCATCGTATCCGCTACTCATACGCTAGCCATATGCTGCCAATACTCTGGTAATACGCCACTCATAATTTTGTATTTTCAAGGCTTTTTGTGCGTATGAAAAAATATCTTCATACGCAACTCATATACGCAAACGTGTGCCAGTGCCTTTAAGCTCTACATAATTTTGTTATAATTTGTTATAATTTAAGTGTTAATATTGATACATTATGATCAAATACGAGAATAGAATGTTAATCAGCTTAATATGTTTTCGTTTATTAAGCTTAGCATTTATAACATTCCATTGTGTGGCATTATGCTTATGTAAATATAGCTGTAGCAAATTATAAAATAACGCTATAGACTATACATTCATGAAAGAAAGAACGCCGCGTAGGTACAAACTTGTCTGACAAGATAAAAAGCCTGAAAACCACCAACGTCCGCACGGGCAGTATATCAAACGAAGTCTTAAACAATACGCAATTTCAATAGTAATTATTACATGGTCGTGCACTTGTTTACATTCACGTGGCTATCTTCCAAAATTACTATGACAGGCTCAACATTCCTCTATGCATTCGGTATATTTTCGATACTGTTTGTAATTTCCAGATTTTAAACAGAATCTTCGTGAAGAGTTTTGCGTGTTCACTTCTTCTTAAATAAAATAGACATATTAAAGTAAGGAACGTGGGTGGTTGATCCTGAACGCAAGTCTTTAAATAAAGATATACATGTATATACTGTTCATTCGGTTTAAACACTGTTTGAGGCGTGTATTGGAAAACCTGGGCTTAATGCATGGTCGTAAAGTGGCGTCCCGGATTAGACTGTGCTGTCCGCTCAGGCTAATCCAGGACGGCACTTTCCGCTTGTATGGTATTTCTGTTTCAAAGAAGTCTCTTCGAAACATAAATCCAATGTAGGCGGAAAGTGCCGTCCTGGAATAGCCTGTGTGAACTATGTCGTGGGAAAACCGGTCTTAATGCATGTTCGTACTCGTACATGCATTAAGCCCGGTTTTTCAACGACCAGTCCCATTTTAATTATTAAAGTATGTGTATACGAACTTTCATATTGATTATTTTTAATAAAAAGCAGATGAAAGTGACAAAATAAATTGCAAGCAGACAGAAAAATATAACAATTACGATTAAACCAACAATTACGTAATAAACCAACAAGTACTAGTATCGACTTTTGCATCGTTTATTAGTGTAGTGTAACCTAAATCAACTTTCAAGTGAACGTTTATACATGTATTTGAGTTTCCGCGTGTACACTCGAAAACTATTTGTTGATAAACAATGAGATTTTGTGCGTTTAAAACAATGTGTGTTCTTTACTTGTATTCCATTTTAAATAGAAGTATATGTCAATTAACTTTATTTTGTTAATTGTATTTTTGTAAAATCGTACATACACATTGTAAAATGTGTCTTTTGGCAGATTTCCCTAACCCTTAAAACAATTAAAGTGTTGCTAAAAACGACATAACTTAGAGTGGCCGTATTAAGTTACCTATTTAAATACTTTTCTGTTACCCGATATCGGAATGCTCATATTAAACTAAACATAAATTGTCACCGAGATAGTCGTATTATTATATTTGATTACTGTTCTTTAGGGCAGCTTGTTAGATAATTCCCATGTGATTATGAAACGTACGGTGGCATAGATGTGACATGTGCATGCTTTTATTTATGTCGTTCCCATGACATATTAAGTCGTGGGAACGAGATCTTATCTCGTGGGAACGAGATCGTATCTCGTGGGAACGATATATTAAGTCGTGGGAACGAGATCTTATCTCGTGGGAACGACATAATTATGTCGTGGGAACGAGATAATTTTGTCGAGGGAACGACTTAATGAACTAATCAAATTTTATCTTGCTCTCGCAGAAGAAAAACAATTTCTTTATATCTTAATCCAGCATTGAAATACGATATTTATGTAAGCGTCTCTTGTATCAGCCATTTTGAAACATGCTTTTAAACAACGTGTATTCTGATTGGTTAATTATGTCGTTACCACGAGTTAATTATCTCGTTCCCACGACTTAATATGTCGTTCCCACGAGTTATTTATGTCGTTCCCACGAGAAAAGATCTCGTTCCCACGAGATAAGATCTCGTTCCCACGACTTAATATGTCATGGGAACGACATAAATAAAAACATGCACATGTCACATCTATGCCACCGTAGAATCATGAGTCGCAATGGTAAACTATTTACATCTAAACAGAAAACAAATCGATTCTGTTTGTTGAGAAAGCTATCGCACTACATAGTCTGAAATATGTTTTGTAATAGACAAGTGTTTAATAGTTTAATCCCTGCTATCGAATCACACTCCATTTTTTGAAGTGTTGATTTTGAACTTCTTTGCAATTTCGATCGATTGATTAGGTATAAAACTCCGAAAGGGTTATAGAAGTTATTCATTGATAAAATAATAATTATAGTCTTCGATTTAAATGGGAATAGAAAGAGTGATTAGTACTGTCTGTAGGTCTGCGTCTTCAGATTGTTCAAAAGAAGGAATGAGAAAAGCAATCAACACAGAAGTGTGTCCACATCGCGGCATCCCGGTGTTAAAATTGCACGAGCAAAAGCCGTCCGAAAGAATGACGTGTCCGAATATGTATATAGTTCCGTTAAGTGTTCCAAAGAAGGGATTACTACATCACCATTTGCACGACATTCGTAAAAAGTTTGGATTAGTGACGTATTTTCGTATACCGTTTGTGAAAAGGAAATTCGTAGTGTTAAACACGATAGAATCGACTTTGGCTTTCTTTCAAAATTCCGCCACGGACGGTCGCTTAGGTCTGTTTCTTCAAGACTATGTGTTGCAAAATAATGGATTTTCGTTCCAAAATTTCTGCGAAAGAAGTGCTAAACAAAAGGAAATTTTGAAACAATACGTGCACATTAATTTAAAACACTTTGAAACATGTTTTAATTCTGAGATTGAAAAGACCGTTCGCGCTATAGGTCAACATACGTTGGATATAGAGCCGGATTTATATGTCAAACAATTACTGAGCGATATATTCTCGAAAATGGTAAGTCATTTTTGTAGAAATTTGTAACGATAAGACACTGATTTTCGATCACTAACGATAAGACACTGATTTTCGATCACGAGATCGTCCACTAGAAATATGCATGTGAATCACGAGTTTGTAGACCTGTTTTTATTTCTCTGTTGTTGGTGACTACATTTCTGCCATTGTCTTTTACATAAAGACTATTCACGTCATTAGTTAACGAACAGTTAGGCTTTAATTATCACGCTATAGTGTGTGTAGTGAATTGTTAGGCCAAAAAAGTTTGGTTTCCGCTTACATCTCCAAAAAGAATCTAGGATGGGTGGTAAAATAACTTGTTTTCCCTTTAATTTTTTTTTTCTTGGCGGCATATTAACCACACAGTTTAGGTATATTGGACTGCATGTAAAATAATTAAACGCCCCCCCCCCCCCCCCCATAAAAAAACTGTACCTTACGGTATTTCATTACCAAGAGCGCCTGTCTCAAATTATTTAAAAGCCGCATAAGGGAAAACTGCTCTTTTTACCAAAAGTCAGAAAAAGGTATAAATATGCGAACACACGTTTAGGGTCAGAGAGGAAAGCGGAAACCAACAACTTTTTTACGCCTTATCGAGTGAATCGGGATTCTCTCTCATATTGTCATCCCCCCACCCCCAGAAGACTTGTTAGCTAAGTTACGGGCGATAGTGCAAGATACAGGCGACCTGCCCCGTTCGACCCTGGGTCTCTTAGACCCCGGTTTGAAGCAACTAGTACACTATACCTCGGTTTAACCTCATGCGAAAGACGAGTTAAAATGTTAGTATATAGCGATGGCTCGAACCTGCGACCCCTGGCTTGTGAAGCCAGCGAGTTACCACTAGACCACGGGTCACGCTTATATTGTGTAACTGTTTTATTTTGAGTATGAATACATGTTATTACTCAACTACCATCCAAATATAACGCAGAAATAGTTCGCAAATAACGAACACAATCAACCGAATTTTGGGTAGTAAATACACAGAACCATACTGTATTAATTTTTTTAGTGTTTTGTACTATATAAAATTTAATTTTAAACGTACTTTTTACCATCTGTATAAAATATATAATGTTCAACACAAGTAATCCATTTTATTTGTACAAGCTCAAACAACTAGTCTATTGATATTTAATGCTTGAAGAGTAGGATTATTTATCGTGTGACGGCTTCAGTTTTGTAAATTCCTAGCTCATTATTTATTTACATAAAAAATGTGCATTATTTGAAAATCAAAAAGAGTGTCGTAAATGTGAGAGGTCAACACCGAGAGGCTGTATACATTTAGGCTTTGGTATGACGTCACTACGTAACTGTAACTTTTAACGTTAACGTTAAGCGTTGGCGATTACGCTGCAGAAACTGCTACCAATTTTACAAGCACGGTTTATACAACTGTGCTGATTTTAATAAACGTCACAATATAAAAAGCAGACAGCATACATGACATGAACAGTGATTTAAACTCGGGAGTGTTAAAACACGTAATTACGTAAAGAAACAGGCATACATTGACGTTAACTTTATAACGCTAGAGAAAACAGGGCGCTGTGGTTTAATGTTACCGACAGCGTTTTAACCAATCGAGGAACGTTATTTCAAGGATACATGTACTCAATTGGATTAACCATATCGCTAAATATCTTTGTTGATGTTGTTGTTGTCGTCGTCGTTCTCTGTGTTTCAGCCTAATATTAAACAATATAAATTGTGAACTTCGCTATTAAAGGTTTGAAATTTGAGACGGTTTGTATTCTAAAGTTGAACGTAAAATAGGGGGGGGGGGGGCTATTGAATTCTTCAGTGAGTTTATCGATATTGGTAACTTGTGAAGCATACATAATTACCTGATATAAAACGAGAAAAAAGCAGTAAAATAGTAATGCATACATTACAAGGGAGTGACGGATCTAAAATTATATCTGTACGAATTATTTGGTAACGGACGTGATTCAGTGTAATGGTATATAAAACATCGAAAATTAAGATAGTTATCACCACATGTGTATACTGATCAATTCGACAAACACGAATATTAGATACATGTGAATGAAAGTTGTTTATCGGTGTTATTTTACAGGACGGCCTTCTGTAAACTAGGACTAGACATAATGAGAATTATTGCACTCTTATTTTCGTTTGAGTGTTAAATAGAACAAATAAATAAATACAATTTCTAAAGGGATTTATTTCATTTTAAAATTAAAATAAATAACAAAAACGTTTGAAGCAACTTGACGCTGAAATGACATTGCCAACGATGTCTTTAGTACAAAACACGTGTCAAAGACTGAAAGGCTTGACGTTAAACGCGTTAACGGGAACGTTACGCAAGGGAAGTAACTCTTGTGAGTTACCTGGACCCAAAGGGTTACCCCTACTTGGAAATCTTTTAGAATTGGACACGAACCAAGTACATCAAGTTTGCACAAGATGGAGTAAGCAGTATGGCAAAATATTCAAAATAAAACTGCTTGGCAAAAGTGTGGTAGTCATTTCAGATGCCGAGACGCTTCGGACAGCGTTTGCGTCCGGATTGCTAAGTAAACATTTAAATGACCGGTCCGAAAACGTGACGAAAGAAGTGTTCAACGGTCGAAGACACGTGGGGTTCGCCGACTTCAATGAAAACACTGTATCTCTTAGAAATGTCTTAAGACGAAAGGTGCTTCACTATCAAATGTTCAATAGAAATTTCACCGATGCGTGTTCAACGATGATAGACAATTTTACAACGAACTTAACTCATTGTGGCGAAACTGTCAAACCCGACTCGTTAATAAGAACGTTTCTCACGCAGCTACATTCCACTGTTGTAAGTTAATAACTGACTCCAAATGTCAGCAAAAAATTAGGCGTGTCGTGGGAAACCCGGGCTTATAATTTGCATGTGCGGAGAGTGTCGTCCCTGATCAGCCTGTGCAGTCCGCACAGGCTAATCCAGGACGAGACTTTCCGCCTTTACACTATTTTCTGTTTCAATGAAGACTCTTCTAAACATAAATCCACTGACCCGACTATATTTCGATTTGCAAAATCAACAAAACGAGAGGTTAGTCTTTAGTTATGAAACAAACATATTATTGAGGATTAAAAACCAGTTTACTTAAACGACCCGTTAATATATCTTATATATACACACATATGTGTCAATGCGTAAACTTTAACATAGATCGAATGCATTCATTTACGGTTCTCTATCATAAATTTGGCTATTGATAGATTTCAAGTCCAAGTCTTCTGCTGTACTGCTCTCCTTGTTCTTTCAAAGATAAACCATTTTAGTCTTGCGAAAAATGATGATGATGATTATTATAATGATGATGATGATGATGATGGTGGTGGTGATGCTGCTACTGCTGCTGCTGCTGATGATGATGATGATGATGATGATGATAATGATGATGATGATGACGACGACGACGATGATGATGACGACGACGATTATGAATGTGATGACAACTATTTTAAAATCTTTCAGCTTATCGGAGAGAGCCTCCCAGACGATGACCCGGAAAGGGAAGCCCTTTGGGAGTTCATCGAAAGCCTCTACCGTCTACTTCCACCGTCCGTGGACGCTCCCCTTCGGGCGTTCCCATGGTTACGCTACTTGCCTTTCAAACATGGCCGCTTCTTCAGGTCGGCGATCGACGCCAGAGATAGAGTGACGGGACGATATTTCGACACACAGAAGGTAATTCATTTCACTATAATACCGTATCAGATTAAAATGACGCTCAAGAAAACTAAGTTATTCATATTTAACAACGTTTTGTTTTACCTGTCAAAAGATATGCACGCCTGATTTGAAATTTTGCTTTCATATACATGTTCATGTACATACAGTAGTGAGTTTAATTCACGGCTCAATACCAGTTTTGACCGATAGAACAGAATGCAAGTGTAAGTAAATGTGTTATGTGTCATAATTCGTAATAATAATGGTGTGGTAATATATTATTTGATATTTCCCGATGTACGTAAGTCTACATAGCGTTCAATCGGGCTTAAACAAAAAATACGCCTGAGGGATCTTAAAAATGAATACATACCGGTCGGTACATTGCTTTCATTCTCTCTATATTTTAGTGACACTTTGCTTTTAACATATTCATCATAAAAATATTAAATAAACGTATAATAATCAGCAAATATATATGAGGGTCGTCTTTTAAACGTTTGTTTATGAATGTTTTGTTGACAATTAATCATGCGTAGTTTCATGATATATCAGAACAATAGCTACCGATATACCGTTTTATTGTTTTGCCATTTTAAACACAGTCATCATAGGCGTACTGTTAACTTTATTATAAAGCATTTCCTACGTAATTTCCGGATGATTAAGAAATAATGTTCGTATATCGTTGTTTATCGGCAAATAAACAACGATTTGGAGTTCTGATGCGTAGGAATTAAACCACGAGGGCGTTAGCCCGAGTTGTTTAATAGCCATGAATAAGAACGAGTTGTTTATAAGCGGATAAACAACGATAATGCGAAAATTATTTCAATTCTAACATGATCTGACATATGTTTTGTAATTGTAATTGGAACTACTTTTTACTATGTTCCGCTAAGAATCGGGATAACTTTTTGCGTTGTTTATTTGGCAATTTAACAACGATAATTGTGTTCTTTGTCAATCGAATAAATAGCGAGTATTGCATTATAAAGTTTAAACGATGACTTCACTTTAAAACGCCTCTCTCTATTCAGTCGACGTACGAAGACGGTCGCGTACGCGGCCTGGTGGACGTCTGCATCAAGATCCAGCGGGAAGCGCTCGCCACTTCCGGTTCCGCCTGGCTCACAGACGATTACATCAAGGGCCTCATGCTCGACACCGTCGTAGCAGGTAATGTTCATATGCGGCTCAAGAAAACATTCAGTACATGCATATCTATACATCAGTACATTTCGGTTCAGTACCTGTATGTTTCCTCATTGATACAATAAATATATATGAGGCTGTCGTGGGAAACCCGGGCTTAATGCATGTGCGTAGAGTGTCGTCCCGGATTAGCCTATGCAGTCCGCACAGGCTAATAAAGGACGGCACTTTCCGCTTTTATGGTATTTTATGCTTCAATGAAGTCTCTTCTAAACATAAATCCACTGTAGGCGGAAAGTGCCGCCCTGGATTAACCTGTGCGGACTGCATCGGCTAATCCGGTACAACACTTTACGTACATGCATTAAGCCCGACACGTCTCATATATATTTATTTCAACAAAGTCGCAAATAATTATATTATAATAACAAAATCCATAGATAGGACTGCGAGAATATCAATAGATCTCAACAACGTCAAATACATGTAAATGATTTTAAAAAAACATAGTCAAATGTAGAAATGTGACATTTAAAAACTTGTCCTATAAATTATTTTTAATCTGCAATAAATTACTTATGCAAACCGGTATGTTAGCTACACATGAATATTATATTAAGTGTTCACTAATATGTGGACGTTCATTCATTTTTGATCGAAGAAGCTGTTGTATTGTATATCTGTTAATAATTTATAATATATTTCCAGGGATGTCTGAAATGATGAAAAGTATCCGAATGCTAATTCTCCTCATGTGCCATCACCAAGACGTGCAATCACGTGTATACGCAGAAATCTGTGACGTCATCGGTCCATGCGCACCACCGTCGACCAGTCACCGCGAGGCAATGCCGTATACGCAGTCGGTGCTCATGGAAATGCTCCGTTACGTCAGCCAAACGCCCCTCGCCATCCCCCACAAGTGCAATAAGGACGTCGTGTTAGACGGATATGTCATTGAAAAGGACGCAGCGGTAAGAGTTATGGCCATTGTGAAACGAAAATACTCACCGTGAATTAATATGTCGGTTTCCCCTTTACTAAATTACTTCTCCTGTAAATATATGAATACGTTAACATGTGTTTTGTCATGGTTATACTTATTTTTTTTATCATTTTCATACCTTTTGATCACTGCCGACGTCTCTTTGTGTTCACTCAGAATCTACGGATACGTGTTGTTGTTGTTGTTTATGTGTTTTGTTAGTATTTGACTGTTTTTATTTTGACCTCTGACTGTCCACCAAAATGGCGGGGATCCAGCTATAAATATTATAATTCGAATTGAAATTGTTAATCATGAAACGAAGGCATTATTACGAAATAATTATTACATATAAAACAATGTTTTCATTAGCAATATTTAGATATATTGACATACGTAATAGAGAAGGAAACAACATATTATGTTAGGCCATTATTTTCGCTAAGAAGTCATCTTTATTTCTTTTCTGTGGGAAAATTTTCATATTTGCCTTGAAGCGCTTGATAGTAAGAGTGGCTGACGCCAGTTGTAGCGTAATCATCAAACTGACGTAGTAGTGATAGATTGATACTAAGATTGGCTGACGCCAGTTGTAGAGTAATCATCAAACTGACGTAGTAGTGATAGATTGATACTAAGAGTGGCTGACGCCAGTTGTAGCGTAATCATCAAACTGACGTAGTCGTGATAGATTGATACTAAGAGTGGCTGACGCCAGTTGTAGCGTAATCATCAAACTGACGTAGTCGTGATAGGTTGATACTAAGATTGGCTGACGCCAGTTGTAGCGTAATCATCAAACTGACGTAGTAGTGATAGATTGATACTAAGAGTGGCTGACGCCAGTTGTAGCGTAATCATCAAACTGACGTAGTCGTGATAGGTTGATACTAAGATTGGCTGACGCCAGTTGTAGCGTAATCATCAAACTGACGTAGTAGTGATAGATTGATACTAAGAGTGGCTGACGCCAGTTGTAGCGTAATCATCAAACTGACGTAGTCGTGATAGGTTGATTCTAAGATTGGCTGACGCCAGTTGTAGCGTAATCATCAAACTGACGTAGTAGTGATAGGTTGATAGTAAGAGTGGCTGACGCCAGTTGTAGCGTAATCATCAAACTGACGTAGTCGTGATAGGTTGATACTAAGAGTGGCTGACGCCAGTTGTAGCGTAATCATCAAACTGACGTAGTAGTGATAGGTTGATACTAAGAGTGGCTGACGCCAGTTGTAGCGTAATCATCAAACTGACGTAGTAGTGATAGATAGTGTAGATTCGTAAACACTTTGTTCGATAAGCTGTAAACAAAATGCTTTAATGAGAAAATCAATGTACTGTCGTACATTCCGCCATCCGTATAATTGAGTTATTCATGCATATTTAATACCCCGATACCCGCCCGAGACGGTCAGGCGGTTGACGACAGACGCCTGTTTACGAGTCGATACTGTTAGTTAATTGACTATTCGCGTGTTATCAACAGACACCAAAGTACGATCATTTATTTGGTCCACTTAAATTACATATGGTGTCAATATGAAATCTAGACTATTATTGAAGACGAAAACAGGTTTTCTGACTTCTAGACGCTGTCTCTTTGCAGCATCGGTCTATTCAGTTTCTACATGTTCTTTCCTCTATTGTATATGTGAGTTTCAACATCAATACATGTACGATGCACCTAAAACATCCAGTGTTTCAAGAAGTTCAAATACAGCGTTGCTTGCACGTCGCTCACTTTTAAATATAAACAGCTTCTGGTTCTCAAAAGTTTTCTGTCCGTTCGCGAGATTGTATTATGTTCCCCTTTTTTAACAAACCGCACATGTACCATTATTTGCGACTTTTTGTCGCTCGATAATCAGTCTTCATCATAAATTAATAACTTAACAGACATGTATAATTATGTAACTATTTTACAGATATTTCCCAACATCTGGGGCATCCACCACGACGAGGACGTGTGGGGTGACCCCTGGGACTTCCGGCCGGAGCGCTTCCTTACAGCAGACGGCAAAACGCTCCTTCCAGCAGATCACAAATACATGAAATCGTGAGTGTCACTTTCAAAATAATATTATGGTCCAGATTATATAGACGGGCATGACTTATTAGCCGCCCGTTCTGACATATGCGATGATGATAACGATGATGGTGATGATGATGATAATGATGATGTCCACGACGATGACGATGATGATGATGATGAATGTAATGATGATGATGACGACCACGACGATGATGGTGATGATGATGATGATGATGATGATAACGACGACCACGACGATGATGGTGATGATGATGAAGAAGAAGAAGAAGAAAAAGATGATGATGACGACGACGATGATGATGATTATGATCATCGTGATCATGGTGATGATTGTCATTACAGAAGAAGAAGAAGCAGTAGTAGTAGAATGATCTTTTTAACTATCGAATGTACAGTTATGCAATGCCACTGAACTCCATTATTGCGCATGTGTAATGTAAAATATATTGAGTGAACCTTTTCAGACTCATTCCATTCTCTGTCGGCAAGAGACGCTGTCCCGGTGAGGATTTCGCGATGTCCCGTATGTTCCTGGTGATGACGTCACTACTTCAGCGTCTCCACCTTCGGCCGCCGGAGGGCGAAGAGCTTCCGTCGGTCGATCCGAGACTTTACAACAAGGAGTATCCGTATCCGCTTCCGCTCTACAGATGTCGAGTGGAGGGCCGGACGTGTTAAACGTCGCGATGATGATCAGCAATTCACAGTATTCTGAACTAAGGGATGCAATGTGCCGTCGTTAACGTATACAGGCATTACATGACTAGAAAACTTCTGTAGAACTTTAATGAGTAGTCCCTCTTATCAATATCTGTCAATTAGAAACATGAGAAAGCTGACAATTTTTTTTCTGGATAACTGATTTTCCCGACAGTATGGCAATGTCCTGTGCGCTAATCAATAACTGTTAACATATGTCTATGTTCATTTTGTCTATTCCAAAAACGCGCTTTCAGAGCTGTTTTCTGGATTTTCTTGATGTTTTCTGAACTTACAGTGATAAGAGTGTTGAATTCCTATCATTATTTTGTTAGGCAGAAATTTTACAATGTCGTTTTATATACGCAATTTGGATTTGTTTCACATTCAATTGTTTATGTTACAGTACAATGTAAATAACTGTTTAAAGTCCATGTTTATAATTATATGCAGATTTTAGGCAATATTGCCATGTTCATCTATGTATATTCCGTCACCGTTTACATCATCAAGAATCTCGTCACAGTGATCTCCCCTGACACACGGTTACATATTGAAGGGGAGCTAACTTTGCTGAGATCATTTTTATCAACGTTTTACATTGTAAATATGTGCTGCTATTTATTTTCGCAAATGATAAATATATAACTATCTTCACGACATTCACATTTATCAATTTATTATCAATATTCACATCATCAACCTTTTCGTAAGGCATAAAAAATATGTTTGTGTCAGGTTACCCAACCTACCCTAAAAAATATCCCGACTCTAGAGTTTGTCAGCTTTTTTCTTTTTGCTTTTTTATAATTAAATGTTTTTGGTTTAATAAGTTTTTTGTTTTTTTATAGCATCCATTTCAAAACAGTGTTTAAGGATATTATTTGAATAATAGTTAAACTGTTTAAGAATCCTCAAGTTGACATTTACTAAATAAAAAAAATCCCTACCTACCTACCTAACGTTTTAGGTAATGTAACCTGAAAAAAGCTTTTTTTCGCCTAACATTATTAACTCGCAAAGTAACTGTCAGTAAAAATTCACGTTGCATCAATAAAGTGGGCCGATTGCAAACCTTTTTACTACGAGTGTTAATTTCGTTTCGATACATTTGTAGCAGTTTTTTTGGACCATGAAGGTTTTGATTGCCCCCAAAGTGGCATTTAACAGTGTATGCTGATATGTGCGCTGCGTTATGTATGGACTGTCTTATGTCGTCATGATTCGTGTTGTCTTGTTCTGGATTGTCTTATTCTGTCAAAAATACGTGTCATTATGTTAATATTTAGTTTCATCATGTGCTATGATTAGGCGAACTTGTCAAAAAATTATGTTATTATGTCCAAAAGACGTGTCATTGTGTTAAAATGTTGTTTCATTTAAGATTAGTTTAACTTGTCCAAAGTATATGTTGTTATGTCCAAAGGTTCTGCCATTATGTTAAAATGTTGTTTCATCATGTAGTATGATCAGGTGAGTTTGTCAAAAGTATAAGTTATTATGTCCAAAAGACGTGTCATTATGTTAAAATATTGTTTCATCATGTGCTATGGTCAGGTGAGTTTGTCCAAAGTATATGTTATCATGTCCAAAAGACGTATCATTATGTTAAAATGTTGTTTCATCATGTGCTATGGTCAGGTGAGTTTGTCCAAAGTAAATGTTATAATGTCCAAAAGACGTGTCATTATGTTGAAATGTTGTTTCATCATGTGGTATGATCAGGTGAGTTTGTCAAAAGTAGAGAGAAGTTATTATGTCCAAAAGACGTGTCATTATGTTAAAATATTGTTTCATCATGTGCTATGATCAGGTGAACTTGTCAAAAGTTATGTTATTATGTTTAAAAGAAGTGTCATCATGTGAAAATGTTGTTTCATCATGGGCTCTGGTCAGGTCAACTTGTCGTAAGTATGTGTTATTATGCCCAAAAGACGTGACATTATGTTAAAATGTTGTTTCATTATGTGCTCCGGTCAGGTCAACTTGTCAAAAGTATATGCTATTATGTCCAAAAGACGTGTCATCATGGTAAAATGCTTTTTCATTCTGTACTAAGACTAGGTGAACTTGTCTAAAGAATATGCCATTATGTCTAAAAGACGTGTTATTATGGTAAAATGTTGTTTCGTCGTTTATAATTCTAAAGATTTTGTACATTAAACTGGTTATTCTATCATATACACATGTTGTTTTGTTAATATATACTTTTAACTTGTTAAGACCTAGTCTTGTCATGTCTACAGTTAATTCGTTTTGTTGCATCTACGTGTTGTCTTGTCCAAATGCCACGTTGTTGTTGACACAAATTTATTGGAGCGTAACCATGAAATGGCGGGAAATCAGAGCACGATGGAGCCATTGAGGTACATTTTCCTCACAAAAATGCGCTGAGACCGTGGTCCCTTCTGTGTCAAGTGATTTGGCCAAGGGAGGTAAATCTTGAATTGCGATATCGTGGTTGTATTAAAAGGTATTTTCATTACTATACAAGGTTTAATAATTACTTTCTTTGTATTAATAATGCTGTTTATATTGTTTTACTTGTAAAATGTCGCATTTGAAATAAATTCGATCAGCTGCATTTGTATGGGTGGCTGGCCTCTTACTATACAATGTTAAGAGAAGAGACCATGCACTGTATATAAGCTATATGGGTGGCTGGTCTCATGATACAATGTTCACAGAAGAGACCATGCACTGTATATTTTAGCTATATGGGTGGCTGGTCTCATGTTGCAATGTTCACAGAAGAGACCATGCACTGTATATTAGCAATATGGGTGGCTGGTCAACTTTTACAATGTTCACAGTAGAGACCACATACTGTATCTTAGCTATATGGGTGGCTGTTCCCATGGTACAATGTTCACAAAAGAGACCATGCACTGTATATTAGCTATATGGGTGGCTGGTCTCATGGTACAATGTTCACAGAAGAGACCATGCACTGTATATTGGCTATATGGGTGGCTGGTCACATGTTACAATGTTCACAGAAGAGACCATGCACTGTATAGTAGTTATATGGGTGGCTCAGGTCTCATGTTACAATGTTCACAGAAGAGACCGTGCACTGTACATTAGCTATATGGGTGGCTGGTCTCGTGTTACAATGTTCACAGAGGAGATCATGTACTGTATATTATTTATATGGGTGTCTGAGGTCTCATGTTACAAATGTTTACAGAAGAGACCATGAACTGTACATTTCCTATATGGGTGTCTGGTCTCATGTTACAATGTTCACAGAGGTGATCATGTACTGTATATTAGTTATATGGGTGGCTGGTCTCATGGTACAGTGACCATGCACTGTATAATAGCTGTATGGGTGGCTGGTCTCATGTTACAATGTTCACAAAAGAGACCATGCAATGTATATTAGCTATATGGGTGGCTGATCCCATGTTACAATGTTCACAAAGGAGACAATGCACTGTATACTAGTTATATGGGTGCTGGTTTCATGTTACAGTGATCGTAGAAGAGACCATGCACGGTATAATAGCTATATAGGTGGCTGGTCTCATGGTACACTATTCATAGAAGAGACCATGCACTGTATAATAGCTATATGGGTGGCTGGTCTCATGCTACAATGTTCACAAAAGGGACCATGCACTGTATATTAGCTATATGGGTGGCTTGTCTCATGTTACAATGTTCGCAGAAGAGACCATGCTAGTTATATTAGCTATTTGGGTGGCTGGTCTCATGGTACAGTGTTCACAGAAGAGACCATAACTGTACATTACTTATTTGGGTGGCTGGTCTCATGGTACAGTGTTCACAGAAGATACCATAAATGTGCATTACCTATTTGGGTGGCTGGTCTCGTGTTACAATGTTCACAGAGGAGATCATGTACTGTATATTATTTATATGGGTGTCTGAGGTCTCATGTTACAAATGTTTACAGAAGAGACCATGAACTGTACATTTCCTATATGGGTGGCTGGTCTCGTGTTACAATGTTCACAGAGGAGATCATGTACTGTATATTAGTTATATGGGTGGCTGGTCTCATATTACAGTGACCATGCACTGTATAATAGCTGTATGGGTGGCTGGTCTCATGTTACAATGTTCACAAAAGAGACCAAGCAATGTATATTAGCTATATGGGTGGCTGTTCCCATGTTACAATGTTCACAGAGGAGACAGTGCACTGTATAATAGTTATATGGGTGCTGGTTTCATGTTACAGTGATCGTAGAAGAAACCATGCACTGTATAATAGCTATATGGGTGGCTGGTCTCACGGTACACTGTTCATAGAAGAGACCATGCACTGTATAATAGCTATATGGGTGGCTGGTCTCATGTTACAATGTTCACAAAAGGGACCATGCACTGTGTAATACCTATATGGGTGGCTGGTCTCACGTTACAGTGTTCACAGAAGAGACCATGCACTGTATATTAGCTATATGGGTGGCTTGTCTCATGTTACAATGTTTGCAGAAGAGACCATGCTAGTTATATTAGCTATATGGGTGGCTGGTCCCATGTTACAATGTTCACAGAAGAGACCATGCACTGTATAATAGCTATATGGGTGGCTGGTCTCATGTTACAATGTTCACAAAAGAGACCATGCACTGTGTAATACCTATATGGGTGGCTGGTCTCACGTTACAATGTTCATAGAAGAGACCATGCACTGTGTAATACCTATATGGGTGGCTGGTCTCATGTTACAATGTTCACAAAAGAGACCATGCACTGTGTAATACCTATATGGGTGGCTGGTCCCATGTTACAATGTTCATAGAAGAGACCATGCACTGTATAATAGCTATATGGGTGGCTGGTCTCATGTTACAATGTTCACAAAAGAGACCATGCACTGTGTAATACCTATATGGGTGGCTGGTCTCACGTTACAGTGTTCACAGAAGAGACCATGCACTGTATATTAGCTATATGGGTGGCTTGTCTCATGTTACAATGTTTGCAGAAGAGACCATGCTAGTTATATTAGCTATATGGGTGGCTGGTCCCATGTTACAATGTTCACAGAAGAGACCATGCACTGTATATAAGCTATATGGGTGGCAACCATCATAACTCTGTTTTATATTTGACATATTTATATCCCCTTTTTAACTTAGAAATTTAGGTTAAAATTTTTCAATAGATTGAATACTATCAAAGATATTTACTTGAAACTTTAAATACATAATACTATCAACATCTCCACCACGGAAAGCATCCCCCATGACTCTGTTTTGTATTTTGACAGGTTTATGCCTCGTTTTTAACGTGATACTTTGGGTTAAAGTTTTTCTTAAAGTCCAAAAGCTTGAAAACTATCAAAGGTATTTACTTGAAACTTAAAATGCTTCTTTACTATCAACGTTTCCACCAGGGAAAGCAACCGTCATAACTCTGTTTTGTATTTTGGCAGATTTATGCCCCTTTTTTAAATTAGAACTTTTGGTTAAAGTTTTACGTAAGTTTTTCCAGGGCAGCCATTTTGACTGATGTAATAAAGTTTACATTTTTCTTTCATTTTATTTACAAAGATTCATTTTTGTGTCAATGTGGCACCTACTGAAAGCGCCTTCGGGGGCATATGTCACCTGAAAGTGACAGCATTTGTTTTGTGTTAAAAAGTATCTCTTATTCACCACTTTGGTATTGCTATTCTAGATTTCATATTCTTATATAACTGCGTTAAATACCAGACTTGATCCAAGGATATTTGACTGTATAACCACCTTTTCACTAAAGAGCTTTACATAATAATGCAACAGTATAAGCGTCTGATGGCGCTGGATCATTTTCCCACAAGGATTACGTTACATTACCGTAATATCAGTGTGGTTTATGTAGTGCGTACTAGTTTATTAGTCGTTTAAAAATGACCAGTGAACACTAGCACATGTCAATTGTTAAATTTGTGAAACATAATTGTGTTTCATTTCAGATGGTCATGTTGCCACAGGTATAGATAAATACATGCAACAGTTGGTCTCGTGTTCAGAATTCTTCAAATGGATCTGGCTATGCGTCGGAGTTTCTTACAGCTGGCTGTTTGATTATTCTTCTGTCAATATCATAATTCACACAAGTTTACAATCAATATATCTATGCCCACCCACCCCCCTTCGAAGAAGATGGGGTATAATGCTATGCAAATGAAGGTCCGTCTGTCTGTCAGTAGACCATACTTTGTCCGGACGATAACTACAGAACCTTTATATTAGGCCTTGGTAGGTAGGCTGGTTATGACTAGTAGAGGATCCCTGTTGATTTTGGGATCCATGGATCAAAGGTCTAGGTCAAATGGACCAAAACATTAAAGAAAACAATAATTATAACAATGTTGTCCAGGCAATAACTTCACAACCCGTAGGCCTAGATTCGTAAAGCTCTGTTGGTAAGTTGGTCATGGTTAATTGTGGATCCCTATTGCTTTTGGGGTCCTTGGGTCAAAGGTCAATGTTAAACCGACCAAAAGATTATAAAAATAGTAAAACGTTGTCCGGGCAATAACTTCGCAATCTATAGGCCTAGATTCTTAAAACTTGGTAGGTAGGTTGGTCGTGACAGGTTAAGGATACCAATTGATTAGGGTCCTTGGGTCGATGGCAAGTTCAAACCGACCAAATGGTAATTGAAGGTATTGAATGGTAGGTAGGTTGCTCATGATTAGTAAAAGTTCCCTATTGGTTATTGAATTATGGAGTCAAAGGTCAAGGTCAAACAGACCAGTAGTTGTAAAACCTTGTCCAGGCAATAACTAACCTTAGGCCTAGGTTCGTAAAATTTGGTAGGTGGGTTGGTTATGACCACAAATAGAATCTCGTTGATTATTGGGTTAGTGTCAATGTCAACATGACCAATAGTTAAAAAAATGCTTCAGTTTACTTGTCATTCATGAAATTTTGTTCAGAGATTTCTCTGAGCTAAAGGGTGGGGCATACTTGTTTACAAACAGTTCGTGATACGTTTTGGAAGATATTTCATTTTATGTCGAAATGTGATGAGAGTGAGACATAAGTCATGCGTGTTTAGCTCACCTGAGCACAAAGTGCTCGGGGTGAGGTTTTTTGATCGCCCCTCGTCCAAGCGTGCGTGCGTCCGTCCGTCGTCAAGTTTTCATTCAAACACCATCTAAACTGCTTGGCAGATTTTAACAATGTTGAAAGAGGGTCACCAAGGCCGGATCATTCCTCTGAAACCGCAAGGCCGAGAGGTTTCATATTGGGCATGAAACATTGTATAATGGTCCTCTAAGATTGTTTAAATTATGCCCCTGGAGTAAAAATTGGCCGCGTTCAGGCGGTCACATGGTTTATATAGATTTAAATAGCAAAAGAAGTTTAAAAATATTCTCCTGAAACTGCAAGGCCCAGATCTTCATACTCAAGTGCGCGCATAAGAAGGCCGTCTTGTTATGGGATCAAATATACTTGCATGTTTTGAAATGTATGTGAGCTATTCAAAATACGGTCATCATTGTTGTCGAAAAGATATTTAACATGTACATTTATTTTGTCAACTGTTTGACAAAGTAAACCTAATTCTGAATCTAAAATACTTGTTCGTGTAATTGCAGTAACTTTAAGTAAATCAATAATAAATCGTTCAAACTTTTATTATGTAGTATTTTGTAGTTATTCCTTTTCCTTGTTAAAGTAACGCAATGTACGTGAACCCTGGGTGTTTTATCCTAGCTAATTTACGAATTTGGTATCAAAGCTCCTTTATAGTAACGAGAAAAAAAGCAGATTGTGTGTAGTATTGGATGTGGACGGAGGACATCAACTTGTACGATGTGGAACCCACCTATTAAACTCGCATACGCCGGGCGAGAATCGAACTCTGGTCGCCTACGTGAGAGACTAGTGAACCGACATTCGCTCCACCTAGTGACAGGCTGCAATGTCGCCGCAGTAAACATTAGCGCCAGCGTTAACGTTAATTTTGCCACCGTGCAGCAATCACTAACGTCTGGTTAACCTACGGACATCTTTTTTGCTTCGGGTTTGACGGTCGATACCCCGGCATGGTGCACTTCCGAAACCAAAGTTTTCCTTGAGTATCCCTTACACTAACTTCAGATAAACATACCGGTATCTTAAGGCTGAAACGGACACCGTGCGGTGATCCCACGGCGACAATACTTTGTATGAACAATCCAACATCAGAGCATTTGCATACTTTTCGCATAAGCTTGTCATTTTCAAAATTCAGTTAATTAAATCTAAATCTATCTTAGTCCAAGTCGTAGTCCAGATAAGCAAAAAGTTGATTTTGACCTCTGACTCTTAAGTGTGACAAGTGAAAACACAGATAAGGTAAGTGTTACCGCTAGATGTGACCTTGACCTTTGATCTAGAGTCCTGATTTATGAGTGGTTCACACGAACTCATGGCAGCATACCTGTGTGCCAAGTGCTTTTAAAATCCCTCCATCCATGGCCAAGTTACAGTGTGGGAAAGCACAACAGCCAATTCATAATCAAAGGGCAATAACTCCGAAAAAAATCACCAGACTGGAACGACCTGACAATTTACGCATGTCCTTTAAAAAGGGATACTGCATATAAAGCTCCTGATTCGAGTGATAAGTTCCTGCGATCTCGCACAAAAACGAACATATCCTATTAAAATGACATATGTGTATGATAAAAAGGGCAATAACTCCAAGAAAACCATCAGACCGGAACAACCTGTCAATTTGCGCATTTGCTCTTGGTGCTGCGTACAAAGGTTCATTAAATTCAAGTTGTTAGTTTCTGGGATCTTGCGCGACAGATGCACGACAAGCGTAGTATCCACAGGTCTGTTCATATTAAAAACTCCCCGCTTCTTTTTTTTCATGTCACTTGCGGTCAGCTCGACTTAGTCTTCACAATGGTTGTTTGATGTGGGTGCGTCCGTTCGATAATGTCCGCGCTGTAACTTTATCATTCATCAGGGAATGTTAAAATAACTTGACACAAATGTTCACCATGTGGAGACGGCGTGTCGCACGCAAAGACTGTGCCCCTAGCTCAAAGGTCATTGTCACATTTATAGGTCAAAGGTCAAATATAGGCATGATACAGCTTGTCCGGACTGTAACTTCATAATTAATCATGGAATTTAAAATAACTTGCCACAAAAGTTCACCATATGGAGACGGCGTGTCGCACACAAGACATGTGTCCCTAGCTCAAAGGTCAACACTTAGAGGTCAAAGTCAAACCAGATGTTCTGCCTTTGTGCGTGGAGTTTGACATAGTTGCACAAATGTTCACCATGTGGAGTCGGTATGTCCCTAGGTGATAAATCAAGGCCACACTTAGAGGTCAAAGGTAAAAAAAAGGGGCATGATTCAGCTTGTCCGGACCAGACGTTCTTCATGTGTGGTTTGTAGTTTAAAATAGTTTTTATCAATGATCACCATGTTGCGCGCACAACACATGTTCCTGGCTCAAAGGTCAAGTTCAAACTTAGAGGTCAAATATGGTCGAAGGTCAAATATGGGTATAATACAGCTTGTTTGCGATGTGATTTTTAAATAATTACAATATAAGTTGCTTTCTTGACAACGGGTTCGACATGTTGCCAATAGGTATCTAGTGTTGTTTTTACTGCCTCAAAAATCGTGCGGTAAGTTTCCGGTCTGTAACCACTGCAGTGCATTAGGTTGTGACAAAGCATTCAGTTGATGCGGCGACCTTGTAGCAATTACCCACTATGAGGCTACCTGACGGTTTGCCAGCAGATAGACCACACGGCGCACTTTTGGTACCAGTGCGGTTACCTTGGGATTAGAGCAGTGATGTCGTACGTTGGAAACAGACACTGTGGCGCTGTCGCAACCCAAGTGCAGTAAATAGACGGTGATCGCATGACGACCACATAATTTTGTTGTAAAAAAAACAACAACAACAAATAATTGTAAATCTTTGTAAAATACGTGTTTCTTTATTTTTCTTTTGTGTAGAAGATATGCTTGCCGGAGAAACAATTTCGTTTCCGGACACGAGGCACTTGCATGCTAACGATGACGTTATTATTATAATCATCGCATCGATTTCATTAAGTCCAGATGCAGAGAGTAACTTTCTTGCGGCTAGCTTAAAATTTGACTTTAATTGTGTTTCACGTATGTTAAAATTATATAGCTCGCCAACATTAACCTGATACCCATGAATTCTAGTCTCATGTATAGACGCTTTATTAAGAGACCATGGGCATCAGAGAACGTAGTATGACCGCTGGTCTCATCAACTATCACTATATTAAGAGACCATGGATACCAGAAGACATAGTATGACTGCTGGTCTCATGTACTGACGCTTTATTAAGAGACCATGGACATCAGAGAACGTAGTATGACCGCTGGTCTCATCAACTATCACTATATTAAGAGACCATGGATACCAGAAGACATAGTATGACCGCTGGTCTCATGTACTGACGCTTTAATAAGAGACCATGGACATTTGAGAACGTAGTATGACCGCTGGTCTCATGTACTGACGCTTTATTAAGAGACCATGGGCATCAGAGAACGTTGTATGACCGCTGGTCTCATCAACTATCACTATATTAAGAGACCATGGATACCAGAAGACATAGTATGACCGCTGGTCTCATGTACTGACGCTTTATTAAGAGACCATGGACATCAGAGAACGTAGTATGACCGCTGGTCTCATCAACTATCACTACATTAAGAGACCATGGATACCAGAAGACATAGTATGACCGCTGGTCTCATGTACTGACGCTTTAATAAGAGACCATGGACATCTGAGAACGTAGTATGACCGCTGGTCTCATGTACTGACGCTTTATTAAGAGACCATGGGCATCAGAGAACGTTGTATGACCGCTGGTCTCATCAACTATCACTATATTAAGAGACCATGGATACCAGAAGACATAGTATGACTGCTGGTCTCATGTACTGACGCTTTATTAAGAGACCATGGACATCAGAGAACGTAGTATGACCGCTGGTCTCATCAACTATCACTACATTAAGAGACCATGGATACCAGAAGACATAGTATGACCGCTGGTCTCATGTACTGACGCTTTATTAAGAGACCATGGCAATCAGAGAACGTAGTATGAACGCTGGTCTCATCTACTATCACTATATTAAGAGACCATGGATATCAGAAGGCGCAGTATGACCGCTGGTCTCAAGTACTGATGCTTTATTAAGAGACCATGGACATCAGAGAACGTAGTATGACCGCTGGTCTCATGTACTTTCACTATATTAAGAGCACATGGATACCAGAAGACACAGTATGACCGCTGGTCTCATGTTCATGTATTGACGCTTTATTAAGAGACCATGGACATCAGAGAACGCAGTATGACCGCTGGTCTCATGTACTTTCACTATATTAAGAGACCATGGATATCAGAGAACATAGTATGACCGCTGGTCTCATCTACTATCACTATATTAAGAAACCATGGATATCAGAAGGCGCAGTATGACCGCTGGTCTCATGTACTGACGCTTTAATAAGGGACCATAGATACCAGAAGACATAGTATGACCGCTGGTCTCATGTACTGACGCTTTAATAAAAGACCATGGACATCAGAAGACTTAGTTTGGCCGCTGATCTCATGTTCTGTCACTATATTAAGAGACCATGGATATCAGAAGGCGCAGTATGACCGCTGGTCTCATGTTCTGTCACTATATTAAGAGACCATGGATATCAGAAGGCGCAGTCTGACCACTGGTATCATGTTCTATCACTATATTAAGAGACCATGGAGTATGACCGCTGCTCTCATGTTCTGTCACTATATTAAGAGACTATGGATATCAGAAGGCGCAGTATGACCGCTGGTCTCATGTACGGACGCTATATTAAGAGACCATGGACATCAGAAGACATAGTATGACCGCTGGTCTCATAATCTGTCACTATATTAAGAGACAATGGACATTAGAACACTTAAAAGTCTTGCCGCTGGTCTCACATATGGCTGGTCTCATATACTCTAGTACTGTAATTATAGTATGAGACCATGGACAATCAGAATACTTAGAATATCCGCTGGTCTCATGTTCTATCACAAAATTTATAAATCTTTGTTTAGTTATATTAATTAATATCGTACATTATCATAAACACAAATTATTGCTTAATTGGTTTCGTAAATTATCCCCCTTTTAGCTCTTCAAACCCTACCAGTCCTAAATATAGCAGTCACGTGACTCAGAAGAGACCACGGTCCCTTGCCTTTTTGTAGGGTAAAAATACCTCAGCCATTGGAGGAACTTCTCACTCACGAAGGATTGCCTGCATTAATTAATAAATGTAAGTCCGAAAAAATAGAAGTAAGCGCGATCGCGACGCTTTCCGATGAGGAAATGGTACGCTTTGGAGTGGGCACGATTGGGGATAGATTGCGCCTGAAAGAATGCGCTAAACAAAAACAGGTTCGTACCACAGACTTGAGACTTGAGTATAGTCTATAGAGTTCTAGATCTAGTTTTTCATACCAAATCTTAGCTGTACCTGAATCAATACGACTTGCGTGGTATGTGCTACTGATTTTGAAAGACGATAAGATAATATATTACTAGTGTTACTAATAAGCTAGATCGGGCGACACGAATTCCCGAAATCGACCGAAATATACCCTAATCGACCCAAATATACCCAAATCAACCAATAGTGTATGTCTTTAGGTATTTTTACGTGAAAAATATGATTATTTAAACATTTATATTAACTGTGTTTTTATTTATTTATAGTATTTGCACAAAAAACGTCGATTAATTTAATTGGAAGTTCAAAACAAATTTCCTTTCAGGAAGTGTACAACATTGTTTTGTAATTATATGTAGTTGGTTGGAGTTTTAAGAAATAATACTAAACATAATTACTTTGACCTTCTTTGTTTATTCCTCGAGTTTCTCAGCCCAACGGCTTAAAAATAAGCGCTCAAATCGCGAAGGTGAACAACTGGATTTCTTAATAAGCCGCGTAACCGACGGCTTAACAGAACTTTTACATTTGAATCATTACAATATGAACAATAACACACACAATTACATGTAATATCACCGTCAATAAACATAATATGTTACACATAAGCTAATTCGCCAAATCAACCCAAATCGACCCATGTACGATCATTATAATCCCTATCTTTTAAAATGTATTAACTTCAAAGCAAATTTATCCTAAATGACTGTGTTGTTTTGTACAATTTCGCTCACAATTACATTTGAATAGTTACAATCAGCAAGAAAGGTAACACTTCAACGATGTCCCCAAATCGACCCAAATCAACCATCATCTACCCTTGTATGTTATAGAGGATATTTGTTTAATGCAGTGTAAGATCGTATTTATTTCATGAGTGGTCATAGAAACAATATTTTCACGAGTGGCGCAGCCACGAGTGGAAATATTTAGTTTCTATGACCACGACTTCAAAACAGTTAAAGCTTACACTGTTGTCGTGGGAAAATAGTGCCACTCATATTGCGTCGTTGTCGCTTAATTATATTTGTATCGAACTTTATATTATGTGTTTTCTGTTTACGGACGATTAGGGTACTCACATACTTTCAAAAAATAAGAAGTTAAAAGCAGTTTCATATAACCAAGAGTGAAATGATCAAACGTTATCATTTCACTCGAAGTTATCTTTCGCTGGTATTTTCCACTCATTCACCGCATAGCATGATATAATACTATTATCACTATTAGTAAAAAATATAGTACATTCAAGCATTTAAAGCTTAACTGTTTGTGTTTTTTATACAATAACGCACGCAATAACAGTGAACCATTAGTGTCACAAAGCAAAAGCATGTGCAGTATTTTATGAAATAGGACTTATAAAACCTAATATCAGCACTATAAACATGGATTTAAAGAGGCATGGTAGGTTTTTATTTGAAAAAATAAAGTGACTATCATAATGTAAAACTATCCATTTATTTCAAGTAAGTAAGTACATTTTTTAAATAAAACGATAATAAATTATGCAAAATGTGTATTAAGAAATAATTTAAAACTAACATACTTTTACTGCATAGTTAAAAACAATGTACGCACACTTATATGCACATAGGCAGTTCTTATTGTCTTCATTCAAAGCCGAATGTTATCATTGCTATAGGATAAACGGGTCTTTTGCCAGTGACCTTATATAATGACCTTTAAGACATGTGTGCAGTTTTCATTGAATATGTGTAGTAGTGTAGAGATATGAAGTTGTTGCACGATAACCTAAACCTGAATGTCTAAGTTCAAAAAGGGGCATAATTGCTAAATTGCAGGTCAGAGTTATGGGTCTTGGTCAGTGACCTTATATAATG
Organism: Congeria kusceri; assembly: GCA_027627225.1. NCBI lineage: Eukaryota > Metazoa > Mollusca > Bivalvia > Myida > Dreissenidae > Congeria > Congeria kusceri. The sequence goes on along the minus strand of CM051027.1, from coordinate 51,627,148 downwards.
ACCCTGAAGACATGTTTGAAGTTTCAATTGAATATCTGTAGTAGTTATAGAGATATAGAGTTGTTGCACGCAAACTTTAACCTGATTATCTAAGTACAAAAAGGGGCATAATTCTGCTAAATTGCAGGTCAGAGTTAGAGTCCTTGGTTAGGCGTAAAAAAAATATGTTTGTTTCAGGTTACCCGACCTACCCTAAAAAAATGCCCCAGCCCTAGAACATTTTATTGGGTTTTTTAGATTGATTTTTACCGTTTTCAATAATTAAATGTGTTTTGGGATAAATACGTGTTTTGTTTTGATAGAATCCACTTATAAACAATGTTTAAGGATATTACTGGTATGTTTTGAATATTTATTCGGTTTTAGAATCTTCAAGTTGCCCATTTACAAAATAAAAAATAAATCCCGACCTACCTACCCTAATTTTTATGTGAATGTAACCTGAAACAAACATTTTTACGCCTTAGTGACCTCACATAATGACCCAAAATACATATGTGAAGTTTCAATTGAATATCTGTAATAGTTAAAGAGATATGGACTTGTTGCACGCAAACCTTAACCAGAGCTTACGCCGACTTCGTTTTAAAATGTGAAATGTTTGACTTCATGGAAAAAATATGTATCATTTTTGCCACCTGTGACATATATGCTGTGCGAAAATGTAGTCCATCATACATATTTACATTTTTACTGAATAAATGAATAAAGAACGGAAAATAAATTAGAAAATCCGAGAAAAAAACTAGTCAGTTGATACATTTTAAGTATAGAAATTTAAGAGCAATACATAAGGATTTGCAATAAAGTTATTTCAATTTAATACCGCATACGTAGCATAACATGTCATCAAAAACTGCATAAATTAACATTAATTTTATAATTACACTTATTTATGTATCTACAATGTAATCTTGTACTATAAGATGTAATCAGAGCAGGATGTGCATAAAAAAATGATTGTTCAGACAAACTGCAGACACCTGCACCTGTAGGGGTGTAATGATAATACGGATTATTATCGTGAATACGCGCTTTATTCTGCAATGTATTGCGAAATATACCGCCATATATTGCCCATATTAAAATGAGAAGTTTCCTTTTATATCTCTCGTAAATAACCGTGCAAATGCATTTATTAAACTTATTATCATTCTTTAAATACCAGTATAAACAAAATATTTGCATTATGTTACATAACATATTTATAAACTTTCAAAAACTAATCACATTATTTTTTATAATAATTTTTTCAGAATATGTTACAAGAACATGGCATAGTGAAACAAAACAAGAAACAAAAGCATATAACAATTTCAAACTAGAGTTACCAAACTTGGCCTATAGGTTTTTCATTTTAATATGGGGAACAAAAGTTTGAATGAAATCCCTCAAGCACTTCCTGAGAAATTAGCTTAACGAAAAACAAGTAGAATAGCTTGCCTTTTCTTCGAAAAGTCGACCTTAAAAAAATCTGATATTATATAACTAATGGTTGAAATAAAGTATGCATTTATAAGCAAGGGATGACCTTAAAATGTTATTTATATGCAAAACACAAAAACCGAAGAGTTGGCTTTCATGCAATATTGAAAACACCAATCTCAAATTCGCAATGACATGTGGATAAATACATATACTTTTTCAGATAGTGTAATAAATGCTGTGGGAAAATGTGTTCCCTCTTATCTATTTACTTTTCAACTGAATTGGGCCGCTATTTAATTTTTATTCTTTGGTTTATGAGATTTAAAAAAAAAATGTCCACTGGCAGGTTAAGCAAGAGCGCCATAAGGCCCTAGGTTGCTCACCTCAGGGGCTAAGGAATAAACTGTTCTGAGCAAGTTTAATGAAGATTCGGCTAGGATTGTGACCTCTATAGTGTTCACAAGCTTTTTCTTCAATTTGGCGTTGGTGACCGCGTTTTTGACCGCATGTGACTCAGTTTCAAACTTCTCCTAGATACCACTGGGACATATGTTCTGACCAAGTTTCATGCTCAAATTATTGGGCTATAAATGTAGCCTCTAAGGTGTTCACAAGCTTTTTCTTCAATTTGACCTGGTGACCTATTTTTTACCCTATTTGACATAGTTTCGAACTCGTTTGAGATATCATTGAAACAAATGATCTGAGCAAGTTTCAAGAATATTGGGCAAAAACTCTGACTTCTAGAGTGTTAACCAACTTTTTCTTCAATTTGCACTAGTGACCTAGTTTTTGACCCCACTTGACCCAGTTTCAAACTCATCCGAGACATCATTGTGACAAATGTGGCTTCTAGAGTGTAAACAAGCTTTATAAACTTTTCATATAGTCATATAAGATAAACTGCCTGGCGGCCATGTTTTTCAACAGAAGGCAACCATTTTTTAACTCGGCCGAGATATCATAACAGCAAATGTTTTGAGAAAATTTCAAGAAGATTTTGCAAAAAATGTGACTGTTAGAGTGTTAACAAGCTTTTTCTCCAATTTGACCTTGTGACTTTGATTTTAATCCCACATGACCCAGTTTCAAACTCGGCTGATATATCATTCGGACAAATGTTATGAGCAAGTTTCATGTTGATTTGGGCAAAATATGCGGCCTCTAGAGTGTTAACAAGCTTCATAAAGTTTTCAATATAGCCATATAAGGAAAACTACCCAGCCCCCTGGCGGCCATGTTTTTCAACGGAAGACAACCATTTTCGAACTCGGCCTAGATACCATGGCAAATCTTTTGAGCAAGTTTCAAGGAAACTGGGCCAAAATTTTGACTAGTGTTAACAATCTTTTTCTTTAATTTGACCTAGTGACCTAGTTTTTGACCCCACATAACCCAGTTCCAAACTCGGCCGAGGTGTCATTGGGACAAATGTTCTGAGCAAGTTTCATGTTCAAACACCTAAAAACAAATACGGTCTGTGTGCCCATGGAGATGAGTCGATTCCAGCAACGAAGCATAACGAACCAAGACGGAAGAGGTCCATTCGGTCTCTCCGGTAAGTGCTAGAACCGACGCGAACCGGTGCTAGCTCATGAAGTATCGAACAGCGTTGATGAACAGTTGTTTGATACAGTCGCCACGCTTGAGCTGTATATGTTATATATTTGCAGAATGTTGTATGTTATGTTCCAATGTTTCTTCTGTCGCTCTCACATCATGTCCATATATAATTGTATGCTATAAAATGCATTGGCGGAAATTACGGCTGCTCAATATCTGGATCTTCCATGGTGGAAAATATGCCCTTCGCGACTTTTTTTGATTCCGGTTGTAATTCCACCCAAACATACTAAACAACGTAAAAAAAAGATAAATCTGTAAACATCAACATAAATGAACAATAAATAAAAAACAAATGAAATTATTATGCTCTTATGAGACATATGCAAATACAAATGCAGACCGTATTTAATGTTCTTTGTTTTCATTTCAGAACCGATTATACCCTGTGTATAAGTTGGAATGAAAAATTAGAATAATCAACCATTTCTTCTTCTAATTGTTGTCATATTTATCAGTGCGCCTTTCTTTGGTGATATCCAAAACAAGAAATTTCTTTTAAAAAGACAATCGGCGTTGAAATTAATATTGAGATGTCATTTAAAAATTACCTAAACAGACGGCCAAGATGATCGGTTACGTGACTTCTCAGACCCCAGATTTGTTGGTCCCCACCAATATTAGACTTTTTGGACCCCAGATATTTCGGACACTATAACAAATTTTCTCGTACCCAAAAATTAATTTAAGATAAATTTTTTAATTTAAAAATTAAATAAAATTATAATTAATATCTATGCTGTGAATAAACCAATCATGCAGCTCCATGTTTCCACCAGTTATATATGAATAACCAAAATAATTTAGGTTTGCATAATTTTTATCTTAATTTGTCAAGCCAATTTAATAAATTAACAATGTCAGAAAATAATTTCGGGAATGAATTAAAATTATAATGTATCAGACGAGTCTATATAGTTATTTATAGTACCGGTAATACACCATTCATGTTAGTTATCTATTACTATTATATCTAATATAATAACGATTTGAAGTCAAATAAGCATTTATACTGTGTATCCCAATAAAAAGCAATAGTAAGGGAACATTCAGCGATTTTTGAAATGTTAAGACTTTATATTTGATAACGCAACCATACAAATTCATTAGACTATGAAGATTTAAAATTATATCAGCAGAAATATGATATATCAGGGGTTCCTGTGTGTAATTAGTATTGCAAATTGTGTATTCATGCTACGCGAATAACAATTCGACGTATTCCGAATCGTCTTTCATAACATTTTATCTATAGAAAATGTAGCATCATTTTATAGATTAAATAACATCTACTGGATAAGTTGATAGAAAGATGCAATTATAAATAATCCTTGATGAATCGTAACCACAATTTTAATTCAAATTAACAGCAAGTTTATAAATATAAATTGCCCATTTATTGAAATGTTTAAGTTTAGAATTCTCTGAACGCTATTATTGATGCATGTACGAGTATATTAACAGAGCTATACAACGGTTGCTAGCTACGCGCGCTATTTTTAGAATGACAATACTGTTTCTGAAATGTGATGAACTCGCTAGAATCAATGGGCTACATGGAACGGCAACACTGCGAATGAGATTTATGAATGGGAACATTGCACAATTGCTATTTATAGAGCGTACAGCTTATATAAAGGTAGGCTAAACAAATAGTTATTTCGTTACGTGAATGAATATAGCATTCTGTTTATTGCATACAATGAGAAAATACGTTCATAATTAGCCTCTGTTCTAAAGTATATGTTGAAGATATGTTTATAACTTCATTTTAACCGCTTATGTAAACAATTATGTAAAGGTTTAATCCTCAAAAGTATGCAACAGTTATTGGTATACGTTAAACCATTGTTTGAAGTTTGCATTCCCTAGAATTAGAAAATTTGCCCAATTCTATTGGCATTCAATTTTCCCGCTGCATAATTATCGCAAGAAAATCTGGGTCAAAAGTGTTCTTAGACAGCTACGCCGAAAAAAACGAAGACCCAAAACCAAAGCTATATATAGAACCATATTATTTTGTGCAATCAGACAAAAACATGTCCATGTGGGTTAATACATATCTGTTTATTTAGCAATACAGGTAAATTATGCACACGTTATAACAGCATCTCATGATCTTGATTATTGTGGAAGCAATCAGTTAGTTTCTTTAATAATAGTAAATATCACAGTCAGGTTTACAAAATAGCAATTCAATTTTTTTTAAGGTGTAATGTAGCCACGTTTGTGTTATTTATAATGTAACCTGTGTCTCGTAGTCATTTTTTATCCGTGCAACAAAGACTACAATAAACGAATAGTTCGATTACTTAGGCAACCATTTGATACTGTTTTGAAGTATTTGACGTTTTGTGACTATATTTGTTAAGAATTTTGATTTATTTAGGGTAGATTTGGGTAGATTTGGGGGTTTCGTGCCGCCGGCTAGATCTATGGCAGAATCCATGGATACAAACTGTTTGCTTGAATAGATAATGACAAACCCCATTAATGACTCGTGCCATGTTGACTCGCCCCATATGTATAACGATTCGCCCAATTGTAAAATGAATCTGCCCTATCATTTATGTTTGTCAAATCTTCAAAATTTTAAAGTTTACAAAAACGTTAACCTTTATAAAGTGTTTTTCCTTGGATTGCCATTTACCAAATTCCTTCAAACCATTTATCTTATCATGAGCACGTACTTGGGTATAATAAAACTATGCATCAGGTCTGTGAGGATTTTATAGCCTGCCTGCAATTCCTCATTGAGTTCAACAGCTAGTTCAAAAGCACTTGTGAGACTTTCTGCTTCCTCATCACCTTCGTCCATGTATTGATTACTGTCCTCTGGGTCGTTTGTTGACAAACTGTCAACTTTTGGAAGTTGACTGACCCCATTTTGGAGAAAATCATTTTGAAGTGCCTGTGCAGTATCTGGTTCTGATGTTTCCATGGTTGATACCTAGCTTAATTGTTTCACCGACACGGAAGGTGTTGACACTGGCTGATATAGTTAAACATGTTTGTGTATATTCCCTATCATTATGATTCTTGCAAATGAGGGTTTCCTACATTTCGGGAACAATGTTGACCTCATTCTGTGCTTTAATAATGGAAATTAATAAACAAAACTAAAACATGTTCAACTATAGTGCCAAATGTAAATAAATATCGAAGTAAAATAAATCGATAGCTGCGAACACACTTCTCTTGTTTATAAATTTTAGCCGGGTTTCATCTTTCTCGCTATGCATCCACCTGTGAGATACGATTCTTTTTACTCTGGGTCTGTTGGACCGAATCACAATACACGCATACATTTATTATTCCTACACAAAAATGTAAATGTCAATTAAAATGTATAATGCCGTGCATATAGTTGCAGATGAACAGGCTATATAAGTTTAAGTCAAATCATACTTTAGTACAAAATATCATGCTCTAGTTTTGCAAGAAACACATAAAATATTAAGAACTATTTTTTGCTACTTCAATCGCGCATGTTTATATGCAAATTTAGCGTTATTTGGTTCGTGGATTTTACCAATTATTTTTACTTATAACATACAGACATTTTTAGAAATTTAGCATTTCTTTATTTAAATATGGCTTTAGATTATTTAGGTGTCACTTGTGGTCATAATGTGTTCAAATATACATTTTTCGCATTTCTCCGCAAGATTCATTTGGTGACGTCACTTAATAAATTGTATACGAATAGAATTTGTACTAGTGTCCGTCCGTACATCATCATCAACATCATCATCATCATCATCACCATCAGCATCGCAAATACCACATCAACAGTCATCATCATCAATTAATCATCATCAACACCAGTAAGAACATATATTTACAGAGACCCATTAGACATATCAGAATACTATCTAGCTATGATAAAGTACAGAATATTGCTCGAAGAGGTGAACATGTTTCTAAAGCATCGTGTGTGCACACATATTATTTTAAAGATTTAAAAAGATATTAGAGTTTATCGATGTAAGGCCTACAAAACAGCTACGATGAGACAGTGTCCATTGGGAATTCCGTTTATCCGCTCGTCCTTCCGTTCATTCATTCATTCATTCATTCATTCATTTATTCATTCATTCATTTTTATTAACGCCATCGACCACCGAGGTAACTACAAAAAACAATGCAAGCATCTAATGATGACTGGTTTTTGACATGGTAGGCCTAAGCTGTAGTTTTGTTTGATAATTTATTCTCCGTTTTATTTTATTTATTTTGTTGGGGAGTTAACACCAAGACTGTATTTGTAAACCGTTGAACAAAGTGTGTATATGGAATAAACTTTATCAGCTGCCCTTAAATCGATAGTATGTCTCTTCTGTTGTCGCCCCACTTACGCGGTCCCCTTAATCCGATAAGATTTTACAACCTATAGACCTTTAAAAAAGATATTCGGCGTCTAGGGTAATTGTGAAAATAAGGAATGTATATTTAATTTTCTACATACCTAAATTTAAAACTTACAAATGTATAACTTGGTTGTGTTTTGTTTTCACTTATGATTCGCTTATCCGTCGCATGACTGACTATATTCGAACAACATACTATGCTCACATACTTAATCATACTTTACTCCTCCTAACTATATCATTATATATTTTTTAAAGTAAATTTTTTTTCGTAACATAAAAATATGTTTTTCAGTTTCTTAAGGATTAAAATACTATTCAAAGAAAGAGAGTAACACAGACATAATGCGTAGGCGGTATACAAATAAATATGAAGAGAATCGCAACAAATATACGACACTGAGGGTATTTTATTAACTCGTACATTTCTTTCCGAAGTGTGCACACTAATTAAAATGTTAAAAACATATTTATGGCTGACTAGATATCTCGTTGTCTCGTAAAGAATATGCCAACAACGATAGTTTTGTCGAGTTTCTTGCACTTGCTATTACATGGCGTTCCTTGAGAGCCAGAAGGTGTCAGTAGCACATGTGTAAACAAGGCTGATAGCCCCGTCTGGCTTTCAATGGACGATATATATATAGTCAGACAGACTGACCGGGCACTGACCTTAAAGTTCAGGATGAATTCTTTCGCGAGTATCGGTCAAGCAATATACGCCGTTCATACGGCTTTTATAATGTATGGATATAGAAAGGGCATTCGAAAGTTGTATTGATTACATCGTGGCAAAATAACATGGTACGCCCCTTCTTTTTTACCAGTGTGATGCGAATATTTTCAAATTAGCCGATGCAATGTTAGGATATATTCATTCGGGACTACTGGCGGGAAATTTTCCCTACATTTGATTGGGTATTGAGAAAGGTCAACAGTTGGGTTAGACAGCTGCGCCAAAAAATGCGTAGAAACTTTAGATCGGTCATAGAAACATGGGTTCTGCCTAGTTAATTATAGCATTTAATCCACCAAATTTTGAACGAATACACGTATAAGTAAAGTTTAGTTTCATATTATGTTTCACCAACAAGAGTTAGGCCTCAAAAGTCCAAACTAACCTAAGTGATCTCCCTTGCTGTGTGGGATTGACAGAAGGGGAGATCACAGTGAAGAGTTTGGATTTGAACATTGTATTTATTGTTAAAATAATATCTATTAAATGTATCTATTAGATGAACATATTCAATGAAAAGTAAGTTTTGGGAACGTAAGCCACTCGAAGTAAGACTGCAGAAATAGTTTAAACAATTCGAAACCCAATAGAGCTACGTCGCTGTTAACTTACATAACATAAACAATAGAAACTAATTACTTCGTTTATACGCAACAGTTGTCAATGCTAAAATAGTTAATAGTCATGACATAGTATTTTATGTACATTTGCACGAGGGCGTTTAACATTACACACATACATCTATTACAGGGGAAAATAAAACAGGAGCATTTTAATTTTATTTTTATTTTTTGGATGACCACTTTCATGATGCCAATCGACCAATATCAAACAGGAATTTGTTCTATTTTTATATCTCTTCTAGATGCAACTTTGTGATTTAACATATACAACTACAATCGAATTAACATTGGCGATTTTCACTAAGCTTTATATATATATTATTAATTTACCTGCATAATTATGTTATTGTCACTGAAATTGTTCATCGTACCATATTTCAACTGAACGAGAATAACAAAAAGTAAATGTTGGTGGTGGTCGTACGTGAATTGATCAGGCGTCATCTTCAGCCGACACGGCTTTGTTGACCATCCTGGAAACCTGGTCATAGCTAACAGATTTCTCAACGGCAGTGTAGACTTCTTCCTACTTACGCCTGGGGCAATAGGTTCTGTAAAAGAGGCACCAGTTGGGTCTTTCGGCTTGATTTTCGCAAATACATCCTTTGCTACAGCTAGTGACTTCGTCGCAGCAATCGCTGGCGCCCCTTTGGTTGGTCCTGCCAATGGGTTGTTGTTCCTTAACAAGGTAGTGGCCTTTGCACCGGATTTACTAAGCCTGTCGTAAACGGATTTGGCTATTGCATCTCTGTCGGGCTCTTTACCACTGGCTTTCACTCTTGCTACTTCTTTTTCCACCTCTTGACTTATTTTTCTCAGTGCCAATACTTCTTTCGCACCGCCGATAATTGCGTCAATGAGTGCTTGTGAAGTAGACAACGGTACATACTGACCTCCAGCGATGTATGCTCATGCCATGAAAAAGTCTTTATAGCGTAGAATAGACGGATCACAGCCGACCGAATATAGTGTTACACCACTTTTTGCCATTCTTTACGCCATTTTGATGGGATCGATTCCAAGGGTACATCCATCTTTGAAACAATGGTCAAGTGAAGGAACGAGTCCATGTGGCGGTGCGTCAGCAATGAGGACAGCAATTTTAAAAGCAGACTTCCGCCAAGCAAAGACTTCCGGCGTAGAGAGCATCTGCCACCGCTTCGGGTGAATCGCCACCACCAAGTGCTTGAGAATCTTCCAGCCACTTTGTTGTAAAGTCATGTCTCCTGTAAACAAAGGTACTATCTTCTGGCTTATGGTCCCTGTACTCCACAAAGGCAAACCTAATGTGACTTTAAGAGATTTCAGTTATTTCTTGAACAACTCGTTTGATGTTGTGTCTTGCAGCTTGTACATCTGTACATGCTTCCAGTCGTGTCCATAATAAAGGCAAGGTCCAGGCATGTCCGTGTTGTATCTACCCCAAATCTTTCCCGAAAGTTCTGCAGAGAAGTTGGTAGGTCATCTCTTGGAAAAAGCAGCTAAATCTCCTTGGCTGTCTATGCCCGCAACCAAAGACGCAAGAATAACCAAGATATACATAGTGCTAATGATAACGAACGGGCGGTTTCGGACACTAAAGCCAACTCGGAAGCCGTATATATACATTACTTTACTACGAGACATTAGATAAATCAGAATATAACGTTTTTGTTATTTTCTGCACTTTTGCAGAAGCCCTTATAATAACTTAGGTCTGAATTTCTTTAATATTATGGACATGCCGATCATACCGCCACACGTTATCTCGGCACATTTCGTCACGTATTAGGTGCCAATTACGCTGTTATTTGTTATGGCGATTTAATGGTCCATTGGATCGTAGTGTTTTGAATACACATGAGATATTTTACACGACGAACGTGACGATATATATGGCACCAGATGTGGTCCTTTCTGTTGGTCATTTCTGTCATTGCTGGTGTTTGTGACAATTGTATGCATGTCTTTGCAAGAACTCACATCCAATAAAATAGCTTGTTCCGTACCTGTGCTGTTTATTTCAGTAGACCTGCCTAGTAAGATAATAATAATAATAATAATAATAATCATCATCATCATAAATAATAATAATAATAATAATAAATTATAATAATAATAATATTATTATTATTATTATTATTATTATTTTTATAGTGTTATTATTAATTAATAATTTGTTTACGGAGCGTGTTAATCTGGACAGCTGTATTGGTGCATTATCGACTACTATATCTTTTCAAGTTAATGGTAGGACTATACACACAAGCACAACAAACAGTAGAAATAATTATGTGATCAAATATTTATGGTTTAATGATGCGTGTACACACTCAATACTAACATTTGTCCAACCGGAAATGAATGATCGCGAAGCCACTAAAAGGCAGCCAAGTTTTTGTTCATTGGTCAATATTTGTATTATGATTATAATCATTGATATCAATCAAGCGAAAACTTATGACTTAATTTGGACTTTCATTAAAATTCGGAGTTGTATTGAATGTTGCAAGCGGTGACCCCACTTTTAATCATGTTTTATGTTTACGTCAGTTTTCATAATGTTTTATGTTTTGCACCTTTTTCGTCTTTTATGTGTTGCATTATGTATTGTAAAGGCAATTAATTGCTTTCGTCACATTGAGATGTTGATTGGTGTTTTTATTAATACTGCTGATACCGCCAGAGTTCCATAGTCTTTGAGTTGCATGCAGAGGCATGCGCAATTAAAACAGTTGGTGATCAAGAAACATATACCAAGTGTAGACGATTATTACGCTAATTCCAATGATTTTTTTGTATAAGACGCGTGCAAAGATTGCATACTGTAAAGTTAATTGGGCGAGTTCTACGACTTACGTGTTAGTTTGATGTGTTCAAAAATAGACGACAGAAGTTCAAACTTTCGTTCGCACTGTGGAGTTCCACATAGCCAAGCTCAACCTTTTGATTTATATTCTTAAGAAGCTTAACTCGAATGTCCATATATGTTGAATGCGGTTTCCTCAGCCCCAGTTCATAAATGATACCTGTACATGTAATTGAACAAGCATTTGCTTTTGTCATTTTCAGCGTAGATTAGCAACCCAAAGTTTTGTCGTCATACATGGTGCAAGTATTGAATCTCTTTCAAATGTTAGATGGATGCCTGTTATAAATGAAATAAATCTATGTACACAAAGTTTATATATTTGAAAAAATAGCCCTCCTACCCTTGGTATGACGGAATTCTACATCAGTGTGTAATCCAGGTAATTCTGTTAAAGGTCAGGCCACAAGCTGTTGGTTGATCTGATTGATTGTTATGCTCCTAGCACCATACAGTCACCGGTTTGTCCGGGTTTTTTTTTTAATCAATTACAAACTGCCATTCTGTGTGCCCGGTTGTTCCTCACAAATCTTATCTATCATTCTTTACGTCTGTTCGTCCGTCCGCTATTTTTGTTCCGCGCTAGATTTTAGAAACTTACTCGAATTCAATCAAAAAAAAAAGGTCCAGCATACATACCCTGATGACATTTGAATATTTTCAGGTCCTTTAGGTCTGGTGATTCCTTTACTGAGTTAATGATTTTTTGCTTACTTGTTTCCTAACTATTTCACAGGAACTACAATGTATATAACTCAGTAAAACTCTATGTGCAGTATCGCCACAAAGAGGACATGCGCATTAAATCATTTAATTTTAGTCTGGTGCTTTTCACGAAGTTACAGTCATTTTTATTGTAAAAAGGCTATGTTCCGCACTAGTTCGCAGGAATTAATGAATCGAATTCAAAAAAAAATATATAAAAAACGCACAATCTCTACCAATTAAACATCCCTTTATTGTTACGTCATTCCAGTCTGGCGATTTGTTCACTGAGTTATGGTCCTTTGTTTGTAAATTGTTAACGCACTATTTTTTAAGAACTAATACAAAGAAATCGATTAACATTATGTGCATCATCATTGCCAAGAGGACATGATCAAGTATTGCCATTTGATTATAACATTAGGTAGTTTCGTTTCTGTGCTAATTCTTGGTGTTTATTGTTTTGGATTCAATTTTATCGTATTCTTGGGTCGTTCTGGTTTTCTGATTGCCATTTGATTATAACATTAGGTAGTTTCGTTTCTGTGCTAATTCTTGGTGTTTATTTTGGATTCAATTTTATCGTATTCTTGGGTCGTTCTGGTCTTCTGATTGCTTGACACAAAATAGAGTAGTTTCGTTTCCGAGGGGATTCGGGAATCATCCACCAGTGAAAATAAATCAGTTTCACTGATAAAATTGTTTTCATTTTTCATATCGGCATAATACTACTAATACATGTTATAGAAAATGCAATTTTGTAAGGTTCATTCGTCCAATCCATTTTTTTATCAAGCAGTTTTAATATCGTCCCTACATACAATGTAATCTTCAGTGGTTTGTCAATTACTAGTGCTTATCCCAAATTACCTATTGCAAAGTAATAGATTCTTGCTAATTACACATTTTCGAATGTGTAACAATCATTTGCCAAAAGAAAAACTAAGATGGCAATTATTGAACGAAATAAAAAGAAAGTAATTTAAATGAAATTGGTGTTGAGTTTCACTACCTCATTAAATGCACATTTGTTTATATATCACGTAATAAATACATCGCCGAGAAATATAACAAAAGATTTATTTGTTTTAAATTAAATTCACTTATGAATGAGAAAAAATGAAACTGTAATTTGCAATAATGGTAAATGTATAACTATTATTTTAAAGGAGCAAAAAAAAAACATGTCTAGGAAATACAGTTAACCAACATGTATGTGTCGCTTATTTTCATATGTGTTCACTTACTTTGACAATTAACCCACAGCCTGGTCATTAATTGTGTTTATATATTTGTTATACATTTGTTTTAAATTCTAAACACATATCACATAAGTATGTATTTGCTAAGTAATGAATAAACTGTAAACTGTAAACAAAATGAAAGATTCTGCTTATTACAAAGTTATAGATTATGCACGACTATTAGTGCAGTCTACTGCCATTGAGGATATTTGTTGATTTTATTGCGAGTCTGTATTTTATTTTATGAGTGGTAATGGAAAAATATTTTCACGAGTTCTATGACGACGGATCCAATACAATCCGATCTAAGATTACATTATAATCAACAAATATTTATTCTATTAATTATAAGAATAATACAATTCCAGAGAAATCACCAGGAGAGAAACGCTTATTAACATCCGCCGGTCCTTTATTTAAGGCAAGTGACCAATATTGATGTTTTAATATAACCTAGGGTGAAATGCTGAAATGTTATCATTTTAGTCGACACACACTAAAATGCCTTTATTATCATCCCCTGGTGTATTCCACTTTTTCACCACATACCACGAAATGAATGGCTTTTTATTACGTCCGGAAGTAATCTGTCATTTTTAATATTGAAACGACAATAGGGCATCGTTATGATAAATGTGTGCATACTGTTTCACAGAATCAAAAAATATCGTAACATACTTATGTGATCCAGTTAGGTAGTAAAGACGACGTACCCTTTTTTGAAATGCATGAAATGTACTGCACTAATTAATACCGCGAGGAAAGATGAAAGCCCTGCGCTGTTCTAATAAACAAGGTTGTTGTCGTATTGCCATCAAATGCATACCGTAATTCGCATCTATGCCGAACAAATTCCCCGAAGAAGGTCATTTATAAAAATGTCTTAATTGTGTTTGGTTGCACAGAAGAAGCTAAACTGTCATGCAATAAACTATCGCTGTGTTACAAAATAAATTTGGAAGATTGCCGTTACTGTAATTTGCGACCTTGTAACCGACACCATTGATTTCGCGCCTAAGTAGTGTTAATTAACAACGATTCTTATACGTATATTAGACGTTTAACGATACATGAACAGAATATGAAACTGTAAGATAAAAATACAAATGAGTGAACAGTTTTCTGGTAATATTTAGACATTCTCCTCGCCATACATGCACATGTAAACACAAACACAAACATTTAGCGATTGTACTTTATATTATAATGTTGTACTATGTATTCTAATGCTATGGTAGTATGGATATTTGCCATTTGAAACAAAGTTCAAATGTGCCTGTCGATGTATAAGATTGATACTATTAATATACTTGATGTTTTTATAAATATTTAATTGAAATCAAAACGACACATACCCTGACCTATATTTTTATTTCTCACACTGCCCCAATGTTGGAATTTGTTCAAATTTGTATACTTTAAGAGTTTATTGTGTAAAATTGAATTCTTCTTCACATAGTGATTTATACAGTTCACATACACTGTAAGTTAATGTTACTTGCGATGGGCACGAAATTGTTCAATAACGAGGTCAATGATATCATAGAGATCGAACTTAATACGTTCTTGTTGTTTTGTTAAGGCAAACACCGATCCATTGAAGAACCAGGTAGAGTCAATGCCCTGGTGGAGATGCAGTCGGTTCATCAGTGCGGTGTTCATTGCCGTGACATCATCTACCAGTCGGTGGCCAGAGTTTCTCATCTCTTTTCGTTTCCTCATAACTATGGTTTTGTCGTTATTGTTACGCAGTTTAATCAGGACTGGTCGTATTTGTCCTTTTTTGGTGGGGATTCTATGTATTGCTACGATCTGTTCTGGTGTGATGTTTATGTCCTGTTCTTTATGTCATTCATTTTTATGGTGGATTTTAACTTTTCTTCCATAATTTCTAAGGCCTTTTTTTGGTCTTGTTTAATTAAGTTAAATTTGTCTAGTATTGTCTCGTTTTCAAACTCTACACATTTAATTCTATCTGTAAACTCTTTGGTTTTTTCTGAGACACTGAATGCTACTAGTTTGTCCAATTTTGTTTCCATTTCTGCTTGCAAACTTATTTTCATTTTATTTATAAAATCTTCATTACGTTTTTCAATTTCTGCCATAATTTTAGAAACTGTGTTTGTTATGATATTTTCTACCTCATCTTTTTTCAACATATGTTTTATGTCATCACT
Organism: Congeria kusceri; assembly: GCA_027627225.1. Taxonomy (NCBI): domain Eukaryota; kingdom Metazoa; phylum Mollusca; class Bivalvia; order Myida; family Dreissenidae; genus Congeria; species Congeria kusceri. The sequence goes on along the minus strand of CM051027.1, from coordinate 51,611,394 downwards.
TAGATCAGTTATTGATTGTTCCAGAGTATCTAGTTGCGCCCTTATTGCACTTACATCATTCAGGCTGTCGTTGCTGACTTCGGAATTACCCCGCTTTGGTCTGTCACCTCCTTTTGCTTGCATCTTCCCTGCCGGTTGGTATTTGGACGGTTTGGACGTATCCTTTGCACTCATGTTTATTTATTGCACAGTTATATTCCACAAAGTCTATCCTCTATCCTCTTAGACAACCAAGTTTATTTCTTGGCCTACTGACAGGGCATTTGGTATTTACTGTTATGCACATGCACATGCACCTGCACAATGTTATGAACACACTAGATTTTAATCCTCAATTAGGCATTTCTTCTCAAAGCAATCAGTCAGTCAATCACAACATTGTAATCCAGGCAAATCTGATAATTGATTTACAGTGTGAGAGTATATTTAGTAAATTCTATTTTTAGCCACTTCACACAAAGAGGAAATATATTTTATCAAATATTATCTTTTTATACTTCCATATTTTCAAACCCACTGCACTATGTCAAAGTTCATTGTATTCCACACTTTTGCAAGTAAAAAGTCACACTGTTGAATCACTATTACATGAGTATTTTGTAATAAACATCAGAGCTCAAATTTTGTGACACATCTCTTTTACCAGCAGTATCTCAAGCAGTATCTTTTGTAGTGCATGTATACAGTTAATCTTAAAAAGTCTGCAAATTCAAGTAAGGTGTACGACTCCTTAAGGATTTGTAATGAATCGAAATCGAACACATTTGAACCTTATAAACGCTCCGTTCCAGAAGCGACCCTGGGTCTTTTAGTGCCCGGTGTGAAGCACCTAGTACACTGCACCTCGGTTTAACGTCTCAGGCGAAAGACGAGTTAGTAGGTTAAGGTGTAGCGGGGACTCGAACCTGCGACCCCTGGGTTGCGAAGCCAGTGTGTTACCACTAGATTACGCATCCGCCACAAGCCCGGGTTTCCCACGACACGCCTCATATATATAAACTATATATCGCTACGAGCATGTGCGCTATTGATAAATGCAGTGCATTTAAGTGCGCTATTTCATAGGCGCGAGTTCGAATCCTGCTGGAACCGTGTATCGAAAAAAAAAAATTGGCGTTGTATAAATTTTTCCGTCAATATAATTTGTGGTTTAATAGGTGTCTATATAAATACCGTCGATATGTCCCTTTAACAAGCAATTTCTACCAAAATAGTTCATCTATCAATAATCGAAATATACAGTAGAACGTCATACTTACTACCATATTTTTCTGGCGGAGGATCTCAATTAACATTCGTTCTCCACACCTGGGAAATTCCTGTAATGTTTCTTTTACTACAACAGTTAATTGCTCATCGTCTATTTCCATGAACAGGAGTTTCTTTAATCCAAATGTTCGCATTCGTCGGTAGATTGTACTTTCAGAAACACCGAGTAATTGAGCAATTTCAGTTATAGTAAAATTAATGTTTATCAAACATTCTAAATAGTATTTTGGTATCACATACACAGGTGCCCCTCCGCCATTCCCCAGTAACGAACTTGGTTAAGAAGGTCCATAAGGAATACAAGCTATCCACAGTTTCATGATTTCACCCCTGTCACTGAGTCCTACACTGTTCATTTCATATAACGACATCTTGCACACAATATCAGGAGAAATATTTTCATTTGTAAATGCAAGTATAAGTCGCTCTAATCCAATGTCTTTCAATATCTTCTCCATGTTGAATTACACTAGATATTTATTTAATTACATACACGCTTAGTATATCTAAACGTTCATAATAACAGAGCTATTTGAAATAACAAAACACCTACCTGACAAGTTGACGTTACCCGATGATAAAACAAGATGTGAACATTACATAACATATTCTTTTTTGACAAGTTCACCTGATCATAGCACATGATGAAACAACATTTTAACATAATTAAACGTCTTTTTGATATCATAAGATATTGTTTGACAACTTCACCTAATCATAGCACATGATGAAACAACATTTTACCATGATGAAACGTCTTTTGGACATAATAACATATACTTTTGACAAGTTCACCTGACCATAACACATGATGAAACAACATTTTACCATGAAGACACGTCTTTTGGACATAATAACATATACCTTTGAAAAGTTCACCTGATCCTAGCACATGATGAAACGACATTTTAACATAATGACACGTCTTTAGGACATAATAACATATACTTTTAACAAGTTGACCTGACCAGAGCACATAATGAAGCAACATTTTAACATAATGACATGTCTTTTGGACATAATAAAATATACTTTTGACAAGTTGACCTGACCAGACCATGTGATGAAACAACATTTTAACATAATGACACGTATTTTAGACATAATAACATATACTTTTGACAAGTTCACCTGATCGAAGCACATGATAAAACAATATTTTAACATCATGACACGTAATTTTGACATAAAAACATAGTCTTTTGACAAGTTCACCTGGTCATAGCACATGATGAAACAATATTTTAACACAGTGGCACGTCTTTTGGACATAATAACATATACTTTTGACAAGTTCATCTGATTTTAGCACATAATAAAACAATATTTTCACATAATGGCATGTTGTTGTTTTTTTACATAATAACACATTTTTTGACAAGTTGACCTGACCAGAGCACATGATCTAACAACCTTTTAACATAATGACACTTCTTTTAGACATAATAACATATACTTTTAACAAGTTCACCTGATCATAGCACATGATGAAACAACATTTTAACATAATGACACTTCTTTCAGACATAATAACATATACTTGAGACCAGTTCACCTAATCGTAGCACATGATGAAACAATATTTTAACATAATGACACGAAATTTTGAAATAACATGATTGTGTTTTTGACAAGTTCACATGATCATAGCACATAATGAAACAATATTGTAACATAATGACACGTCTTTTGGACATAATAACATATACTTTTGACAAGTTCATCTGATCGTAGCACATGATAAAACAATATTTTTACATAATGACACGTTTTTTTGACATAATAACATATTTGTTTGACAAGTTTACCTGATGATAGCACATGATGAAACAATATTTTAACATGATGACACGCCTTTTTGACATAATAAGACATTCCTGAACAAGACAACACGAATCATGACGACATAAGACAGTCATGGCGTTTCATATATGTAGGTGTATCATATATCAAACTGCCTTTGATTCATTTTGCAAAATTATAATTATCCAATCAGGACATGGTTGATAAAATATGGTCTAATAACAGCAGCGTAATCTTAACAGTTTAAATTTGTTCAAATCACGCAAGTCTTTCATTTATTTATTAAAATTACAACATGCTTTAATGTGCTATGGTATTTCATTGTAAACAAAATGGGAACTAAGAGAATATACGGGCATTGAGTGTAACGCAATTAAGAATGGAATTTTTTCGTAGTAATAAACAAAATAATTATTCAACCGAGAGAATGCTCTGCAGTTATGTCTTACAACTTAATTGGGCATTTATACCCAGGCGAACGTGAGTTAACACCTGTGTTATTTAGTCCTTATTTTTTAGCTTCCAGGGTCGTAGCGTGAGCTAAACAAAAATGCGAGAACAGCTTTAAAATGGTTATTAACGTATTACTATGTATCGTTGTTAAAGTGCAACAAGTTCATGATTATGAAACGACATATAACCAACGGAGAGCATGTTTTTTTTTTTTTATACTTGGTCATTTTGGTGTAGTGTAACACAGAATTTCCGGAAATATGACTTTTCCAGGACTTTGTCTATATAATAGATGTTATGGTGTTCTGTTTACTTATTCCCTTATGCAAATTGTGTTAACTAGGGGTGACCACTCATGATAAAGTAACATGCATTTGCGTAGAGGTAACTAAGAAAGAAAATGATTGATGTGGAAACAATCTTCTAAACAGACCGTATTTCCAACATCTTAAATAAAGGACAGATTCGAAAAAAAGAAAAACATCATTTTGTTTTTGTTTTTCTGTTGTGGAACCTTTTAGATTTGATTTACTAGTTTCTAACCGTAAAGACAACGTTATAGATTTGATTTACTAGTTTCTAACCCTAATGACAATGTTCCGGTACTTGCCTATTGTATGCATAACAAAGGCTACGCCAATGTTAACGAATTTCGATATTGCGTCATCTTATGTATAGTGCGATTTTATTGACCTGGCACTCATTAATCTCCGGTAGCGCTCGGCTGTTTTATTGATATCGGTTTAACGTTTATCTAGCTTGTAAAGCACGGATTTCCTAGTCGTATACCAAAAAAAAAACATCAACAAGTATCAGGTAGAATGGCGCGGTGAATAGTCTTTTAGACTTTGAATCATAATGTCTGTAGTTCGAATCCAGCCAAAATCTTTATTTATTTATTTATTTATTTTTTTTCTTTAACATCACTTATTCTCGTGACATTTTTCTTTATTATAGCATTTTTACCCTTTTTCATTTGTTTTATTGTAATAAGTTAATTCACTTTATCAACGTAAAATTGCATTCACAACGACTGTGTTTCGCTCACAGTATCGATGCATATCTCGTCTGTGTCAGATTCGAAGGTTGATGATGAGATTCCGTGTCATGACGTCAGCAAAATGATCCATTAAATAAATTAAATAAAATGAATACATTAAATAAATTAAAAGTGCCTGTTCTGGGATTTGAACCTAAAACATCACGCTTACAAACTTCGCGTGCTTACCAATGCACTACAGTATCAACTGTAACGGAATAAAGATTTAATCGATACATATTCGTGTCTACTTCTCCTATCTGAGTTAGTAGCTTAAAATAGAGTTACGAAATTAAACGGAATATTCACGAGTGCCAGGTCAATAAAATCGCACAAAAAAGGATTGCTAATATAGTAACTATATATGGCCGTTTTCCAAATGCGTTGCTTACGAACAGAGCGGCATTAGCATGGCCGTTTAATTACATAATGTATTTCCATATACGTTTGTTACGGACACAAAATAAAGCTTTAACAACATTAACAGTGTTTCGTATTATTTTGATATCATTTCTTTTTATTATCGACCAGGCCCCGTGTTCACACAAAGTTTAAGCCTGATTTTCAGGTTCAAGATGAGCTTGAGTCAGATAGTTTAGGATCAGGTTCAAAAATGACGTTCACTTAAATACAGAATCATATATAATTTTTATTTAAATATATGCTAAACACGAGTATAAACATCAGTGCACACTTGCTATCTGATATGAAGATTTTAATCAAAACCTAACACAAATCATGTTATTTTATCACCTATCAATATTTTCCCCATGGGTGGAGCAACGGGAAATCACAGGGGAATTTGACTAATTGTATTTGGGGGGATCTAATTCCCCACCTTAGAGCCAAGCAATTCGTCTAAATCCCCTCAATGGGGGATGCTTAATTGGTGTATCAAATGGCCCGGGAGCAAATATTATCAGGATCTAAAATCCCAACATTCTATTTCCCGGGACCCGGAATCATTCGGCGTGTCTAATTCCCGCCTGTCGGGAATTGCTTTCAGTCTTAAGTCCCTTATAAGCCCGCTGCTACACCCCCCCCCCCCCACCCACCCACCCCCACCCCTGGGGGGAAAATATTGATATGTGCATAAATCCTTTGTGAACACGGGGCCTGGTTTGACGAGGGACTCAATAAATAAACGTTGTATAATATTCTCAATAATAAAGTTAATTTTAAAGACCACACATAATAAAAAATTTATTAGGGAATCTCCGCCAAAGGACATTAAAGAGACCTATTCACAGACTGACAAACTGGCCATTTTCAAGTTGTTTGTCATAGATCCCATCAAGAACAAGTATAATACATATAAAGAAGCGAAAAAACAATCCCAACATAGAAATATATTGAAAATATAGTGTCGTTTATTTCAACCATCAATTGAAATAGATAGAAGTATAAAGCGTTTTTTACGCTTTTCGTCGGTTTTCTGGAAAACGTGTATCACTCATTTTACATATAGCGTTATACAGTACCATGTTTGCAAGATTGACTTGCCGAATAGTTAAACCGATACCGATTTTTGATCCCAGAGGTCGTAGGTTCGAGTCCCGGCGGAGGCAAATCATTTTTACTTTTCATATTTAAATAATACATGTATTTGTTTTGAAGAACCAGGTAGAGTCAATGCCCTGGTGGAGATGCAGTCGGTTCATCAGTGCGGTGTTCATTGCCGTGACATCATCTACCAGTCGGTGGCCAGAGTTTCTCATCTCTTTTCGTTTCCTCATAACTATGGTTTTGTCGTTATTGTTACGCAGTTTAATCAGGACTGGTCGTATTTGTCCTTTTTTGGTGGGGATTCTATGTATTGCTACGATCTGTTCTGGTGTGATGTTTATGTCCTGTTCTTTATGTCATTCATTTTTATGGTGGATTTTAACTTTTCTTCCATAATTTCTAAGGCCTTTTTTTGGTCTTGTTTAATTAAGTTAAATTTGTCTAGTATTGTCTCGTTTTCAAACTCTACACATTTAATTCTATCTGTAAACTCTTTGGTTTTTTCTGAGACACTGAATGCTACTAGTTTGTCCAATTTTGTTTCCATTTCTGCTTGCAAACTTATTTTCATTTTATTTATAAAATCTTCATTACGTTTTTCAATTTCTGCCATAATTTTAGAAACTGTGTTTGTTATGATATTTTCTACCTCATCTTTTTTCAACATATGTTTTATGTCATCACTTAGATCAGTTATTGATTGTTCCAGAGTATCTAGTTGCGCCCTTATTGCACTTACATCATTCAGGCTGTCGTTGCTGACTTCGGAATTACCCCGCTTTGGTCTGTCACCTCCTTTTGCTTGCATCTTCCCTGCCGGTTGGTATTTGGACGGTTTGGACGTATCCTTTGCACTCATGTTTATTTATTGCACAGTTATATTCCACAAAGTCTATCCTCTATCCTCTTAGACAACCAAGTTTATTTCTTGGCCTACTGACAGGGCATTTGGTATTTACTGTTATGCACATGCACATGCACCTGCACAATGTTATGAACACACTAGATTTTAATCCTCAATTAGGCATTTCTTCTCAAAGCAATCAGTCAGTCAATCACAACATTGTAATCCAGGCAAATCTGATAATTGATTTACAGTGTGAGAGTATATTTAGTAAATTCTATTTTTAGCCACTTCACACAAAGAGGAAATATATTTTATCAAATATTATCTTTTTATACTTCCATATTTTCAAACCCACTGCACTATGTCAAAGTTCATTGTATTCCACACTTTTGCAAGTAAAAAGTCACACTGTTGAATCACTATTACATGAGTATTTTGTAATAAACATCAGAGCTCAAATTTTGTGACACATCTCTTTTACCAGCAGTATCTCAAGCAGTATCTTTTGTAGTGCATGTATACAGTTAATCTTAAAAAGTCTGCAAATTCAAGTAAGGTGTACGACTCCTTAAGGATTTGTAATGAATCGAAATCGAACACATTTGAACCTTATAAACGCCCCGTTCCAGAAGCGACCCTGGGTCTTTTAGTGCCCGGTGTGAAGCACCTAGTACACTGCACCTCGGTTTAACGTCTCAGGCGAAAGACGAGTTAGTAGGTTAAGGTGTAGCGGGGACTCGAACCTGCGACCCCTGGGTTGCGAAGCCAGTGTGTTACCACTAGATTACGCATCCGCCACAAGCCCGGGTTTCCCACGACACGCCTCATATATATAAACTATATATCGCTACGAGCATGTGCGCTATTGATAAATGCAGTGCATTTAAGTGCGCTATTTCATAGGCGCGAGTTCGAATCCTGCTGGAACCGTGTATCGAAAAAAAAAAATTGGCGTTGTATAAATTTTTCCGTCAATATAATTTGTGGTTTAATAGGTGTCTATATAAATACCGTCGATATGTCCCTTTAACAAGCAATTTCTACCAAAATAGTTCATCTATCAATAATCGAAATATACAGTAGAACGTCATACTTACTACCATATTTTTCTGGCGGAGGATCTCAATTAACATTCGTTCTCCACACCTGGGAAATTCCTGTAATGTTTCTTTTACTACAACAGTTAATTGCTCATCGTCTATTTCCATGAACAGGAGTTTCTTTAATCCAAATGTTCGCATTCGTCGGTAGATTGTACTTTCAGAAACACCGAGTAATTGAGCAATTTCAGTTATAGTAAAATTAATGTTTATCAAACATTCTAAATAGTATTTTGGTATCACATACACAGGTGCCCCTCCGCCATTCCCCAGTAACGAACTTGGTTAAGAAGGTCCATAAGGAATACAAGCTATCCACAGTTTCATGATTTCACCCCTGTCACTGAGTCCTACACTGTTCATTTCATATAACGACATCTTGCACACAATATCAGGAGAAATATTTTCATTTGTAAATGCAAGTATAAGTCGCTCTAATCCAATGTCTTTCAATATCTTCTCCATGTTGAATTACACTAGATATTTATTTAATTACATACACGCTTAGTATATCTAAACGTTCATAATAACAGAGCTATTTGAAATAACAAAACACCTACCTGACAAGTTGACGTTACCCGATGATAAAACAAGATGTGAACATTACATAACATATTCTTTTTTGACAAGTTCACCTGATCATAGCACATGATGAAACAACATTTTAACATAATTAAACGTCTTTTTGATATCATAAGATATTGTTTGACAACTTCACCTAATCATAGCACATGATGAAACAACATTTTACCATGATGAAACGTCTTTTGGACATAATAACATATACTTTTGACAAGTTCACCTGACCATAACACATGATGAAACAACATTTTACCATGAAGACACGTCTTTTGGACATAATAACATATACCTTTGAAAAGTTCACCTGATCCTAGCACATGATGAAACGACATTTTAACATAATGACACGTCTTTAGGACATAATAACATATACTTTTAACAAGTTGACCTGACCAGAGCACATAATGAAGCAACATTTTAACATAATGACATGTCTTTTGGACATAATAAAATATACTTTTGACAAGTTGACCTGACCAGACCATGTGATGAAACAACATTTTAACATAATGACACGTATTTTAGACATAATAACATATACTTTTGACAAGTTCACCTGATCGAAGCACATGATAAAACAATATTTTAACATCATGACACGTAATTTTGACATAAAAACATAGTCTTTTGACAAGTTCACCTGGTCATAGCACATGATGAAACAATATTTTAACACAGTGGCACGTCTTTTGGACATAATAACATATACTTTTGACAAGTTCATCTGATTTTAGCACATAATAAAACAATATTTTCACATAATGGCATGTTGTTGTTTTTTTACATAATAACACATTTTTTGACAAGTTGACCTGACCAGAGCACATGATCTAACAACCTTTTAACATAATGACACTTCTTTTAGACATAATAACATATACTTTTAACAAGTTCACCTGATCATAGCACATGATGAAACAACATTTTAACATAATGACACTTCTTTCAGACATAATAACATATACTTGAGACCAGTTCACCTAATCGTAGCACATGATGAAACAATATTTTAACATAATGACACGAAATTTTGAAATAACATGATTGTGTTTTTGACAAGTTCACATGATCATAGCACATAATGAAACAATATTGTAACATAATGACACGTCTTTTGGACATAATAACATATACTTTTGACAAGTTCATCTGATCGTAGCACATGATAAAACAATATTTTTACATAATGACACGTTTTTTTGACATAATAACATATTTGTTTGACAAGTTTACCTGATGATAGCACATGATGAAAAAATATTTTAACATGATGACACGCCTTTTTGACATAATAAGACATTCCTGAACAAGACAACACGAATCATGACGACATAAGACAGTCATGGCGTTTCATATATGTAGGTGTATCATATATCAAACTGCCTTTGATTCATTTTGCAAAATTATAATTATCCAATCAGGACATGGTTGATAAAATATGGTCTAATAACAGCAGCGTAATCTTAACAGTTTAAATTTGTTCAAATCACGCAAGTCTTTCATTTATTTATTAAAATTACAACATGCTTTAATGTGCTATGGTATTTCATTGTAAACAAAATGGGAACTAAGAGAATATACGGGCATTGAGTGTAACGCAATTAAGAATGGAATTTTTTCGTAGTAATAAACAAAATAATTATTCAACCGAGAGAATGCTCTGCAGTTATGTCTTACAACTTAATTGGGCATTTATACCCAGGCGAACGTGAGTTAACACCTGTGTTATTTAGTCCTTATTTTTTAGCTTCCAGGGTCGTAGCGTGAGCTAAACAAAAATGCGAGAACAGCTTTAAAATGGTTATTAACGTATTACTATGTATCGTTGTTAAAGTGCAACAAGTTCATGATTATGAAACGACATATAACCAACGGAGAGCATGTTTTTTTTTTTTTATACTTGGTCATTTTGGTGTAGTGTAACACAGAATTTCCGGAAATATGACTTTTCCAGGACTTTGTCTATATAATAGATGTTATGGTGTTCTGTTTACTTATTCCCTTATGCAAATTGTGTTAACTAGGGGTGACCACTCATGATAAAGTAACATGCATTTGCGTAGAGGTAACTAAGAAAGAAAATGATTGATGTGGAAACAATCTTCTAAACAGACCGTATTTCCAACATCTTAAATAAAGGACAGATTCGAAAAAAAGAAAAACATCATTTTGTTTTTGTTTTTCTGTTGTGGAACCTTTTAGATTTGATTTACTAGTTTCTAACCGTAAAGACAACGTTATAGATTTGATTTACTAGTTTCTAACCCTAATGACAATGTTCCGGTACTTGCCTATTGTATGCATAACAAAGGCTACGCCAATGTTAACGAATTTCGATATTGCGTCATCTTATGTATAGTGCGATTTTATTGACCTGGCACTCATTAATCTCCGGTAGCGCTCGGCTGTTTTATTGATATCGGTTTAACGTTTATCTAGCTTGTAAAGCACGGATTTCCTAGTCGTATACCAAAAAAAAAACATCAACAAGTATCAGGTAGAATGGCGCGGTGAATAGTCTTTTAGACTTTGAATCATAATGTCTGTAGTTCGAATCCAGCCAAAATCTTTATTTATTTATTTATTTATTTTTTTTCTTTAACATCACTTATTCTCGTGACATTTTTCTTTATTATAGCATTTTTACCCTTTTTCATTTGTTTTATTGTAATAAGTTAATTCACTTTATCAACGTAAAATTGCATTCACAACGACTGTGTTTCGCTCACAGTATCGATGCATATCTCGTCTGTGTCAGATTCGAAGGTTGATGATGAGATTCCGTGTCATGACGTCAGCAAAATGATCCATTAAATAAATTAAATAAAATGAATACATTAAATAAATTAAAAGTGCCTGTTCTGGGATTTGAACCTAAAACATCACGCTTACAAACTTCGCGTGCTTACCAATGCACTACAGTATCAACTGTAACGGAATAAAGATTTAATCGATACATATTCGTGTCTACTTCTCCTATCTGAGTTAGTAGCTTAAAATAGAGTTACGAAATTAAACGGAATATTCACGAGTGCCAGGTCAATAAAATCGCACAAAAAAGGATTGCTAATATAGTAACTATATATGGCCGTTTTCCAAATGCGTTGCTTACGAACAGAGCGGCATTAGCATGGCCGTTTAATTACATAATGTATTTCCATATACGTTTGTTACGGACACAAAATAAAGCTTTAACAACATTAACAGTGTTTCGTATTATTTTGATATCATTTCTTTTTATTATCGACCAGGCCCCGTGTTCACACAAAGTTTAAGCCTGATTTTCAGGTTCAAGATGAGCTTGAGTCAGATAGTTTAGGATCAGGTTCAAAAATGACGTTCACTTAAATACAGAATCATATATAATTTTTATTTAAATATATGCTAAACACGAGTATAAACATCAGTGCACACTTGCTATCTGATATGAAGATTTTAATCAAAACCTAACACAAATCATGTTATTTTATCACCTATCAATATTTTCCCCATGGGTGGAGCAACGGGAAATCACAGGGGAATTTGACTAATTGTATTTGGGGGGATCTAATTCCCCACCTTAGAGCCAAGCAATTCGTCTAAATCCCCTCAATGGGGGATGCTTAATTGGTGTATCAAATGGCCCGGGAGCAAATATTATCAGGATCTAAAATCCCAACATTCTATTTCCCGGGACCCGGAATCATTCGGCGTGTCTAATTCCCGCCTGTCGGGAATTGCTTTCAGTCTTAAGTCCCTTATAAGCCCGCTGCTACACCCCCCCCCCCCACCCACCCACCCCCACCCCTGGGGGGAAAATATTGATATGTGCATAAATCCTTTGTGAACACGGGGCCTGGTTTGACGAGGGACTCAATAAATAAACGTTGTATAATATTCTCAATAATAAAGTTAATTTTAAAGACCACACATAATAAAAAATTTATTAGGGAATCTCCGCCAAAGGACATTAAAGAGACCTATTCACAGACTGACAAACTGGCCATTTTCAAGTTGTTTGTCATAGATCCCATCAAGAACAAGTATAATACATATAAAGAAGCGAAAAAACAATCCCAACATAGAAATATATTGAAAATATAGTGTCGTTTATTTCAACCATCAATTGAAATAGATAGAAGTATAAAGCGTTTTTTACGCTTTTCGTCGGTTTTCTGGAAAACGTGTATCACTCATTTTACATATAGCGTTATACAGTACCATGTTTGCAAGATTGACTTGCCGAATAGTTAAACCGATACCGATTTTTGATCCCAGAGGTCGTAGGTTCGAGTCCCGGCGGAGGCAAATCATTTTTACTTTTCATATTTAAATAATACATGTATTTGTTTTAGGTTATTCCAAATATTTTTGTTTTTGAAAATAAGACTTTAAGTGACATTTGTCAAAATTACAAAACTCTGTGAAGATGTCCCTTTTATTTGAGAGCGTGTGTCTTTTAGCGAACATTTACATACAAAATGTAAATATATGTAACGTTAAATGCGAATACAATGCCCGTTATTAACAACAAAATCATCGTCGGAGCCCACGTTCGATCAAATACGCTATGCTTCTAGATCAGATCCAATAATGTACATGTAGAGGTAACGGAATATATGCCGTGGGTTTTGACGCAGCAACAAAATATGCATTTCATACGGTGTCCTGTTACTGCCATCGTAGTTTCGCGACTTCAACCTGTGCTTATGAAAGGGCGCCGACACGATACGCCGACGCGCCGACACGATACGCCGAAGGGCCGAGACGATGCGTCGAAGCGCCGACACGATACGCCGAAGCGATATAAACGTCGCAATCTAGTGTGGTTTTTTCATATGTGGCTATAAAATTGTGCAAAGATACGACCAGACGACGTTTATATCGCTTCGGCGCATCGTGTCGGCGCTTCGGCCTATCGTGTCGGCGCTTCGGCCTATCGTGTCGTCGCTTCGGCGTATCGTGTCGGCGCTTCGGCGTATCGTCTCGGCGCGTCGGCGTATCGTCTCGTTACGAGATCAAAAAAGAGTAGCTCAGGTCACCTCTGAGCAACTGTAATGAATAGATGGACCTACAGGTACACAATTGTACCTACAGGCATACTTTTGTACCTACAGATATACATTTATACCCGGCCTAAAATTGTACCTGTAGGTATAATTTCTGACCCAAACCAAAATTAAGCAGATAGTCTTATTGCAAGCATTGTTTTATTGTAAATGTAAAATACTTCAACGTGAATATTAAATACGTATATCAATAAGTAAATTAAACAAGTCAACAACTGCGTTTTTATAACATTTTTTAATGTACATTTATATATTTGCCCAATTTTATAGCCACATACGAAAAAAAACACATGAGATTGCGACGTTTATATCGCTTCCGCGCATCGTGTCGGCGCTTCGGCGTATCGTGTCGGCGCTTCGGCGCATCAGGTCGGCGCGTCGGCGTATCGTCTCGGCGCGATTTCGACTTCAGAATTAATAGGGCGCTGACGCGCCGAGACGATACGCCGACGCGCCGACGCGCCGACACGATACGCCGAAACGCCGACTCGATACGCCGAAGCGCTGACACGATGAGCCGAAGCGACAAAAACTCGTCTTGTCGTATCTTCGCCCAATTTTATAGCCACATATGGATAGATAACACACGAGATTGCGACGTTTATATCGCTTCGGCGTATCGTGTCGGTGCTTCGGCGCATCGTCTCGGCCCTTCGACGTATCGTGTCGGCGCGTCGGCGTATCGTCGGCGCCCCTTCATAAGCACAGGTCGAAGTCGCGAAACTACGATGGCAGTAACAGGACACCGTAGTTTCAAGTAAGATGCATATTATGCTCATATCATTATTCCAGTCCGTCTAAAATATAGTTTGGAACGTATTTTATGCAGTCACAAGTTTTGTGTGAAAGACAAAAATCGTATTCTAACATGATACTCGCGATTTTTTTCTATAGACCAAACACAATTATCATTGTTAAACTACCCAATAAACAACGCAACAAGATTCTAACCGGAGCAGAGTAAAAAGTAGAGCCTATTACAATTGAAAAATATGTGTCAAATCATGTTAGAAAAGAAAATCGCATTATCGTTGTTTATAGGCCAATAAACAGTTCTTTGTCGTTCTGATGCGTTTCTTTTAAACAACTCGTGCTAACGCCGTCGTGGTTTAATTCCTATGCCTCAGAACTGGCCGATACACAACAATACCGATAAACCGAAAATTATTTCTTAAATAAAACTTTTAGTTTTTTAAACCTACAACTGGATACGAATACTGTTCAGGATCGTTGGTTATTTTGTCGTTGAACTATTTCAAATGCCAGTTTACCATGCAAATGCGAACTGTTGCCATAAAAGCAATAAAATACAATATAAAACAACTTCTAAAACATACAAAATTCAATAGTATACATTTAAAGCTACAAATTGTCAACGCAGAATGACGATACAATGTAATCAAAATACCAGTGTAATAGTGTAGCACGCACAATGAAGATAAAATGAAATAAAAATACAACATTCGGGTACATATAACAAGCAGAATGTAAGTGAAAAAACACACAACCTGATCTACAATCTTACGTGTTTGTTTAAAGCAATATTAGGCGCCCCTCTAATTCAATAATTCATTAGCTCAATTATAATAATAATGATATATTTCTGGTGTTTTGTTGCAGTTGTTTTAATGTTGTCTTTTGGTGTTGTTCCGTTAATGCTGATGCATATTTCAGTGCATATATGCAATCAGTATTTAAGTGGTATACACCAGTAAATGGTGTTGCGATTCTATGGTGACATAGAACTGCCTTACGATTATGGAGGCTATCTTGTGCCAAAAATGTACAAATGTTTTTTGTAGAAAAAATTTGTACAAATCGACAAATTACAAATGTAAAGCGGTTAAAAATTAACTAACATTTTGCAGTTTTCAAGATTACACGTGCAATTGTAGAAATACGATTTTATTTTAAGAAATATAATTCCGCTCTTTCGCTGTTAGTTAATCGCAACATGGTTTTGTGCAATTTCTAATGTTATGTTATGGAAAAGGAATCGGTAGAAAACCAAAATCCTATATAATATCCATTCTATTGAATAATTTCTCATAAAAAAGATGTAGCTTTACTTAATTCAATGTTTTGAATATGCGAAAAAGTTCATCTGACAAAGCGACAGTGGAACAACGCAAATGGAAAGTCGCCGTTTACATTTCTCGGTTTACAAAACTCGAAAGAAACAAGTATCGAATTTTGCACATGCCCATATATGGAAAATGTCAATAAGAATGTGGGAGGAGCCTATCGAACGCTCGTGCATCATCGGAAATTACCGGATTTAGTGGAAGGTCTACAGTACTGTAGACCGTTTATGTCAAATATACATTCTAGCAAAGTTACGTAAATACATCCGGACAGTATGTAAATCCGGACACCGGAAAGAAATATATGTTCGTATTATCTATGGAATTTATTAAGCCATCTATCTGTCTCGGTAATGTCAGATATATTTCAGCAGAAACCACGGCGTTGGTCAATATATATTGCCGCCATAGAGTCTTTTGATGGTTTTTGCTGTTCAGATTTATTCTGAACGCGAATTATTTCAGCTACCACGGCGTATACATATTGACAATTGTTAAAAAAGCTGATATTTGATTCCACAAATGCCTGTGTCGGCTGTGAGTGTGAGCAAAAGCTGTTCTGAGAGTTTCTGTCATACAGAAGACATTAACTACAGTACTTTAATCTGTCACATAACCTAATTGTGACATATTTTAGTTTATCAGTTAAAAAAATTCTTGTGTGTATATTTTATATCAAAAGTAATTGGTAATGTATGTTCATGGCAAATGTATTAATTATATTAAGCTTTAAGAAAAGACATGTGTAAAAATTATAAAAGCGACCATTTCCATTGTCATTATGTTCACTCACAAAAAGCAGTAGGCCTACTTATATCTTTGTGCTAGTTACTAGTATATGGTAATGTTTTGATTCACAACTGGGTATGTCCTGAAAAAAACAACAACAACAACATACACTTGTACATGTGCAATAATTATGCAAGGTTCTTAAAAATGACATTTAATTGTTATTATAATGAACTTAATATAATAACATGTTCTGAATTTCATTATTTCTATGTAAATATTAACTGATTTCTGTACAGCCTTGTTCTTTTGGGTTATATAAGGCATGCAACCAAAGGCTTTATTTCAAGTCCCTCTCAGAAAATGTGGAGGGTCTTGAATCGTTTGTCAATATAATTTGACCAGTTGAAATCTTTGTTTGATAGAGAATGCCAATTTATTGTTTTTATTTTAACAAGAAGAAATTACTGAGTGATACCTTTGTATTATTTTTCAAAATACAATTGCATTAGAGAAACATCATATTTATGTTCTTAAAGGCTTTAAAATAGGGCACTTTAGGATACTTTTTTTCTTAATTTAAAATATATTTCCAATTTCATGAAAAAAATAGAAACAGTCGTTGAGACAAATACTTATTTCTGTGGAACTTTTTTGTTAAAGTTCATGCATTGGATCAAAAGCGATGAGAGGAGTTATTGGCACTGTGATATTTACCAAAATCAAGTAACAGATTTGCTTCTAGCACATGTTGGGCCCTGCACAGAAATTGAGTTAAGCACATATACAATGTACATTAACAGTAGCTCTAAATATGTGTTTAGTGACTCATTCATTAGATTAATTACTCTAAGCCAGTGTTTCAGAGCTGTGCATTAGCTTGACTACCAACTTGTCCTGTCAGGCAAGTACTTTGAAAATTAACTTGCGCGATTTGTAGACGGAGCTCTTGATTGTACTGGTAAACCATTTCATGGCCAAACTTCATCGATTACATTAATTTGCATACGGTGAATCCCGAA
Organism: Congeria kusceri; assembly: GCA_027627225.1. Classification (NCBI taxonomy): domain Eukaryota; kingdom Metazoa; phylum Mollusca; class Bivalvia; order Myida; family Dreissenidae; genus Congeria; species Congeria kusceri. The sequence goes on along the minus strand of CM051027.1, from coordinate 51,593,912 downwards.
CAACACCGGAGAAAATTGGGGGCGGGGAGAATACTTCGGAAAACTCCGTAAGCATTTCCTTATATGGAAGTCAGTGAAATTGCAACTTGCGATTTGTCATTTCCGAATCGCGATTTGTCATTACCGAATCGCAATCGGTGAAGTGTGAAAGTAAGTTGGTCAGATGCCAAAACTTAATCGTTATTTTACATTTTCATAAGTACGTTGAGAAGAAATAGAAGTGCAGGGTAATAATGCGAGTGGTCAAAATAAAGAACTGTATACTGATTTTAATGTTTCCAAATGTAAAGGACTGCTGTCTTATTAATTTTTATGTAGATATCTAGTTGATAATCAAGAATTCGAATTGTTTTCACAATAATGTACTTTTCTTGTTTGAAAATAGAATTTAGATGATTTACTTTCTTATTTTAGAGAATGGATTTTATACATCTGAAAATTCCGCTTATATTTCTATGTTTGTACATCATTACATTTTTGGCACAAGATAGCCTCCATATACGATAACCACTTACGGTTGCCGAAAATATTCGTGTTAACTACTTGGAGCGTTCGCGAACAGATTCGTGTTACCACTTATTTATCATAATATTTATCTGGATATGAAGATAGCGTTTGCGAATTTTTTTCTGCAAGATATTTTATTATTATACTAAATGGCCTTTAAGTGCCCAGAACTGACATTAAATATATTTTCTTGGGTTTGCGAGGTCTTCCGAATTATCTTACTAACACAAATAATATCATGATAATTATCTTACAACGCGAATCTTAACTAGTTAATATTCGCGATACCACTTAATTTGTGCGCGAATTTCCCCGCATTACCTTACTCACACGAATATTATCATGGTAGTTATCTGACAACGCGAATTTAACTAGATAATATTCGTGTTACCATTTAATTTGACGCGAGGTCTTCATTATCTTACTAACACGAATAGTATCATGATAATTATCTGACAACGCGAATCTTAACTAGAAAATATTCGTGTTACCACTTAATTCGGCGCGATGTATTTATAATCCTGCTAACACGAATAGTATCACGATAAGTATCTTACAACGCAAATCTTAACACGTAAATATTCGTGTTACTACTTAACTTTCATGTATCGCAAATGTATTCGCAAACCAGTTCGTGTTGCCAGTTATCTAACACGAATATTATCACAATAATTATCTTACAACGCAAATCTTAATAATAATCGCGATACCACTTAATTTTCATGTCTTCGCAAACCAGTTCTTGTTGCCAGTTATCTAACACGAATATTATCATGGTAATTATCTTACGAACAAATCTTAACACGTTAATATTCGCGATACCACTTTATTTTAATGTATCGCAAATGTATTCGCAAACCAGTTCGTGTTGCCAGTTATATAACACGAATACTATCACGATAATTATCTTACAACACACATCTTAACACATCTAAATTCGCGATACCACTTAATTTGTGCGCGAGGTCTTCCGCATTATCTTACTAACACGAATATTATCATGATAATTATCCGACAATGCGAATCTTAACTAGATAATATTCGTGTTACTACTTAATTCGGCATGAGGTCTTCATTATCTTACTAACACGAATAGTATCATAATAATTATCTGACAATGCGCATCTTAACTATATAATATTCGTGTTACCACTTAATTGGTGCGCGAGGTCTTCTTACTAACGTGATTTTTTTCGACTTAAGATATTTACTTAATGAAAAACAGGCCAGAATCTGAACTTTAAAATCAACATTTTATTTAACGTTTAATTTCCTTTGTAGAGTGCATTGTGCTTAATGTTTATTAGTTATCACCTATAGTATTATTGTTCGTTCATATAAACATAAAAAGGTTCCAAAAATTATATGTAGTTATTAAAATATAACATTTTGAATTTTTTAACTTAAGTGAAAATATTTTAAGAAACACTTAAGATGTTTCTGGAATGTGGACCCTGACCAATGAGGGTTTTGCCAAAACTTCTGACCAAAGCGGGGAGACCACTGTGAGGATTTTGCCAAAACTTCTGACCAAAGCGGGGAGACCAACGTGGGTTTTGTCCAAACTTCTGACCAAAAAAGGGAGACCAAACTCCACAGTGATTAATTTGCCCACAACTGACTAAAGAGGGGAGATCACTGCCAGGATTTTGTAGACATCCGCGAAATATATTCATTTCAAAGTAAGCTGCCGGCAGAACCCAGCCGGTCACTCCGTGTCCGTGGTAACGGTTAGTGTGGGTACGGTTGTGTGGAGAGCGTCCCGACGCTGCACGATCTTTTCCGCGAGATGTTCTTCTTAACGTGCATACAGTTCCTCTTCATTTTAAATATCCCAGACACCAAATTCGAGCTGTCCAAGCAGACGATTGAACCCACGAAAACGACGATTAATGCAATCCCGAACGAACCAATCGCTGCCGACGACGCCCGATCATCTGGGGCGCTTATGTACTGGCGCGTTGTTTTTGAAAGCGTCGATTTGTCCAGCGTTAAATTCGCAACGATTTTCTCGAGGTCCAGAGTGACGTTCGTTGTGGAGTGGGATACATTAGGGCATGGACAATACATTGTGCCATTGACGATTATGGACAGGTTGGGAAATACGAAATAGTCCTGATTTGGTGTTGGTGTTGATGCTGGTGGAGGTGTTAGTGTTGCAGTAGTCGTATTGGTTGTACTTGCAACTGGCGTCGTAGAAGTAACAGATGCCGTATCGGTCGTAAAAGTCGTACTCGCATCTGTCGTAGTAGTCGTATTTGCAACTGGCGTGGTATAAGTAACAGATGTCGTTTCTGTCGTAGTAGTCGTATTCGCATATGTCGTAGTAGTCGTACTTGCAACTGGCGTCGTAGAAGTAACATATGTAACAGATGTCGTATCTGTCGTAGTAGTCGTACTCGCATCTGTCGTAGTAGTCGTACTTGCAACTGGCGTCGTATAAGTAACATATGTCGTTTCTGTCGTAGTAGTCGTACTCGCATCTGCCGTAGCAGTCGTACTTGCAACAGGCGTCGTGGAATTTGTAAGGTTTGCAGATGCTACAAGAAATATCAGACCACTTATTTGTGTGTAAAATCGCATGACTACAACAGTTATTTACGCAAGACAAACATTTTCGCGTGCAAAATGAAAATCTGAAAATGCAGCATCTAAGAATCCATGAGAATTCGTCGTTATAAATGCTTGGGTTTTGAATCCAGTTTAAGGTAATAGTTAACAAGATATTTTTTTATAAGGTTTGTCTAAATACCATGCTTCGATTAAAACTAAGATTACCGATGGAAATGTAAAGCAAGGCCAAGAGAATTGTTATTTACTAGTTTTTACTTTCTTTTTTTGTCAACTGTATATTTAGATTGAAAACAAAACCGTCTATAAAATAATTCATGACCTGCTTGTCATTATCAAAGCATAAATGGCGACAGTGAGGTCGTACTTACGTTCAAACTCGCCCGACACCACAAGAAACGGGGCTTCCACGTAGCTCGAGGCTGCAATGCGAGAATGCACATTGTCAGGTGCCGTATTCCAGAAACATCTTAAGTGTATCTGAATAAAGTCATGCAGCACCATACGGCACGAGTTTTTTTTATTTCTTGGTTCTCGGTTAAGCCGACCCGATATTTTTACTAAAAGCAAAAAAAATAATTGTAGAATGTAACCGATATCATGAAAATGACCTTGTGAACGGGTTTAAACCTGTTACACGGAATGCAAAAAAAATAAATTAATGTCATGGTTATCATGTAGTAATTAAGATAATGTTGTGTAATATGATTTTTGTAATTAATAATACATTAAGATTTTAATATCAATGCCTGTTTGCATTTGTGAACTTCTAGTCATTAATTTACTCAATTCTGTGTTGTTGTTGTTGTTGTTGTTTTGTTTTTTTACTTTTTTTCCCTCCTCCGACCGGACACTTTTCCAAAAATGTCCGAGAACCAAGAAATAAAAAAGCTCTGTCTAATATGAGAAGTTAACGCATGGATGGAAGTGATTTTACAGGATCAAAAATACACATCATGATCGATCAGATCCTGAAATAAGCTACCTATTAGGATCTGACGACGATTCATACAAGGTCATGGTCTCGGCCCATATTTGTACAAAATCTACAAAATGTACAAAATTAAGAAAAATCTAAAAATTCTGAAATTTTATCATTTGATTTTTGAACGATAAGAATGCATTTTTTAAAGATTTTGAAACAGACGTTGCAATATAATTCCAAAATGTATTAATATTCAGTATTTGTCATGCACATGCCCGTAGCTTAGTGTTTCAAACACAAATTCTAATTTTGACTTATGTTCAAATTAAGTTAAGAATAGCTTCAGAATCTTTATAAATATGGCGCCTGGAGGCCTTGTAGCAAACCCAGCCCATAATAACTATTTAACGATAGTGAAGTCTAGTCGTATGCACAGGCACCAATTACTAGGATTGGGACGATACGCTCATCGCACGATACGATACGTATCGATACGTAACGGAAGCTGTGCATTTCGGTACAGCCTCGATATTCACCGTATCGTATCGTCCCAACCCTACCAATTACAAAGCTGCATTGCCAAAATACACATTTCAAAATGAGCGTTGTAATGAAAAAAAAAAGGCATCATCCATGTGACTTCGTGCTATGTCTTTTTCTGTGAAGTTTGTGATCGCGTCCAATTTTTGATATGCAATGACATCATATTCTTCTGTAATCCTGACGCATACCCCGTGTTTGGCCAAACACATTCTTTACACTTTAAATGTGACAAATGAGATCATATACTTCACAGGTGTGTGAAACTTATCATTTGTGAAAAATATGATCCTACAGTGCTATCGCGATTCGACTGTACCTTTACATTTAAGATCACCACAATAGCCTAAGCAACTAACATTATTCTATTCGTTAAGTCGAATAAAAAGGCATTACGTTTTTCCAAATGTTTCACGAAAGAGTAGATTAATTACAATTTTGATTTTCGTGAGTGCTGATGTTTGGTTTACCGTATTAAAAGTTCTGGCCCCGTGTTCACAAGAGCCTCATTTTCAGGTTAAAGAATAAGATGACCCAGATATTTCAGGACCAGGCTCAAAAATGGCGTTCATTAAAATTTGGATCAATTTTTGTCGTTGGTCAAATACATAAGTATGGACTCCTCTCAGCGTAAATCTGCTGTCTTATATGATGTTTTTAATTAAAACATCACAACAATTCACATTACATATATTTCGTGGGAGCAGTAGTCAATTGGTAGGACGCTGGCCTCGGGATCGTGAGGTCTGGTTCGAATTCCGCCCAGACCACTGCAATTTGTATGAGCAAAAAATTTATCCCGCGTTTGCTCCTCTTCACCCAGGTGTATAAATGGTACCTTGTGAGGGAAATAAGGCAATGTGCCGTGGATGCATACTGCACCGAGTGTAAACGGTCGGCTTATCACCCACTGATCGGGGGGGGGGGGGGGGGGCGGTTAATTGTGAAAGTCCGCTGATATCGATATCAGCATATACTTTACCTTTACATGTAACATGTATTTGATGTAAATAAACAGTTAGTTCACATGTATTTTTCAGAATTGAGCTAGAAAATCAAGATCACCTGCCGTGAAGCATTTGGGAACACGGGACCAGACTAACTTATTTAAGATTAGAGGCTTGGACATAAGCCGGAGAGCCTTAATCCTCACCTGTCGGTCCGTAGAGCGTGATGTTGGACCACAGTACCTGAAACTCGTACTCGATGTTGATGGCGTACACGAGAAGCGTGGTGAGGTTAACAGGCACGCCGTCGGTGTCAAAATATTTCTGAAATTCATATTGATCAATTGATGACTCAAACCTTAGGGTGTTGTCATTCACCATAAATATATTTTTTACTCGGACAAGTTGGTCTTGCACTCTTTAACCTTATACGCATATACTTTTGCACTCGATTTATTAGTCGGTTCTATCTGTTCAGTGTCGAATTAAATTGTCTGATCTGTACGTCAGAAAGATCCAGCGCAAAATAGCATTCTCTTGCACACCGGCTACATTCCATTCACCTCTGTTTGGCTCAGAAAGTGGTCCCAACTCACGTGGTTTTAGTCACATTCAAAACGCAACGCACAATACCATCAAATCTGTCAATTGTGTTTTTATCTGCGAACTGATTCCATCTGCGTAAAGGGATGTGCGTTTAATACACGAGGCGCGTCGTGGGAAAACCGGTCTTAAGGCAAATGCGTAGTGTCGTCCCGGATTAGCATGTGCAGTCCGCACAGGCTAATCCGGGACGGCACTTTCCGCTTTTATGGTATATTCTGTTTCAATGAAGTGTCTTCTAACCATAAATCCACTTTAGGCGGAAAGTTCTGTTTGCATTAGATATTTAGCTTGACAAATATTTGTTCCTTACATACGAATAAATGTTTATTATGATATCGTATACTATTGAATAAGAAGCCGTATTATCAAGTTTAAAGGTTGGAAATTGAACTTCATTCAAACAAATGTTTCCCTTTTCGCAAAGATGCACTCATAATTCACATTCTTTTAGTTTCTTTTGTCGCCAACAGTCTTTTATAGCTGTCGGCGTTTTGATTACCTACTTCACTCTACTGAAAAGTCGATATTCGACGGTATCGATATTCAGTGCTAAGTGTCTTCACCAATCTCAAACTATCATCTCCAGTATGACGCTACTATATTATCCGCTGACTGGATCTGATGATTGAGCATTAGGGGTCACGTTCAGATGACCTTTTCAGGAGCCAATCAAACTATTGCCTTCAAAATGTTGTGGTATAACTTCATATATAAACAACAAATACTATGCACGAAATTAACGTGAACTTTGGATGTTTACTTGCCTAAGGTACCACTATATCCATTGTTATCCAAGTGAAAATTAATTGTAAATGATTTATTCCCGAGGATCTGCTGGAAATGTATCTTTTTTTCAAAAACCGTGGCCAAACATTGCTGTGCAAAAGGCAATTTCATTGGGCGCAGCAGCAGGGCTGAGATTTTATTGTTCGGAAGGTCATTTGAACGTGACCTGTTATACGAGGTCATCAGATCCTAACAATGTTAGGGTTTGATTTTAATGAGATTGCTTCGTTCACGTAAAATTGGCTAGTGTGTTTGCCCTTAATGCGTTCAAAGTATCTTTCTCATCAGAATACTTAACTTACATGTACTCGCTTATTCAAGACCGTATTCGAAAATGTCTACGTTCGTATATTATACGTTACCTCACACATCATCTATACCAAAACTTTCGATTGTGCACTGACTAACATTATTTTGTACGAGTGTATATAAAATGGAACGTACTTTGTATCCGTCAGTGACGTCATAGTAATCATCGAAGCCCGCAACCCAGTCAGCGTCAGACAGGAAGTGCAACGTGAACAGCATCTGGTGTCCGGTCGCGTTCAGCGCGTCAACGCTTATCGCGTCGAGGTAAATAAACTCGTCTGGCCAACCGATCTCAACGGAGTTGTCGATCTGGATAAAAAAAAAAAAGTAAACAAAAAGTATATCTGTTAATGCATTTTTATTTTCATCGTTCAATAAAATGCAAAAGAATCAGTACTATTGTTTGATCATCATTCTTCATCATTAATCATCGTCGTCGTCATCATCATTCATAATTAATTAATGATAAAAGTTCTATACATTTAACTAACGGTATATATATAAACATATTTTTAATTTATTCGCTAGAATATTATTTACATAACAAGAGCTGTCAGAGGGCAGCGCGCTTGACTATTCGAAGTATTTCAGTTCGTACATATTTTGGATAGTGGTAGGGGCATAAGTTTGTTAAAATACAAAATTTTGAAGTGAAGCCTTGTATAGTTTATACATTTTTGGAACAAAAATTTTAACCACAAAATCTTTGTAAAAAGTGTGCATAACTTTGTCAAAATACAAAACAGAGTTATGGGTACTGTTGCCCCTGATACTAGATTTGATGACAAAGGTTAGTGCTAAGTTTCAAGTGAACAACTTATGTAGTTTTGAAGTTACAAAACTTTTGAATATAAACTCTAACCAGAAAATCTATGTGAAAAGGGGGCATAACTCTGTTAAAATACAAAACAGAGTTATGGGTAATGTTTCCCCTGATATAAGATTTGATGACAAGGGTTAGTTCCATGTTTCAGTTGAATAACTTATGTAGTTTTGAAGTTACCAAACTTTTGAATATAAACTGTAAACAAAAAATCTAAAGGAAAAGTGGGCATAACTCTGTCAAAATACAAAACAGAGTTATGAGGAATGTTGCCCCTGATACTGGAGTTGATGACAAAGGTTAGTTCTAAGTTTTAAGTGAATAACTTATGTAGTTTTGAAGTTACAAAACTTTTGAATATAGACTTTAACCAGAAAATCTAAGTGAAAAAGGGACATAACTCTGTCAAAATACAAAACAGAGTTATGGGGAATTTTGCCCCTGATACTGGAGTTGATGACAAAGGTATATTCCAAATTTCTAGTGAATAACTTATATAGTTTTGAAGTTACAAGACTTTGAAAAGAAACTTTATCCAATTCAGACGCGGACGCCGACGCGAACGCCGACGCCGGGGGTAACTAGGATAGCTCACCTATTCTTCGAATAGTCGAGCTTAAAAAAAGATAACCACAAATTGACACAAACGCATATCCATTCACGAGCTAGAACTGCTTCTTAAATCTTAACATTTCGCAGACAAGTTATATTTTGATGTAGTGATGATATACCGGTACTTACCATAAAATTAACACCAGAACTATGCGAGACGGTAAGCAGGGGTACAGACACAGAGTTGGCCGGAAGTGTTAAGTTCCCTGAAACGAAAATACAAATTCAAAAAGCTAAAAAAAGCAAGGATGCTTGCTTACCATTCTGATGCTAAAGATAATGATGATAGGAGATGGAAGATCAGAACGGTTATGGTGAAGACGATAAAGACGACGACGACAATGACGACGACGATGATGTTGTTGATGATGATGATGATGATGATGATGATGATGATGATTGTTATTATTATTATTATTATTATTATTACTACGACGATAATGGTGATGGCGATGATGATGACGATGATGACGACGATGATGACGATGATGATGACGACGAAGACGATGATGATAGTGGTTATTATTATTATTATGACGACGACGACGATGATGATGATGATGATGATGACGATGACGACGACGATGATGATGACGATGACGATTATGATAATAAGGCGTACCTCCGGCGTCCGGTGTGAAGGTGGAGGACGAGTTGACAGCGATCACTATTTTCGGGCCTGGTAGTACAGCCATCCACACATCATTGGAGGGCATCAAATAGGCGAGCAATCGACTCTCTCTGAAAGAGTTCTGACATTTCATTATTAAAATAGGTACTAAAATACCAACAGTATCCTTCCTTCCTCCCAAATTCCCTCTTTTGTCCATCACTAACCCCCTTCCTTCCTTCCTTCCTTCCTTCCCATCCATATAATATCCGTCCATCCCTCCCCCACCCCCCCTCAATAACTCCCTCCATCCACCCATCCGTAAATTTAAACAAACTGTTTAACCAACGCACGTTTCGTTGATGTGAAGGACCGCTGTTGTAAAGTCTGCCGGGAAATCGTAGATGACGTCGGAGGTGAGCCACGTGGTGTTGGTGACGTCAGATGGCGCCAGTGACTCGGTGTCGAACTGCACGTGAGCTAGGAGGAAGCCCAGCGCGTTGACGCAGCTAACGGTGAGCTGGAAGGGTTGGTCAACAAGACAGTTACGTGTGTCTCATTAAGGGGACATAACCTTTCAAAATCGTAAAGGGACATGTTCACAGATTGACGAATTAACACGTTTCAAACTTATTGTCACAGATCTCTAAAATAAATGAATACTGTATATAAACGAGCGAAATAACACTACTGGATACAGTTATAAAGCGTTCTTAACGCGTAAAGATGGAATAATTTTGAGTTGTTCAGTTGTTTTCGTTAAAATCACGCGAATCACTTACATACAGTAAAAAAAATACACACACAAGCACATAAGACCGGAATGGCTGGGAGGTTAGCGCGATAGACTTTGAATCCTGAGGTGTGTGGTTCGAACCCGGTGGGAGCAACTTTTTTATTTACTATTTGCTTTTCGTGTTAAACAGTTCAGCTCTTGAGTTCAGATGCTTTTATTTGTCAAATACGGTTAATGGCATGTTTCAAAACATATATAATTCTGTGAACAAGTCACTTTAATGAAACCTATTAAAAGATTTTTGCTGAATTTTGCATTGAACAAAATAGAAGGGAAAACATATGAAGAAAAAAAAATTCCATAATCGAATTATAAATTAATAAAATAGATATGCGTTTCGTGTCATTTGGGAAATCTAACAAATTTACTTGCACAAATCTGAGAAATTATTTATAAAACATTTATAACACATTCAACAAAAAACGCCATACATGTTCCATATAACTGAATAATAAGCCACGAAGTGCTTATTGACTTTCTGCTTAAAGATGTTTTTTCTTTATCGACTAATAAACACCAATCGATCTGTCGCATTCCTACGCATCAGAACTCAAAATCGTTGTTTATTAGCCAAAAGCAACTCTAAATTGAACATACTAAAAGAATATACTAGAAATAACATTGATATAGTTGAATACAAAATAGAAACCACTCACATCAGTTGAACACAAATCACAAGTAAAACAGAACCAACTTTTAGATGTTGGTTTACGATTTACATTAAATTAATATGATCTGTTTTACCAAATGAAAAATGTGTATATGTATTATATTGATTTTAAATACTGTGTTATAATATTTTAAAAATTTTATATTTGCTAAGTATAATAAAAGTATTTTAAAATTTTGAAATATTGAAGGGACACATGCGCCTTTAAAGGGGCTATGTCAACGAAAAGGGCCCCACAGGGGCAACTGCAGTAAAAAAAAACATTATATAATTTTGAAATATTGAAGGGACACATGCGCCTTTAAAGGGACTATGTCAACGAAAAGGGCCCCACAGGGGCAACTGCAGTAAAAAAAATCATTATATAATTTAGAAATATTGAAGGGACACATGCGCCTTTAAAGGGACTATGTCAACGAAAAGGGCCCCACAGGGGCAACTGCAGTAAAAAAACATTCTGAAAATTAAATATTGATATTGGCCTATAATAAAGGTTTAAATAATGTACAAGTACATGTAATGGAAAAAGAGTGTATGCATTCTGAGAAAAAATCATTATATAATTTAGAAAATGTTTGTTAAGCCCTTTTCTAGTTTTTACTTTGACTCAGATTTGTGGGTATCTAATATAACCATAGTATGCACACTCATTTTCACAAGTCAGAATAGATCAGTTGCTTACAGCGCTGACTACTTATGCTGTCAATGTTCTTACGACTACGAACAACATGTACATTAGAAGAAACAAACAGACAAACAAACGTCAGCAAAATCACAAACTCCTTGGCAGAGCTTATAAACATACCTCAATAAAATTACCCCAATATATCTCAGTAAGATTGCCTCGACATATCTCAGTAAGATTGTCTCACATACCTCAGTTAGACTGCCCCAACATATCTCACTAAGACTGCCCCAACATACCTCAGTAAGACTGCCCCAACATACCTCTGTAAGACTGCCCCAACATACCTCTGTAAGATTGTCTCACATACCTCAATAAGACTGCCCCAACACACCTCATTAAGATTGTCCCCACACACCTCAGTAAGATTGCCCCCAAAATACCCCAGTAAGACTGCCCCAACATACGTCAGTAAGACTGCCCCAACATACATCAGTAAGACTGCCACACCACACCTCAGTAAGACTGCCCCAACACACCTCAGTAAGATTGCCCTAACATATCTCTGTATGACTGCCCGAACATACCTCAGTAAGATTGTCCCAACACACCTCAGTAAGATTGCCCTAACATATCTCTGTAAGACTGCCCGAACATACCTAAGTAAGATTATCCCATCATATCTCAGTAAGATTGTCCCAACATATCTCAGTAAGATTGCTCCAACATACCTCAGTAAGATTGCTCCAACATACCTCAGTAAGATTGTCCCAACATACATCAGTAAGACTGCCCCAACGTACCTCAGTAAGATTGCCCCAACATACCTCAGTAAGATTGCCCCAACATACCTCAGTAAGACTGTCCCAACATATCTCAGTAACATTGTCCCAACACACCTCAGTAAGATTGCCCCAACATATCTCAGTAAGATTGCCCCAACATACCTCAGTAGGATTGCCCCAACATACCTCAGTAAGACTGCCCCAACACTCGTCAGTAAGACTGCCCCAACATACCTCAGTAAGACTGTCCCAACATATCTCAGTAAGATTGTCCCAACACACCTCAGTAAGATTGCGCCAACATACCTCAGTAAGATTGCCTCAACATACCTCAGTAAGATTGTTCCAACATACCTCAGTAAGACTGCCCCAACATACCTCAGCAAGACTGCCTCAACATACCACAGTAAGACTGTCTCTCCATGCCTCAGTAAGATTGTCAAAAAACATACCTCAGCTAGATTATCTCTACATACCTCTGTATGACTGCCCCAACATACCTCGGTAAGATTGCACCAACATACCTCAGTAAGAGTGCCCCAACATACCTCAGTAAGATTGCCCCAACATACCTCAGTAAGATTGCCCCAACACACCTCAGTAAGATTGTCCTAACATATCTCTGTAAGACTGCACGAACATACCTCAGTAAGATTGTCCCAACATATCTCAGTAGGATTGTCCCAACATATCTAAGTAAGATTGTCCCAACATATCTCAGTAAGATTGTCCCAACACACCTCAGTAAGATTGCTCCAACATACCTCAGTAAGATTGTCCCAACATACATCAGTAAGACTGCCCCAACGTACCTCAGTAAAATTGCTCAACATACCTCAGTAAGATTGTCCCAACATAACGCAGTAAGACTGCCCCAACGTACCTCAGTAAGATTGGCCCAACATACCTCAGTAAGATTGCCCCAACATACCTCAGTAAGACTGCCCCAACATATCTCAGTAACATTGTCCCAACACACCTCAGTAAGATTGCCTCAACATACCTAAGTAAGATTGCCCCAACATACCTCAGTAGGATTGCCCCAACATACCTCAGTAAGACCGCCCCAACACTCGTCAGTAAGACTGCCCCAACATACCTCAGTAAGACTGTCCCAACATATCTCAGTAAGATTGTCCCAACACACCTCAGTAAGATTGCGCCAACATACCTCAGTAAGATTGCCTCAACATACCTCAGTAAGATTGTCCCAACATACCTCAGTAAGACTGCCCCAACATACCTCAGTAAGACTGCCCCAACACACCTCAGTAAGATTGTCTCTCCATGCCTCAGTAAGATTGTCCCAACATACCTCAGTAAGATTGCTTCAACATACCTCAGTAAGATTACTCCTACATACCCCAGTTAGATTGCCCCAACATACCTCAGTAAGATTGCACCAACATACCTCAGTAAGATTGCCCCAACATACCTCAGTAAGATTGCACCAACATACCTCAGTAAGATTGCCCCAACATACCTCAGTACGATAGCCCCAACATACCTCAGTAAGATTGCCCCAACATACCTCAGTAAGATTGTCCCAACAAATCTTAGTAAGATTGCCCAATATACCTCAGTAACATTGCCCCAACATACCTCAGTAAGATTGCTTCAACATACCTCAGTAAGATTACTCCTACATACCCCAGTTAGATTGCCCCAACATACCTCAGTAAGATTGTCCAAACACACCTCAGTAAGATTGCTCCAATATTCCTCAGTAAGATTGCCCCAACATACCTCATTACGATTGCCCCAACATACCTCAGTAAGATTGTTCCAACATACCTCAGTAAGTTTGCCCCAGCAAACCTTAGTAAGATTGACCCTAAATATCTCAGTAAGATTGCCCCAACATACCTCAGTAAGATTGCCCTAACATACCTCAGTAAGATTGCCCCAACATACCTCAGTAAGATTGCTCCAGCGTACCTCAGTAAGACTCCCACAACATATCTCAGTATTATTGCCCCAGCGTACCGCAGTTAGATTGCTCAAACATACCTCAGTAAGATTGCTACAACATACCTCAGTAAGATTGCCCCAACATACCTCAATAAGATTTCCCCAGCATTCCTCAGTAAGATTGCCCGAACATTCCTCAGTGAGATTGCCCCACATACCTCAGTAAGATTGCTACAACATACCTCAATAAGATTGCCCCAACACACCTCAATAAGATTGCCCCAGCATACCTTAGAAAGATTGCCCCAACATACATCAGTAAGATTGCTTTAACATACTTCAGTAAGATTGCCCCAACATACCTCAGTAAGACTGCCCCAACATATCTCAGTAAGACTGCCCCAACATACCTCAGTAAGACTGCCCCAACATATCTCAGTAAGACTGCCCCAACATACCTCAGTAAGACTGCCCCAACATACCTCAGTAAGACTGCCCCAACATATCTCAGTAAGACTGCCCCAACATATCTCAGTAAGATTGCCCCAACATACCTCAGTAAGACTGCCCCAACATATCTCAGTAAGATTGCTTCAACATACCTCAGTAAGACTGCACCAACATACCTCAGTAAGGTTGCTTCAACATACCTCAGTAAGATTGCCCCAACATACCTCAGTAAGACTGCCCCAACGTATCTCACTAAGATTGCTTCAACATACCTCAGTAAGATTGCACCAACATACCTCAGTAAGGTTGCTTCAACATACCTCAGTAAGATTGCCCCAACATACCTCAGTAAGACTGCCCCAACATATCTCACTAAGATTGCTTCAACATACCTCAGTAAGATTGCCTCACATACCTAGTAAGATTGCCTCACATACCTCAGTAAGTTTGCCTCAACATACCTCAGTAAGATGGCCTCACATACCTCTGTAAGTTTGCCTCGACAAACCTCATTAAGATCGCCTCAACATACCTTAGTAAGATTGCCCCCAAGATACCTCAGTAAGACTGTCCCAACATATCTCAGTAAGATTGCCCCAACATACCTCAGTAAGATTGCCCCACTTTGGATCAATTTCAACCTTGAAATCGTCTGCATTGTGAATGTCTTGCAGATTCCACTGGGACTTGTTACCATGGGGATCGTTGAAGGGTCCGCCGTTCCATAGGGACCGGAAGGTGCGACCACTTCCGTTGCCTCCCTTCAGCAGCATAAGTGTGCGGTGAACCGTCTCTACATTGGACAGAAATAAGGTTGTTGATTTTTTTCAGTTATGGAAAATAAATAATAACGTAGTTATGATAACTAATAAATAACTGTGCACATAAATTGTCTTTCAGTAACATAAGTGTATGTCGCACCGTCTATACATAACGAAGAAGTTAAGTTGGAATTCTGAGTTATAGAACTTGAATAATGAATATAGTTATCTATAAGTAAAAATATATTGGAAATGCGCGTATCCCAATAACTGTACCAAGGGTGGTGTGTATTTGCTTTTTTAAGTCATAGAATAAATAATACGGTACAGTATTGCATCAAACTCAAATGTCGCATCGTCTCTTCATAGAGAAGAATTAACGATTTTATTTGAGAATTTTGAGCCATAGAAAATATATATCCATATAAGGATGCTCGCATGTACTCTGCATGAAATACGCATTACACTGTGGGTAAAGAAGACGGGGTTTCTTTCTTTTGTCAGAGCAAATGAATACTACATATAAATTGCGAACATGTACTGGTAAACAGAACAATTAACATGCTTCTTAGACCTATGAACGCGATATTTGTGCACGAGATACTTTAAGTGTTTTTTATGTTCTCTTCAATGCCAGGTAATAAAAAAGTTTAACTGACGTATAAAGTTAAGAAATAATTTTCGATTTATCATTATTTATCGGCCAATAAACAATGATTTGGAGTTCTGATGCATAGGAATTATACCACGAGGGCGTTCGATTCTAGCATGATTTGACATATATTTTTGCAATTGTAATTGGAACTACTTGTAAGATGCTCCGCTCAGAATCGGAACTTGGTTTTGCGTTGATTATTGGGTAGTTTAACAACGACAATTTTGTTATTTGTCTATAGAAAAATAAGCAAGTATCATTTCAAAAGATCTATCAAAACAATTGTATGTACGTCGTAATAATGAGAAATTTTGAACAGCTGCATGATGCAAAATAATCTACCAACATTTACAAGTATGCGTGCAAAGGATCCTGTGAAACAACAGACACAAAATAACTTACCAACATTTGTAAGCATGGACGCTGCGACAAGTCCAAATAAAACATACACTGTTGCCTGCATGTTCGTCCCAACTATACGCTCTCTTTTTTGTGTCCGTAGGTTTCCTGGCACTGATTTATACATACATTTTAATATACTTCGAGTCCAAAAATGTCATTCGGGCCACTCGAAGAAAAGCTATGACCGCATTAACAATCGCCGCTAAATCAAAACAATAATGATTATTTTCATGGACGTTCATGATGGTTCATTGTTCACATTACGATTTATCAATAACTCTCATTTGTTTAAAGCTCTCTGTAACGGATTTTCCGTTTTATTCTGTATTGTCCTATGAATTTACGGCGACATGGGACAATTTGTACCATTTATTGGGTAAAAAGCTTCAATATAATAGACACCATGGATCTGAAAACCTAATGAACCGTCGCTCAGAATTTTACTTTAATTTTTTTTTTTTTTAGTGGCCGGCTAGCTCAGTTGGTAGAGCGCGTTGGATTTCCAGCCCGGCCACATAACTTGTGTGGGGATTGGTCATGAAATTATTTCTATGGCATTTCTCCCCCTACCTCTGATTCAAGTAGGGCAGTTGTCAGTTACTGGCATAAGTATGTGCACTTGGTACTGGTAAACTAGCTAACCCAGGAAAAGTGTGAGTAGGTTAACTGACCGCCGTTATATGACTGAAATACTGTTGAATACGGCGAAAAATCAAAACAAACAAACAAACAAAACTTAAATTTTTCCTATTAAATCGACATACATTCAGCGTTTCAATAGAAGTTCTTATACGAATTAATTATATGTCACGTGCGTTTTCTGCATATTTACATGTGTAAGTGTGAAATGAAATATTTTTTAATTCTCTTTTTAATTCTCAAAATAATATTTGTACATGAACATGTTCCTTCAACAGGCCGATTTTTACAATGAATGGTTTTTCGATACTAGTCATTAAAGAGACCTGTTCACAGATTGACGAATAGACGAGTTTCACATTACCATTTTTTAGCGATTATCACGACACAGTAATTTATCGGCGAATCGAAAACGAGGCTCGCGATGTATTGAGGTCTAATTACCCCAAAACAGAAGTCACATCCTCAGGGTAACATGCTGTCAATTAGATAATAAGCACATATGGTTGAGTGCAGGATACATATAATTTGTAAAATACAGTTTAAATGATATGTTTTGGTATCATTTTAAAGGTATATATGTAAGTAATAAGAAAAAAAGGCTGTTTTGTGCACTACTTTTTGTCTAGTGGTTCCCAGCTTCATAACTTTTGGCCCATGTATTCATGCGCAAAATGGCAGCCTCCATGCCCGTCAAAACCGGTGTGTTTTTTCTAAGGTTAATATTTTGAGTTGCAACACATAGAATTTTTTGACATGCTGTTTTTTCAAAAGGTTATGTCCTCATCTTTCCAACCATGTAAGGTGATATATTGGAAAGTAGCTTGGTCATGGTGAAAAGTGAGATCACACTTTGAATATTCTATATGTAACAAAGAAGGAATTTATTTGCGCATGCGTAACGTTTGATAGTGGTTAATACTAAGTTGCATGGTGGTCATTTAAAGTTTATTACTTATAAAATGTTATAAGTATTGAATAATTTTTCTTCATAACAAACATAAATGACATGATACATAATGTAATGATGATATACGATAAGGACGTTTCAGTTGAATTAGTATTATCGTTGATAGCAGTGGCGTAGCTACATATAGGCCTTGTAGGCCCGGGCCTACAACTTTTTCTCAAAGGTGACAACAATAAATGACCTAAACATGCAATAAAACTGAAGGCTAAGGGGGGTTAAGTGTCGAACAATTTAATTCCTCATTAAGAGATCGATTAAAATATGATCTAAATATAAAATATTTTATTTACGGAATTTACCTTCTGACAAAAATAGAAATAGACTCAAGCGGATTATTAAGCGTGCCGGATTATTAAAGCTTCTACTAACGATTCCAGCAAAATCGGTAGTTAAGTTGTACGGAGAGGCTGAAAACTTATCTGCGGTCAATCATGACAACAGACAGGCTTCCCAGCCTTCAATGATGCATATACACAGGGAGAAAGCTGTTGACATTGAAAAAGTCGTTAATACATTCGCGGCCGTCAAAAGTCGTAAACTGGAGTTCTATTAAAAAGTGCTGACAGCCATAATTTACACTTTAAGCAACGGACGTGACGGCATTATAGTTAAGGCCCAGGTTACACGCACTACATCATAACATGTATATATGTTTGTTTATAACTATTTTGTTTGAAGGACCTGTAAACTTAATGAATTTGATGAAGGCTTTTAAGTTAGCAGACCATGGACTTGTTGTTTTATATTTATCTGTTAATACTTTACATTTATCCGCATAATGCATAGTCATATATATAATGTTTAAGCATTGTCTTTGACAAACTTTTTACTTCGTATCTTGACCTTATGACCGTGCCTACAACACGAAAATGGCCTAGCTATGACCTTATGACCGTGCCTACAACACGAAAATGGCCTAGCTATGACCTTATGACCGTGCCTACAACACGAAAATGGCCTAGCTATGACCTTATGACCGTGCCTACAACACGAAAATGGCCTAGCTATGACCTTATGACCGTGCCTACAACACGAAAATGGCCTAGCTATGACCTTATGACCGTGCCTACAACACGAAAATGGCCTAGCTATGACCTTATGACCGTGCCTACAACACGAAAATGGCCTAGCTATGACCTTATGACCGTGCCTACAACACGAAAATGGCCTAGCTATGACCTTATGACCGTGCCTACAACACGAAAATGGCCTAGCTATGACCTTATGACCGTGCCTACAACACGAAAATGGCCTAGCTATGACCTTATGACCGTGCCTACAACACGAAAATGGCCTAGCTACGCCGCTGGTTGATAGAAATGAAAAAAAGACTGACAGAAATCTGATTGTCCAAACCTGGTCTAATACATTGATAGATCATAATCTTGCATAAACACATGATCATAAGATTGTAACCAAAATGTCTATATCTGGTCCTTATCTTAAAATAACATGTGGCACAATTACGTAATCATGCCTAAAATGTCCAATTCGTGAAGTAAAGTTTAAAGCCATATAACGATAATTAACTCTGCTTTTGGAAGTTTGGGTATTAAATAATGATGTTTTATTTCTTATTTTTCATAACTAAATTTTCATGTTTTTGTTTTGGTTCTCTATCATCATTGAATACAAAGAAAAAACATACTTAGGTATTTGATCAATTCTGGCTAACTCGGTAGAAGTTGTTTAACTGAGATGAACAGAAAAGCATAATCCGCGTCATCCCTTTTTGCTCATACTGCATAATAATAATAATACATTATATTTTTTGCATTATAATTTAACAATTTTAAACCTATTCACTTACACATAATTGAGTTAAAAAACAGAGAAGACTTTAATGAAAAAAACAACAACAACATTTTATTAGTTTATTCGACATTTTCTCCGCTGAACATCATATTCCTTTATTGACAATTACAGTCAATACATCGTCAGCCTCGTTCTCGATTCACTTTATCAAGGAAGACAACTCCTTCAGTACTCGGTAACGGGAATGTGAAAAGGGTCTATTGACAATTTTTCAACTTTGTGTCACCGATTCCAAAAATAAAAGAACAGTGTATACAAGGGAGCAAAATAACACTAAGGACCTAGAAATATGCTGTAAAAACCGTTTTAGTTTATGAGTAATCAGTTGAAATTCATAAAATTATAAAGCGTTTGTAACGCTAACCGATGGAATAATTTGGCGTGTTTCAGATGATTAAGTCTGTCAAGTTAAAGACATTTAATGGCATACGTCAAAAAATGCAAAATGTGGCAACTGCAGTAAGAAAAATCTAAACTTAGCTACTATTGTTGGCATATAATTTAATTTATCGTTCTTTATCGGCCAATAAACAACGATTTGGAGTTCGGATGCGTGGGAATTAAACCACGAGGGCGCTAGCGAATTCGAAAATTATTTCGATTCTAACATGACTTGAAAAATATTTTTGCAATAGTAATGAGAACTATGTAAACATACTATGCTCCGCTCAAAATCGGGTTTTTTGCGTTGTTTATAGGGTAGTTTAAAAACGATAATTTTGTTCTTTGCCTATAGAAAAATTAGCGCGTATATTGTAAGAATAAATGTTAAAAGCATGCAAATTTGTACATACATGTATAATGGAACAAAAAGAGTTTACGCTTTGATGCGAAAAAGCATTATATAACGTTGGTCAAGTTTTAGGTGGCTCGTTTGCACACATATTTCAAACAAGCACGAATAAGGCAGATGGTTATAGCGCTGCCAAATGCATGTATCATTTGTTCTTAAGACTCCGACGTTGGGAGTTTGATAACTACTCCGGGTTTTCGTTTTTCCAAGCATTTTTTGTTTATCTGTGTGGTTTCCTTAAAAAATCACAAAACGTATTAAATTAGTCATATTAATTTAACATCCTCGCTTTTGTAAATTGCAAATTTCTGTAACATATACTATCAATCAAATTGCTGTAGGAGATCGCTCTTTCGTAGACCGAACTTAGAAACCATTAAAACGGTATCATCTATCAATGGCAATGGTTGCAATTCATGGAGTTGACGTAGAAATACAGTATTTTTGTTTTCAATTATTCTTACAATGTACTTAAAGCGACTTGTGCACAGATTTCTGTATTATTTAAAGTACATGTATACCATTAAATGTCTTTACTTGACAGATTTAAGCATCGGAACTAAAGAACTCAAGTATAATAACAAGAAACTGATAAAACAGAACAGGCCCCTTTAAATAAATCCCGTCATTTGTGCACGGTAAAACACTTACTAAGGCAAATCATACGAGTACAAGGAAAATAAATCCCGTCATTTGGGCACGGTAAAACACGTACTAAGGCAAATCATACGAGTACAAGGAAAATAAATCCCGTCATTTGGGCACGGTAAAACACGTACTAAGGCAAATCATACGAGTACAAGGAAAATAAATCCCGTCATTTGGGCACGGTAAAACACGTACTAAGGCAAATCATACGAGTACAAGGAAAATAAATCCCGTCATTTGGGCACGGTAAAACACGTACTAAGGCAAATCATACGAGTACAAGGAAAATAAATCCCGTCATTTGGGCACGGTAAAACACGTACTAAGGCAAATCATACGAGTACAAGGAAAATAAATCCCGTCATTTGGGCACGGAAAAACACGTACTAAGGCAAATCATACGAGTACAAGGAAAATAAATCCCGTCATTTGGGCACGGTAAAACACGTACTAAGGCAAATCAGACGAGTACAAGGACAGTCACATAAAATATGATGTGGCATTAAACTATTATAGGCGTATTTTTGTCGAAAGCCGATGGCTCGAATGCATTGTCGTCAATAGGAGATTTTATCGACAGTTTTTTCAGGCCATTCACAGAAACCGGACCTGTCCCGTCGATGTAAAACAAAGCTTCACCATAGATCGATAAGTAACAATATGAGCACTCCATGGATAGGAAACACTCCGAGATGAACAATGCTCTTCCCATACAGTACCCATCCCATTGAATAACATGAAACACGATATGTATTATAACAATAAATGAGGCGTGTCGTGGTAAAATCGGGCTCGATGCACCTGCGTAAATCCGGGACGACACTTTCCGCTTTTATGGTATTTTCTCTTTCAAGGAAGTCTCTCTAAACATAAATCCACTGTAGACAGAAAGTGCCGTTCTGGATAAGCCTGTGCGGACTGCAGTGGCTGATCCGGGACGACACTTTTCACGCATGCGTTAAGCCTGGTTTTCCCTCGACACGCCCCAAATATAGCGTGCATTACTTGAAGCGTTTGGACTATACTGTGCTAACAGATGAGCAACGAACATCTCAACATTACCATAACATCATGAACATAATTGCCCATAAACATAATACTGAAACCAATAGTTTGATCTGATCTTGTTATTATTTATGTCCGTCTCGTGCAAGTAACCAACGCTGAATGACCACAAGACAAATTTCCGAAAAAATGATTGGTCAGTTCAACCATAACGAGTTGGTGTTACTTAACTTAATGGGATTTAGAAAATAGAGGAAATCATTTCACGCCAAATTCATCAATTCAAACGGCTGGAAATACATTTAGTTCGCCAGGCACGATGTGTCGATGTGATACTGCATGAAAATTACAATCAAATGTTCGATTATCGCTCCCAGCTCTGCTGTGAATTGTCTATAGAAATCGGGCTGCCACGAAATATTAGCACAGTATATAATGCCCTGACGGAAATCTAGTTCAGTATTACTAATGGTACATATAGTATCAAAAAAGATAGCTCAAAGTTCAATAATGCAAAAACGGTTTGAAAATTATGTTCATGTATTTA
Organism: Congeria kusceri; assembly: GCA_027627225.1. Classification (NCBI taxonomy): domain Eukaryota; kingdom Metazoa; phylum Mollusca; class Bivalvia; order Myida; family Dreissenidae; genus Congeria; species Congeria kusceri. The sequence continues at coordinate 51,571,204 of CM051027.1, read as the reverse complement.
CATCACAATACAGAATCACTCTGTGATACAAATCAGTGTTCATGTTTTTATACCACATTACAGACTCCCTCTGTGACACAAATCAGTGTTCATGTATTTATCCTACATTACAGACTCACTGTTACACAAATTAATGTTTATGTATTTGCCTTACATTACAGACTCACTGTTACACAAATTAATGTTTATGTATTTGCCTTACATTACAGACTCACTGTGACACAAATTAATGTCCATGTATTTACACCACATTACAGACTCACTCTACAACACACGTCAATGTCCATGCATTTACACCACATTACAGACTCGCTGTGACACAAATCAGTGTTCATGTATTGACCCTACATTACAGACTCACTCTGTGACACAAATCAGTGTCCATGTATTTACACCACATTAGAGACTCACTCTACAACACACGTCAATGTCCATATATTTACACCACATTACAGACTCGCTCTATGACAAATTAATGTCCATATATTTACACCACATTAGAGACTCACTCTACAACACACGTCAATGTCCATGCATTTACACCACATTACAGACTCACTGTGACACAAATTAATGTCCATGTATTTACACCACATTAGAGACTCACTCTACAACACACGTCAATGTCCATGCATTTACACCACATTACAGACTCACTGTGACACAAATCAGTGTTCATGTATTGACCCTACATTACAGACTCACTCTGTGACACAAATCAGTGTCCATGTATTTACACCACATTAGAGACTCACTCTACAACACACGTCAATGTCCATATATTTACACCACATTACAGACTCACTGTGACACAAATCAGTGTTCATGTATTGACCCTACATTACAGACTCACTCTGTGACACAAATCAGTGTCCATGTATTTACACCACATTAGAGACTCACTCTACAACACACGTCAATGTCCATGCATTTACACCACATTACAGACTCACTGTGACACAAATCAGTGTTCATGTATTGACCCTACATTACAGACTCACTCTGTGACACAAATCAGTGTCCATGTATTTACACCACATTAGAGACTCACTCTACAACACACGTCAATGTCCATATATTTACACCACATTACAGACTCGCTCTATGACAAATTAATGTCCATATATTTACACCACATTACAGACTCACTCTATGACAAATTAATGTCCATATATTTACACCACATTACAGACTCACTCTATGACACAAATTAATGTTTATGTATTTACCCCAAATAACAGACTCTCTCTTTGACACAAATAAAACTTCATGTATTTACTCTACATTACACACTCACTCTATGACACAAATCAATGTTCATGTATTTACTCAACATAACAGACTCACTCTATGACACAAATCAATGTTCGTGCATTTGTCCTACATTACAGACTCACTCTGTTACAGTTATTAATGTCCATGTATTTACCCTACATTACAGACTTATTGGCCTTTATCACTACAAAAAAGCTTCACCTTAACCTGAATTTTCTCTTGCACGCAAACCTTAAACTTACTTTTTTAAGTACAAAAAGGGGCATAATTCTGCTAAAATGCTGGTCACAGTTATGGGTCTTGGCCAGTGACTTTATATAATGACCCTGAAGGCATGTGTGAAGTTTCAATTGAATATCTGTAGTAGATATAGAAATATGGAGTTGTTGCACGCAAACTTTAACCTGATTTTCTAAGTACAAAAGGGGGCATAATTCTGCTAAATTGCAGGTCAGAGTTATGGGCCTTGGTCAGTTACCTCACATAATGACCCCGAACACACGTGTGAAGTTTCAAATGAATATCTGTAGTAATTACAGAGATATGAACTTGTTGCACGCAAACCTTTACCAGAGCATTATGCCGAGCCCACGAACAGGTGAGGAGTATAGCTCGAACTATTCAGTGCTTTAAACTGATTTTCAAGACATTTTCTTTCGCTAACATGGTCATTCCGAAATCAGATAAGAGTAAAAGTGCCCAGCTATTGTTTTATGGTATATTAATAAAAATAAATAATTTACATGTACATTTCAAGGGACATAGTCCCAAATTGACCCTTTCCAAATTTATGTACCATATTTTACAAACTAAAGAATACTACATAATATACCGGTACAGAAGCAAAATAACACTCCTGACACAGCATTATATTGGAAATAACATTAATTAATTAGTTAAGTAATAATCATCAGTTGAAATGGATAAACTTAAGTGTTTTGCCACAAAAATGACTGAAATAGCGAGGAATACTTTCATTTAAATAAACACAGATGCCCTGTAATGTGCTGGACAGCCCGTTTGAATTATTGCGGCCAAATTATGTCAAGGTAAAAGTGAGGTTGGGCGGTATGGGTGGATTAGGAATGGTCATAAGCACTGTATAAGTATCCAAGTGTTGTAGTAAGCGATGTTAGTGCTAGACGAAACGGTAACATCTAGTTAACCTAGTATGGACCGGACAATCACTATATGCCTCTCACATCCATTGATGCCGGGGGCATAAAAACACACGGACATTTTTAGCGTGATAGACTTTTGATCCAACGGTTGTAGATTTGAGCCCAAATGATTATGGAGCCTTTTTTTTATCACATGCTATACCTTGTTGTCCGTGTAATACAGCCATTACGAATACTTTTATCTTAAACATGTGTTAGATAAAATTTTGAGCATTGTGATTGGCTACATATTCTTTGATTGACCAATCGCATGAAGTTATTTTGGTGAAATGACGTCGTCAACATGAAATGACATCACGTCAGTACACAACTTTGAGGATTTACCAACTTATAAATGTTACTATTTTACTTATAAATATGATACATATTAATACATAAATATACACATATAAATACAATGGCACAAATTAGGCAAGGCAAGGTACACTGGAAAGGTAACTGAAAATATACAGAGACATCAATTATCAGCAATTCTATATATATTATGATCATAGACTAAAAGAAGTCCAACTTCCAACAGTCTTTAAATTTTCTGTTCACTGGAGAATTTTGAAGTTTGAGCATGTTAGATGGAGATGAGACGTCATCAGAATCTAACAAACGTTTTTTACAAGGAGTATTTACGTCTGAATTGGCCATTTTGACAAGTGAATTTTCATTTTCAAATTCAACATTTCATACCAATTGTCGTAACAAACTATTTAATTATGGACTTTTGCTCATTTAATCCAAGGACCTATTTGTTTTTATAGGTCCCTGTTTAGTCATGAACGTCAACGTGTTGAAAACACTGCATACTTTTGTTTTGATTTCTAAATATCGTTTGATCTCGTCTTTAATCTGTTACAAACATTGCACTATTCTATTAATTGCCGGTATAGACGATTAACGAAAAACCAATTAAAATACCAATCTAATTGCCTTGGGCCATATAATCAGTCGCATGTTACCACCTTATCGATATGCATTTACTTTCACGCTTCAGTTAATTCATTCGTACCACTTGCATCACTAAAAATTAGGGATGGGACCGAATGCTGAAATAAATATTCGAATATTTGTTTTAGGTATATCGAATATATTCGAATATTCGTTTTGTAAATACTACTATATACGGCACTCTGTCCGAATATTTACCTATCCCAAATATGTATACCCCCTACGTGTACGTAGTTGTTTTACCTTTTTTCTGTGGTAAATGAGCGATATAACTTAGTGAGTGTTACGCAAATATAAAGAAATGCAAGATATTGTTAAATGTATTGTTAATTAATTTGTTAATCGTTCCGTACACAAATTTCTCATTACATAGACGTTGCCTGGGTTTTGTCTAATGACCGCTTAAAGTACTTCAAAACACATGATGGCATTGTTTATTAATTAAGACTCTTGTATAATATACAGTGTTGATATAATGGAGAATAATTAACGAGTGACGTATATTAAGATTGACCAAATCATGATAATTTTGTTAAATAAATTGATTGACTGATAATGGATTCATTTTGATTGGTTTACTTTGAGAGTAATTGTAATTTACTGTAAACAAGTTAACCGTATATATGTCACTTATGGACAATACACAACAATGTAAACTGTGAAACCGTTATCACAACATGACCCAGTTTTGATATTTGTGGATACAATGCGTCATATTCGCGCCTCCTACAACCCGTTAATTCGCGGCCCTTGTAAAGACGTGGCCCCCTGCCAATTATCAATTGTCGTTAATTGGACATGTTTGGCATGTGTTGTAAAAACTGCCCCCGCCCACCTGCTAGGCAGTAAATACGACTGGAATTCATGTTAACTTTGCAATCAAACTGGGAAAAAAACATGATTTTTTTACAAGAAATTTTGTTCTTAAAATAAATTTGAAAATCGAATATTCGTATTCGTTTTTTTTTATATTCGAATATTACCCGATATTCGAATATTCGGTCCCATCCCTACTAAAAATCAATACATGCACGATAGCTGTCGAGGTTAACCGAGTCAGCAAAACCGCTTAGACTAAAATGGCGCTTACATCATTTCAATAGTAAATAATTCGGACAAAGAACGCTGTCGCCAGAAAATCGCCAAACTTGAAAATTTGTCGCCACTTTTGCGATGTTGTCGCATTTGGCGACAGTGGCGATCGCCAGCGCGAACCCGGCTAATTTTGGTAAAATTAGAAGGGTTTTATTTCGTTTAAAAGCATGTGATAAAAAAGATCTGACACTCGTTATCATTTCGTACCATATTTTATTAAACTCGTCCAGGAAATTCGTTAGTAAGCTTGCCCAAGGCTCGCTTACTAACAAAATTCCTTAACTCGTTTAATAAAATATGGTATGAAATGACAACGAGTGTCAGATCCTATATATCCTTTTCCTGATACAATATGGGAGTTCTATAGTCCAAATCCTTAAGTTTTGCAAATTAAGATAATTAATGACATTTTTCAAACATAGAAAATCTGTGAACAATGGAACAAGAAAATACAACAACTGTTTGTGTTATTGCTTTTTTATTTCTAATCATTCTTAACACTTACTGATATAAAGATATGAAGAATAGATCTACTAAAATATCTGTACCTAACATGCACAATTATTTTACATAATACTCATAAAAGTTATATAATAAGTTCATTATTGCAATAGGCAAAATTCATTTACAATATACTTACAAAAATTAAATTACAAGTTCATCACTGCAACAGGCAATAATTTACCTCTTAATAATACTAGTATTTTTGAGTATGTTTATTCTTTAGTACAATTGTTAACACTATTTAACACACTCGTTTGTTATTAAAACATATACACTTTAATAAACATTTCACAAAACAAGTGATTTTACACAATATCACCTTTATATATATAAACCTTTATATAATTTAAATAGTGTTTTGTGAGTTTGTTACATGTGTATAAAATCTCTAATATTATAATCATCATTATAGCTGTCATTAATTTCAGGCCATGTACAATTTTACCAAAACTGAATGTATAAAAGTCATACATTTGACATGATTTCATTTGTTTTTTTTAATATTACCAAAAAGTATTAATCTTTATGTACATTATATTTTCCACACATTTTGTCTACATGAACAAATGAACAGGTCTAAATGAAAGCTTATGAACACAGTTCACTAGCAAAGCATAGTGCAAGCTGTGGTATGATGTCTTTAAGTTTCATTTTGATTGTATTTCTTCTAAAATATTAACTTCCTCTACTCTGTTATCTCAAAGAAGCCTGGAGTTCAAAATGACTTCAAGATATCCAAAGATTGACAAATCCAAAGTTTTTAGAGTCCAAATGTTCATCCTAACAGGACACGTGCAGAGTTTTCTATAGCCAAAGAACAAAATTCATTGTTGTTAAACTACAAATAAACAACCAGAAAAAAAAGTCCAGAAACAGTTAAATCTAGTTCGCATTGAAATGGCGAAAAATGTGGTCAGGTCATGTTAGAATCAAAATAATGTTTGCATTATCATTGATTATCTGCTAATAAACAACACTTTGTTGTTCTGATGCTTGAATTCTGACCCTCGTGCTTGAATTCCTATGCATCAGAACTCCAAATCTTTGTTTATTAGCTGATAAACAATTCTAAATCAACTAGAACCCAGCGAGTCGGATGTGTCCCGTGACGGGGCATAACTCAAGTATGATAAGAGAAATTATGCCGAAAACCAAACTTACTTTTATGCCTACTAACACTTCCATAAAGTTCACAAAAACTTCTCAAGTTATTGTCTGCACAAGCCTTATCTGAACTATTAAAACAAAAGAAGAATAGCAATTATACTGAAAATCGAACTTAACCTTCTTTTTATGCCAACTAACACTTCGCTAAAGTTTCACAATGATTGCACAAATTCTTTTAAGTTATTGTCTGCACAAACTAGAGGGGAGGCCGCCGCCAACAACGCATTCACCGCCGAAAGTAACCCCTATATGTTGCCTTTTCAGGTGACACAAACATTATTTCTTAAATAAATCGTAAAATAGGGACCATGTATACGTACATTAAACTGCAAACCAGATCAAATAATCAATTAAAGCTTACACATAACCATTTTAATTTGAGAAAAGATGTGTTAAGATTTTTGCAATGTGTGAAATTTGCGATTTGCCACACGTCAACACTACGAAGTAAAGAAATAAAAAAGTTTGAAAATACTAGCTGAGACAGAAAACCTTTTCAACGTTATCAAATATTGGAGTCAAAGTTCGAGAAACTGTCAGATTATAAATTTTATATACAAAAAGAAGACAGTTGGTAATTGTTTATCGCTTTGACATATCCCAAACTTCGAAAATCAGCGAGTTCCAGATCACTAAGTTCAGAGCCTTTTTTCACCATCCCATTCTTAGACAAAAGAATAAGGAACTGACTGAGACTCAAGAACCAATACTTGGGCCTTAACATATATGCTGGGTACCGATGTCGCTTATGTCTTTAACAAATTTCTAAAAAAGAATACAGTAATTAGAGTTGATGAATACCAACTGAACAGAATTATTTAAAGAAAACAGTTTTAGGAATATTCTTCATTCTTAAATCTTATGTCTAAAAAGAAGTTGAATTCAGGCCCAGCTGTACTAGCATTTATTTCCATGCAAACGACAGGAATATATCTTTCTGTCTTTTCTAAACAAACCAGTCTATTTTGCAAGTTCTTGAACACAGATCACTAGACGAAATACGCGGCCAGTTGGGCCATCTTGTCTTTAGGTTTGCCTCGCCCCCTTCCCCTCCCTCGGCCCCTCCCCCTGCCACGCCCACCGCGCCCCCTACCGCCCCCTGACGACCTGCTCCTCATGACGGCGTGGTGCTTTTCAACGAGGTTCTTCAGGATCGGGTCGCAGAATGCACAGCCCGTGTGCTGCGTGTTGCCATCCTCTAGTGGGGTTTTGTCCTGTGGAGATAAACTATATACCTGGTACATCCAACCTGACTAGTTGAGGGTTGTCAACCGTTGAGCATGAAATAAACAATCCTCCTAAATTACAGCATATTTTAGGAGTTTGTCAAAGCATCTGCCCTTTTTGTCTGAAAAGTTTATTGACAGTTTTGTGAATTTTCACAAAAGATCTAATGTTATTATGAACATTAGTAAATTTGTAATTCTCAGCAACTTTTTGAAAATGGTAGCAGTAACCATTAGATTGGGAATTTCACAAAACAAAATCTAATTTAATTATCATGCACATAAGTGAAATCTTTGTTGAACTTGGAACTTGGAACTCTAAATGTAAGTCCTCTCTGCCTTTTGGAAGACTGTGATTGTGTTCACAGTTTCAGAAATACTGGTCCAATACCAATACGATGGGCAATCTTCACATAGGCGATGGAAAATTATTCATGATTTTGTTGCTCACTCAATAATTTAATGATTACATATGTGGTGAGTCTTGAGAACACCGGTCTTAATGCATGTGCGTAAAGTGTCGTCCCGGATTAGCCTGTGCAGTCCGCTTACAGTTGATTTATGTTTAGAAGAGACTTTCTTGAAACAGAACATACCATAAAAGCGGAAAGTGCCATCCCGGATCAGCCTGTGCAGACTGCACAGGCTGATCCGGGACGACACTATACGCACATGCATTAAGTCCGGTTTCCCACGACGCGCCTCATATTTTCTGTTAGGATACATGTATTCACCCATTCCCTTATTACTGAAATTTATTACACAGGACATTATAATGACTTTTTCATAATTCATAAACGTTTTATAAGAATGTTTATTCATTATGGTTAAATTTTGGTACTGTGATAGCGATAAAAACAGAACATTGGCGATCATACCATTCATATAAATGGTATATTCTTAACGTTGGGTTACATTCAGAGCAATTACATTTATTCTGCGTCTAAAAATTTAAACAGGAACAAAATCATTTTCAATTTATTCAAATATTAATATACATTTTTTGCACTGAGTAACACACAGCAAAAAGAGAAATTACTAAAGGTATGATCACTCAATTAATAATTTAACCCTGCAAACATTCAACTAAAATAGATACCTACAAAATTAAGCAACAGATATGTACATCAAATAGGAAAAATAGATTTTTTGACTGAAAACAGCTCTTACAGGGCCCACACTGCCAATTTTTACAGACAAAATTATAGAGGTTAGCTTTTGACAATATTCTGACAATTTGTATGAGTAGAACCACATGACATCGAGCCTACCTTGCTAAAGTCGACCTCGAGTAGGTTGGAGCCGCAGTCATCACACGTGTCCTCTGACACCCCTACCTTGTGGGCGTTCTCGAAGAAATTGATCACCACATTGCACCTATAAGGAGTGATTTTGCGTAGGTAGGAGGAATAAAGCAAAATCGAAAATACTGTCTTTCTTTGTTTTTGTGTTTGTTAATTTGGTTTTTTTTCGCCGTATTTAACAGTATTTCAGTCAAATCACGGAGGTCAGTCCACCTACTAACACTCTTCCTGGGCAAGCTTAGCTGATCTAAGTGGTTTACCAGTACTAAGTGCACATACCTATGCCAGTAACTGACAACTGCCCTACTTGAGCCAGTAACTGACAACTGCCCTACTTGAATCAGTGGTAGGGGGAGAATGGCCGTATAAATTATTTCATGACCAATGTCCACACAAGTTATGTGTCCATCCCATGGAGGGAACTCACGAACCCTGGATTGACAGTCCTGCGATCTACCAAGTCAGCTAGCTGGCCAGATACTGGCTTTCAACAGTGATTTCAATATTTGTTCCGCTTGAGAAGTATAAAGTTGCTCAGAAAGTGTCTGTAGTAATAAACATGTGGACATAAAATTATTTGCAAAGTCTGTTTCCTGGCTGAATCTGACAGTTCACAGTGATTTTTTTCTTCAAAATTTCCTAACTGCCTGTGCCAATGAAATGAGGAACTTAATCACGACAAATTTCAAAATAGAGAAAGTTTTAAAAAGTTTATTTTTCATGAAATGTGTGGTAATTTTGCTTATTTAATGATTAATATATTCAAATTTTTCATCTACTGAACGTCTTTTGTGACAACGGTGCAAATTTAATCATGTTTTTCTATTTACACACCCACCTCTAAAATACTATAAATTACTTAGGGGAAGAAAATTTACACTTTTGGGGAAAAATGGAGGATATTTTGTAAGAGGAAACTGCCTTTAAATGGCGCAAAAATTAGCAAAAATAAAAAATCACTGGTTCAAATTCCCATAAACATGATAAAATATTTGTCACATGTTACCATTCAAACCACTGAATATTAAAAGTATAAAAGCTATAAAACTATTCCATTTTTACTAACATTTTTAATAACAATTACACTAAAATTCCTTTAAAACTAAATAGAGAAAGCGAATCAATACTGTTTAGCTAACAATTACAGTAAAATAACTTAATATTAAACCTAGAAATGTCACTAGCCTTTCTTGATTTATCATCCAAAAACCAAAAGACCGACAGTCCGACAAGCTCACTCCTATATATCCCCCATAAACTTCGTCTGTGGGGGTATAACAATGCATCTTAACTAGGGATGTCAACGGCTACCAAAATTGGTATCCCGTTATTCGTATGTTATATCCGGATACTATCCGGATAACCGTATAGATCGGCATTGGCGGCCGCAATCTTGCACATGTGAAAGTTGCAAAATTAAGTTCACATCTAGACGATACTTCTATTTTGAAAACACAATACTATTTCATTGTTGAAAAAAGTACATGTAACAAACTACGTCGATTTCTGTTAGTAAATTGTGCGTTTTTTTTGTTTTCTGTAAGCGTGCAATGTTGTTATGCCCTTCAATTAAAGTACCCCAATTAAACATTTGATTTGTGTAAAGGTAAGTAGGTGTTAAGGCTGACTGGTGTATGGTAAACCCGTAAATTGTGATGTTTGAGTAAAACATGCAATGTGCTGATCAAATGCACATAAACACAAAAACAAGTATGGATCAATGTTACTATATATTTTATTTTAATTGACATCGTTAACTGGTAGAGAACCGTCTCTTATCAAGAGAGACGCACCTAATTGGCATAATCGATTGTGACATCTTGTTTGTTTAATAGTCCTGTCAAAGTTAGTGTGGTGTGAAAGCACCACCTGTTGTTTTATGATATTCCGACCGAGGGGTGTGTTTATGACACGTCCGCAGTACGAGGTGGAGACCTCCTGTAGAGGCCTATAGCTGTGTTGTGTTAATAATATACATGCTAGAAGGGCATTTGTATGCCTAAAAAAAACGAGAAAAATCGGATTTTCAATTTTTATGCGAATATTCCGTTACTAACTGGGTAACCGGATATTACCGGGTAACTTGGTAACCGGATAACCGGTTATCCGGATATTCGTTGACATCTCTAATCTTAACGAAAAATTACACTAAAAATCCTTTTAAGTTACATAGAAGCAAGATGTTGTGTTCTTTAAACACAGATACCACAGGTGCAGGAGTGCACATTTGGATTATTTTAATTGGGAGATATGGGTGAGTTAGGAATGATCATAAGCACTTTCTGCATAAGTATCCAAGTGTTCTAGTAAGCAGTGTTGGTGCTAGAGGACACGGAAAAATCTAGACAGAATCATGGACGGACAGGGCAATCACTCTATGCCTCCTGCATCAATAGATGCCAGGTGTATGAAAAAAAGAATCAATACCTTTACCTAACAATTACAGTTAAATAACTTAATATTAAAACAGCAAGCAAAATATTTATACTTTTCACCAACATACTTGTTACAGGCCATTCTCCATTTCGGCCCCGACGTCACGTCCAACACGAGCACCCCGTTCTCGCACTCGACACACTCTGACACGCCCGTGTGGGCCAGCGAGTGCTGACACGTGGGGTGCGTGCACTCGCTACAACCCATACCCTTACGCATGTCCTTGAACGGAGGATTGTTGAAGCAGTACGGACACAGGGGGTAGGTCTGAAAGTAATGAACTTTCGAGCATATTATGGTTACTCTCGGGCAATTTTCATCAACAAAGTTAATCTGGGCCCTGTATTCACCAACCCATTCTTAGACTTAATAATAAAGAATAGGCTTAGACTTAGACTCAAGAAATAATACATGTGCATTCTCAAATATTCCGAGTACCAATGTCGTGTATGGCATTAATATATCATTCTAAATAAAGAATAACGAGTGAAATTTAATTATCAGCCTTTTAAGAACAAAACAGTTTCAAGAATATTCTTTATTCTTAAGTCTTCAGTTGGTGAATATGAACCCAGGTTATCAGTTTCAGAAGTAAACATTAAATGTACATTACCAGTGGGTTTTTTAGGAAGTGTTTATAGGATTTGAAAATTATTAATACCGAAAACAGTATGGCCACAGTGGTAGGTCTAAAAGTAATTTTGGTTGTACTGTGGGTAAGTCTTACTAACGTGCATGAGATTCCAAAATAAAGCATTTTGATTGTTCAGACTGTAGATTTTTTTTAGATTTTTAGGTAAAATTTAAGTACTAGAAGCTAACCATGGTCCTGTAGCTTAAAACTTTAAATAACAAGCAAAATATACAGGTTTTCAATTTCAGCTGCAAACAAGTTGTTTTTCATGAAATTTGTTTAAAAGTATATAATTATTGATACTGCTTAGGCGTAAAAAAAAATGTTTGTTTCAGGTTACCAGACATACCCTAAAAAATGCCCCAAGCCTAGAACATTTTATTGAGTTTGCCCGATAAATTTTTTGTTGTATAAACTTTTTTTCAACAATTAAATGTTTTTTGCTAAATAAGTGTTGTGTTTGATAGCATCCACTTCAAAACAATGTTTAAGGATATTACCAGTGTATTTTGAATATTTGTTCAGTTTTAAAATCTCCTAGTTGACCATTTACCAAATAAAAACATTTAATTAAAAAAATTAAATCCCTACCTACCTATTTACCTACCCTAATTTTTTGGGCCATGTAACCTGAAACAAGCATTTTTTTTTTACGCCTTAAGACTGAGAACTTTCATGGTTCTCGGCCCTGACCCTTTAAAATTATGTTTGAGATTTGTCGAAATGTCTATTACATACAAGTGCAGTAGGTAACAACTAGATAAGCGAACCTTTCCTCGTGCCCCAGTGGTCCACAGCACCAGTTCAAAGTCATCGAGGGGGCACTTAAGTTCCTTGTACAGCTTGATGTTGCCGTTCTGAGGTAGCGTGTACGTCTCATCACACGAGGAACAGTGCAGCCTACTCGGCTTGGCCTGGATATACTTCATGTAACGTCGACACTTCCCACATCTGCAGTCAAACAAATACTGTATTGTACTATGTTTTTGGACAGTTGAACATGTAGTTAATTAAACAATTACCTATTTTACCTGTTTTCCGATACCTGAAAATATTTTTTTTAGTGATCACATTTTTAGAGGCAGAAAACTCAATGTTTTAAATTGTAAGCAAAAAAAAAAATATCTTAGAAATAAAACATATAATTATTTCTCATATTTCATTTATTTCAAAACATACATTCTAAATATAATTCTCGAAATCTAAATTCAATATTTGAGAATGCTTTATTAGTATCCTAATCTGGAGAGGTTACATGTATGTGATTTGTAAATAACTTTGTTCAAATAATTAAAGATCAAAACTATATTTTTCTTCAAAGATAAAAATATTTTAAATGAATGTTGGTGTACAATTAAATCAATTATCCATATTGATCAAATAAATACATTAAGTTCAACAATGAACACAGCTTTCATTTTAGTTTTTGAGTATCAAGCAAAATAATTGAACAAATTGTACTCAGAACTATTTATACACAGTTGAACAGGAGTATCAAGCAAAATAATTGAATAAATTGAATTCAGAACTATTTATACACCGTTAAATTGGATATCAAACAAAATAATTGAATGAAATATATTTATAACTATTTGAACCAAGTTGTATGAAAATGAACTCTTAATGCCCATTACAAACAACCATGAGATAGCCATATTTATAATTCAATCAAAATTCGACTACAAAGATCCCCACCTCGACAACGCCTTTCCCGAAGCGGAGAGCGGTGAAAACGAGACCTCGAACAGCTCGTCCATTCCGCCGATGTTCTGCACAAAGTACTTGAACTTCAGATGGAAGATGTTGATGCCGTGCTGCAGGACGGACTCGTACTCGGCCTTCCCCGCCGCTATCAGGTTCAACTGCTGCTCCACGGCGGACCGCATCGTCGGCAGAACTAGATCGGGATCGATCTGGGGATTTCAATGAAGCATTATTACTATTATTTTAAAGTTTGTAGTGAAGAAAATAGTTATTACATTCAGGTGTGCTTTCAGTGCAACAACTAATGTTGATGTTGTTGCTGTTTTTTTATGATAATGCTGGTGATTTTTCTAAGAAATTTAACTATGACGACGACAATGAAGATGAATATTATTATATTATTATTATTATTATATGTTAAAGCTCTTTTTCTCAGGAATCATTGAAAAGAAACCTAAAGAACAAATTTCAATTATAATGAAAAAGATTTTCATGTGGTGTTAACAATTTAGCAATTTTAGTAGTGGCCAACCTTTTGATAGCCATGTACCAGCACAACCCCTAAAGTGGTGGGTTTGAGCTTCCGACCGGGAATAATTGCTACGTAATTCCTCTCGCAAATGTTGTTAATGTGGATGGGGATGCTAGCGTCCGTGCCGATACCATGCTTCTCCATGAGAGTGATCAGCTCGGACTCCGTGAGGTAGTCAGGCGGGCACGTCTGCTTCTCTATCATCTTCACCTGAGTAAAGAAACATTGGTCAAGTAGAAAGCACTCAGAGTGCAGACCTACAACAAGATAGGTAACCCTGCTAAAGAATTGAATTATTGAGTTATTATCTCCCTTGCAGGCATGTCTGCTTCTCTATCATCTTCACCTTGGTAAAGAAACATTGGTCAAGTAGAAAGCAGCACTCAGTTTGGACCAGTAAAAACTGGACATATACTGACCCAAATGTCCATTTAATTTTCAAACTTAATTTCTCAGCAGACTGTGTACAATTTGTTAGAAATTTTGTTTGGAATTTATCGCAAACAGTCATGACAGGTCAGGGTTATGAAAATCTTATGCCCGCTTGTCTGACGCCGGTAATTTTCCAACAGACAAGTAAATTTTCCTGTCAAGTTGTCCGTGGAAAAGTAAAATTTCAGGGTGAGAAAATATGTAAAAGTAGGAAGTTAACAATCATATATTTTAACAAACATCAGCAATTTGTAATTTATTTATAATTTGATGAAACATTATATTAGGTACACCAGGAATAGAAACTATATTTTTATTTGGACAAGTGACATTTGCTTGCAGACAAGTAGATTTATGCAATGAACTTGTCATAGGACAAGTTAATAATTTTAATATTTCCATCCCCCTGCAGGAAAAGGTGAGGATTTGACTATGTACATGTATTTTGCTAAAGGTTGACAATTGACATAGTCTCGTGAAGAAAACAGACCACACTCTCTGACACAACCTAAAAGTGTAACATTCGTACATCTTGTACTGGGCACAGCTGCTCCCTCTGGAAGTCTGGTACCCGTTCGTCGCTCGTGATGGCCTGCCATGTCATCACACCCGTGTAGCCGGGATCCAGAAGCTGTTTCCCAGTGAACGAGAAGTGTTCCCCACCCACGTCGAAATACACTGTCGTCTGCAGGTACTTGCAGTCTGGGCTGATCTGAATATGAAACTAGGGACTTTAAACATAATGATATTTTATATATATGGAAATGTGGAAATAAATTTAACGCACAGGGTAATACTATTTTGATAAAGCTATAATACATGTAGGTGTGTGAAAGAGGGAATGAATTAATACAAAACAGGAAAGAATAAAGAATAAATGTATCACTGAATCTTTAAATCAAGAATGATTGAATGATATATATTAATTAATGAACAAACGAACAAACAAATGAAAGGTTGAGTCAATGAACAAATCAATCATTTAATGACTTAGCCAAAACTAATACTTAAACAAACAAAACTTTAGCAACTGTATATTTACTGCTTAATAATTAAATAAAAATACTGAAATAAATAGGTGAATGTGTTCAGCTAAGAGGACAAGAATGGTAAAGTACATAACTGATTTGTTTTTATTCATTGTTTTCACAAATCTTATATATAAGGGCTATTCCAGGAAAAAAGGTGATGAGGGGGTGGAACGCCGATGTATTAAAATTTGGTGGGTGGGGGATGGTAGAGGGGATAAAACAGATTATCAATGACTTGAAAAAAAAAGTTGTGTTGGTGGTACCCCATTTTTTCCTGGAACAGCCCTTAGTTATATTTCAGATATGAAATATTTCCAAAGCAAAAGTTACCAAAGAGAAATAGACATTCCCACAAAATTCAGTCATAATAATGCAAGTTAATCTAGTTTTTTATACAATCATTGTTCTCAAATAACGTGTTAAACAGTTAACCTGTTTTACACAACATAGCATGTGGTAAGGCCTGTGATGTGTTTATGATTTTCAATGAATAAAAATATTTGAGACGCGTCGTGGGAAAACCGGACTTAATGCATGTGTGTAAAGTGGCGTCCAGGATTAGCCTGTGCAGTCCGCACAGGCTTATCCAGGGCGGCACTTTCCGCCTACCGTGGATTTATGTTTTGAAGAGACTTCCTTGAAACAGAAAATACCATAAAAGCGGAAAGTGCTGTCCTGGATTAGCCTGTGCGGACTGCACAGGCTAATCCGGGACGACACTTTACGCACATGCATTAGGCCCAGTTTTCCCACGACGCGCCTCATTTGTTTTAGCAACTGCTTGGCAGTAGAATCAATGTTAGTTGCCAACAACTGGCCCCATGTTCACAAAAGATGTTGAGCATGGTTTTCAGATTCAACATGAAACTGAGCCAGATGTTTCAGGATCAGGCTAAACAAGAGCTGTCACAGGACAGCGCGCTCGACTATTCGAAGTATTACAGTTGGTACATATTTTGGATAGTGGAAGGGGCATACATTTGTTAAAATACAAAAATTTTAAGTGAAGCCTTGTATAGTTTCTAAATTTTTGGAACAAAAACTAACACCACAAAGTCTGTGTAAAAAGTGGGCTAACTCTGTCAAAATACAAAACAGAGTTATGGGTAATCTTGCCCTTAATACTAGAGTTGATAACAAAGGTTAGTGCTAAGTTTCAAGTAAATAGCTTATGTTGTTTTGAAGTCACAAAACTTTTGAATATAAACTTTAACCAGAAAATCTATTTGAAAAAGGGGCATAACTCTGTCAAAATACAAAACATAGTTATGGGTAATGTTTCCCCTGATACTAGAGTTGATGACAAAAGGTAAGTTCCAAGTTTCAAGTGACTAGTGTAGTTTTGAAGTTACCAAACTGTTGAATATAAACTTTAACCAGAAAATATATGTGAAAAGGAGAATAACTCTGTCAAAATACAAAACAGAGTTATGGGTATTGTTGCCCCTGATACTAGAGTTGATAACAAAGGTTAGTTAGAAGTTTCAAGTAAATAACTTTAGTTTTGAAGTTACCAAACTTTTGAATATAAACTATAAACAGAAAATCTAAGTAAAAAGGGGACTAACTCTGTCAAAATACAAAACAGAGTTATGGGTATTGTTGCCCCTGATACTAGAGTTGATGACAAAGGTTAGATCCAAGTTTCAAGTGAATAATTTATGTAGTTTTGAAGTTACAAGACTTTTGAATAAAAACTTTAACCAAATTCAGACACGGACGCGGACGCCGGGTGTAGTAGGAAAGTTCACCTATTCTTCGAATAGTCGAGCTACAAATGATGTTCATTTAAATCAGGATCAATTTTAATTGTTGGTCAAAAATATATTATAAAAACTATTTTTAACTCTTAGAAACGTTTATTTGCTATCTGTTATGAAGATTATAATAAAAGAAATATAAACAAGAGCTGTCGGAGGACAGCGCGCTTGACTTTTCTTGTGCTTGTCAGAATTACTGGCATTTTTTTTCTAAAACAAGTAATATGGAAATTCCACGAAAACCAAATTTTTCCAACGAAATGCATAAAAGTCAGCACATCAATAAATTTTTAGAAATAGTAACTTTGACCTTGACCCTACCCACCCCATGTGCAATCCCAAACAACGTCTCGATATAAGGTATCAATGTATTAAGTTTCATTAAAATATCTCAATGCATTCTCAAGTTATTGGTCAGAAACCATTTTTCTATTTATAGTAACAGTGACATTGACCTTGCCCCCCCACCCCATACACAATTCCAAATGAGGTCTTGATATAAGATATCTATGTATAAAGTTTCATTAAAATATCTCAATGTATTCTAAAGTTATTAAGGAGAAACCATTTTTCTATTTTAGTAAGAGTGATCTTGACCATGACCCTATATGCAATCCCAAGAGAGGTGTCGATATTAAGTATGTATGTATTAAGTTTCATTTAAATATCTCAATGCGTTCTCAAGATATTGAGCGGGAACCGTTTTTTTATTTTTAGTAACAGTAACCTTCACCCCACCCACCCCATATGCAATCCCAGGTGAGGTCTTGATATAAGGTATCTATGTATTAAGTTTTATTAAAATATCTCAATTTGTTCTTAAGTTATTGAGCGGAAACCATTTTTCTATTTTTAGTAACAGTGACCTTGACCCCACCCACCCCATATGCAATCCCTAGAGGTCTCGCTATAAGCTATCCATGTTTGCAGTTTCATTAAAATATCTTAATCCGTTAGAGAATGGAAAGAAAAGTTGAAAAACTGGTTCACCGAAAAACTTTAACCTGTCCATATAGCTTTTATGTAAAATTTCTAAGTGTAAAAAGGCTCATAAGTTTGACAAATTTCAAACTAGAGTTATCAAAATTGGCCCATGAGTTCATTTTAATATAGGAAATAAGTGTTATAAGTTTGAATGAAATCCCTAAAACCATTCCTGAGAAACCAGCTTACCGCAAAACTGTAACCTGTCCATATAGCTTATGTAAAATTCCTAAGTGTAAAAAGGCCCATAATTTTGACGAATTTCGAACTAGAGTTACCAAACTTGGCCTATAGGTTCATTTTAATTTCGGGAATAAATGTTTTAAGTTTGAATGAAATCCCTCAAGCCATTCCTGAGAAACAAACTTACCCAAAAACTTCAACCTAGCTCGGACGCCGACGTCGGACTGAGTAGAGTAGCTTGCCTTTTCTCCGAAAAGTCGAGCTAAAAATTATGTGATTTTAACAAGAAGAAAAGTTATTCCGAAAATAAAATATGTTTAATATTCCGCTCAGTTGAGCTACAAGATCAAGATCAGCTAAGACTGATCCTGATCCTGTAATTAATCTTTTGTGAACATGGGGCCTGGAAAGGTCCATTATCAACAAACTCTTTACCAACAAAAACAACGATTAGTTTTTATCTGTTCCAAACTTTGAGACTGCATAATCCACTTATTTATTTACACTTAAATCGTTACCGTGGCAATGAAGTGTCTGGTGATGTAGTCGTACAGACGAAAGGCATCGTGACCCAGCTCAGCCTCTGTGGCAGACCTCATGGGAGTGATGGGCGGATGGTCCCCCACATCCGCACCCTTCCTGAAACACAAACCGGCAGGGTGAGACATAATATTTTGCGAGTTACTTTCATGTCAGCTTGCAAAATGACAAATTTATCTCGCAAAAACTCATATTTACTGAGGTGATGTATGTATTATCCTAAAATATTATTATACCGGTGTTTGATTTGATTTATTTTCAAGAATAAGAATGTATTTCCTCCATTTATCACACAACTCAAGCTTGATCTACTATTGACGATTGGTATCAGGGCTTGCATTAAAGGAAGTTTGGGACGAATTTACTCCCAGTTTTTGTCACAGAACTTCCAAAATTGCACCCATGGAAGCATCAAAAAGTCAAAAAGAATGCTCAAGACTTCAAATTTCCAACACTTGGAAGTATAGAGTAACCCCAAAATAAAAAAAATAAAAAAGCAACAAACTTCATGGAGTGAAAAACATGACTGAAGTAGAATACCAGCTGTACTGAGAGTAGTGGCGTATGCGGTGAAAATTGTTATGTACATATTTATGTTGTGCAACATTGTCAAAACTTCCAAATATTGTGAGCAAAACTTCCAAAATCAGAGGCCAGGAAGTTCAAACTTCCAGTTTTCAAAAGTTAGTGAAAGCCCTGAATATTTCACAAATTCAAGCATTTATATACCTTTTTTTTTTTCAATCGCAAAGTTTTGCCAGCTAGAATAAAATTTACTCACAATTTCTATTTTTTACTCATATTTTGTGACTATGCCACTCCAAATTCATTTCCTGACTGGACCACTTTCACTGTATGTAAAGTTTAGACATACAGTCCTGACACTCATGAACAGTATTAGAATAATAATCCACTATATATCCTATATTCATTATTGGTTTTGTCTATGCATCGGTTTCACTGGTGTATTGGTACCATAACTGTATTTTTAGTGGGATACTCTAACACTGATAAAAGGCACAGGGTCAGGTTTGAGTGAATTGAAGTATATTGCCAAAAACATAGTGCCCAATATAAACATATCAGGTGCACTAACAGAAAGAATTATGTTTTACTGCATATTTCATATTCGATAAGAGAGCCATTAACATACATTTATAAGTAAGTTCACTGTACAAAACATATTAATATAAACATATGTGGTTGAGAATACATTCGGCTCTTAAATAGACTGACATGGTTTAAAAGGCTGCAATTGCATCAATACTTAATTTCCTGAATTTACCTGATAAATTACCCATACCACACACATACACAACTTTTTCTCGAAGAAAAAGTAGTTATTTCAATATCCAGCAAGGCTGCCCTTACTTCAGTTTACTTCGTAAACAACTATACAACTACAACAAACATAGAACATTTGCTGATTCGACAAGTACAGTAAGTCAGCACATACTTTGGTTTCTGTATTCCCTCCCTTAGGAGAGTTTTCACAGCACTGCCCCAGTCTGGGTGATTCTGCTGCTGCTGTAGGGCACCACTGAAATAATACAAAAATGTATGTGGTTGAATAAATAAAATGATTATTAATTGAACAATCTTTCCATTATTCTGAAATGATAATTGATCAATTATTTGAATTTATCTACCAGTTATTAAAGCCATTCACCCCATTTTTAATCAAGCAAGTTATTATAAGAAAGTTATTCAGCAACAAAAGTGTAACAATCTTAAAATTGAAAAGCGAGTTGATTGCATTTAACACTAAGTCTTATTTGCAGACAAAGGTCCATCTAATCACCTGTATTTGCTAGGCTGGCTTTAATACATAAAATTTAGTAGACTTTTAATTTTTTTTTTACATCTACCTTTATTTTGAAATAATTTCACCAAAAGTGTTCAAATATTCCTCACTCTCAAATAATTTTAGTAGCCATTGGCTATTTGGGCTACAGGTACACTAACAAAGATATGTATGTGTTCAATTCTCAGCTTCTTTAAGCACCTGGGACACATGCCACTTAGTTTAAACTTACTTCTATAAGCTTGACTATGTCAGACATTTTTGAGTCTGTTTCCTGGAAAGAACCAGTATTTTGTGTCTTTTAAGAAAGATCATTTGAACGATCACCGAGTAGGGATAGAACTCATGATCTCCTGATGGCGAGGCGGACTACATATGAGGCGGGTCGTGGGAAAACCGAGTTAAATGCAAGTGCGTGAAGTGTCGTCCTGGATCAGCCTGTGCAGTCCTGATCCGGGACGACACTTTCCGACTACAGGGGATTTATGTTTAGAAGAGACTTTCTTAAAACAGAAAAAATACCATAAAAGCATAAAGTGCCGTCCTGGATTAGCCTGGGCGGACTGCACAGGCTGATCCGGGATGACAGTTGACACACATGCATTAAGCCCGGTTTTCCAACGACACGCCTCATATCTATTACACCACTGCAACTTTAGCATGCCACTTAAAACTGATAGCTGAAGTCACATGAAGAATCAAAATCCTGAACTCACACGAGGTCAAAGTTCTCCGGGTACTGGGTGGTCTCCGTGCGGGGGTAGCTGATGTAGCCCTGGGTGTACAGCCGCTCAGCTATCTGCATTGTCTGGTGGGGACCGATACCTGCAGCACAAACACAGTAAGATGTTTAAGTTGTAGTTTCTTAGACTTTTTTGGAAAAACTGTCTAGTAGGACAGCGAAATAAAATAAAACAAATGCTGTCACTATAATTTGACATATGCCCCCGAATACTGTTTTGTCCAAAACAAAATCATAATGACGGGGATTGCTTTCCCTGGTGGAGACGTTTATAGTAAAGACGTTTTAAGTAAATACCCTTGATAGAATTCAAAATCTCGGACTAGATGAAAAACTTAAACCAAAATTTCTAAGTTAACAGGGCATAAATCTGTCAAAAAACAAAACAGAGTTATGGGGTTGCTTTCCCTGGTGGATATGTTAATAGTAAAGAAAAATGTAAGTTTCAAGTAAATATCTTTGATAGTATTTAAGATATTGGAATTCATAAAAAAAACTTTAATCTAAGCTGGAAGGACTAATGGACACATTCAATTTTAATATGCCCACCTTCAGGGGCATAAAATACCAATAAAATTATATTATAAACATTTTTTTTGCAATAAACAAGACAATCAAAATAGTAATTCAATGCAGTTTATTTCAGCCACCTGGGGAAAAGTGGAATGGCCCGTTGGTTGTGGAAAAACCATGTCGTTGGGGAAAATTATGAAATGTTAGAAATTAAAGAAAACACAAATTTCATCAAGATTTTTTTTTTTCATTTCACTTGTATGTCTTGTTATACAAAGCTTTTTCACACTCTTGTAATTTGACAATACTGAAACTTTTGATTTCATTATCATACAACCATTCAAGACACGTGCAGCGTTTTCTATAGACAAAGAACAAAATTCACCATTGTTACACTACTAACAAACAACCCCAAAAATAGTTTCCAAAACAGTAAAATATAGTTCACATTATTATTGCAGAAAATGTTGTCAGGTCATGTCAGAAACAAAATAATTTGCGCATTATCGTTGTTTATCGGCTAATAAACACCGATTTGTCGTTCTGATGCAGTATATTAAACCACTTGGGCTAAAGCCCGCGTGGTTTAATTCATACG
The DNA here is from genome assembly GCA_027627225.1 of Congeria kusceri. Taxonomy (NCBI): domain Eukaryota; kingdom Metazoa; phylum Mollusca; class Bivalvia; order Myida; family Dreissenidae; genus Congeria; species Congeria kusceri. The sequence continues at coordinate 51,548,620 of CM051027.1, read as the reverse complement.
CATCAGAACTCCAAACATCGTTTATAAGCCGATAAACAACTCCAAAAACAAAAATTATTTCTTAAGTGAAGAACTATAGAAAAGGTACGTTACATACCCAGGCCTGAGCTAGCCACTCGTAACATCTCCACTGTGTTCAGGGCCGGGGGGCGCGCTTTGGATTTCTCCTTCTTAGTTACATCGGTGACTCTACAACAGAAACATTGAAACATAATGAAGTCACAAAGAACCAGTGGTTTAACGATACCGTTAACAGTCATGTTCACAGAATAGTCTTCATATTATGCTAGTACATCATAATTTTCACAAACTTCAAAAGAATCAAACCAGAGGGAGCTTGGGCCTACACAAATTCTAACAATATAATTTAAATGTGCAAGTGCATGTACCAGGTACCTCTCATTCATGGTCATATGCAAAAACCAATCGTAATGTATACTGAACCAAAAAGAAACCTTCGAAAAGACTGAATTTAGTTCCTTTTTTAACTTATGAATAAATTTGAATGAAATCTTCTATTTGCTGCATAAGTTTGTCTTACAAAAGTTTCTTTTTTGGTTCAGTATATATTACTGGTACTGGTGGTTATGTTATACTATGTTAGCGCTACCAGTAGCAGGGTTTCCGGCAGGATTTCTTGAAGGCATGTCGGTATCCCGGACACCACCACCCGCAACAAAAATTGGCCTATACCCCCCCCCTCCGATATCGTTCCAATCCGACCCCATGCCCCCCCGAAATCGGCCGCTCCGTTTTACCCCCACCTCTTCGAAATCCGCCACATCGCCCAACCACAGCTCCCCGAAATCGGCTTCAAAGATCGACCCCACCTCAACGAAAGTGGCTGCACCGCTCGAATTCACCTCCCAAAATTGGTCGCATCGCGCGACCCCACCTTTCCGAAATCGGCTACGACGTTCGAAATCCTGGCGGCGATCAAATCCGCAGTATCGCTTCAACAACCGCCCTGTATCGCTTAGGCTGTATCTTTTTTCAATACATATATTCAGATTCGTTTAAAAGCCTAACTTATTCTGCCTTCAAATTCTGTCATTACCGCTGTTTTTTTCAAAACAGTTGTTTATTTCATTTATTGTTTTCGGATGCAAAACAAATCAATAATTAATATCCGTTATACTACATGCAGACACTAAAAGTTGAAAAAATCACCATTGTTTTTAAATACTTGAATATGAACTTCCTAATCGACATAAAATACAGGCCTGTATCTCCGTGTAAAAAACATGATTTGCTACAAAAACGCGCGAAAAATGCCATGCACAAGGTCACGGATGGCTCATGAAAAATGTGCCAGTACAGGTAACGTACGTGCTTAATTGCAGTGTTTATGAGAACAAAATTATGTTTTACGACATTATATTGTTTTCTAAAATGAGGCTCTATATTGGATTATTCGTTTCCATAATTTTGATTGTCAATTTGTGAAATGGATAAGGAAATTACCGAAATTAAATGAAACGTTAAATATAATAATCAAATGTTTTAAAATGCCGGTTCACTTTTCCCGCCAACGTTAGTATTTGTTGTCAAACACGTTTTTGGTTGTTAGTAAGATATAAACTCCGCTCTAAAAATCGCCATATTTGATTGGCTAAATGAGATCGTTGTGGGCGGGACTACACAGTTCAGTCAATAACACTGTTGGAAGTAAGACCTTAACGATCAATACGGCGTTTGTTTATGGCCCTGTGATTAAAGATTGGTTTAATTGATAAAGGGATAAAGGGTTGTCACTCTAAAAATTAAAGCATGCCGGCGTTATTTAAGCATGTCAGCAAATGACTAACTTCTTTGAAGGCATGTCGGGCCCGACAAGCGAAACAGGCTTGCGGGAAACCCTGCAGTAGCCTAAACAGCCACTGGCTACTAAAATTTCTAACTAACTACTAACATTTCTAAAAAATATTTTAAAATGAAGCATATTTTCACACTTAGTGATGAAAATATTTGTTAATAACAGCAGGGTTTCCCGCAGGCCTGTTTCGCTTGTTGGGCCCGACATGTCTTCAAAGCAGTTAGTCAATTGCCGACATGCTTAAATAACGCCGCCATCTCTAATTTTTAAAGCGACAACCCATAATCTTTTTATCTATTACGCCGATCTTTAGTCACAGGGCCATTAACGAATGCCGTATTGATCGATAAGGTCTAACTTCCAACAGTGTTGTTGACAAGCGACTGAACTATGTAATCCCGCCCACTATGATCTCATTAGCCAATCAAATACGGCGATTTTTAGGGCGGAGTTTATACCTTACTAGTTAACAACGAAAAACATGTTTGACAACAAATACAAGCGTTGCCGGGAAAAGTGAACAGGCATTTTAAAACATTTGATTATTATATTTAATGGGTAACTTTATACTGGTAATAACCTTATGCATTTCACAAATTGACAAAAATATGGACACAAATTATGTAATATAGAGCCTCATTTTAAAACACAATTTAACGTCGTCAAACGTAATGGAACTCTGCAATTCAGCAAGTGACCAGTACACGCACATTTTTCATGAGGCATACGTTACCTTGTGCATGACAACATAATTTTTGCGCGCTTTGAAGCAAACACGCTTTTTACTTGGAGATACATGACCGTATTTTATGTCAATTAGGAACCGCAGATTCAAGTATATATAAACAACCAGAATTTTTGGGCTTTTATTGTCCGCATGTAGTAAAACTGATATTAACAACTGATTTTTTTTGCATCCAAAAACAATTGAAAAAAAGTTTTTTTTATGAAAAAACGAGCAGTCATGACAGAAATTCATGGCAGAAAAAACTAGGCTTTTCAACAAATCTGAATACCATGTAATGATGTATGATCGAAAGTTTATTCCATCAAAATGCAGCCTAGTATTTTAATGTACACTGTCTAGAAAGGAACTAGGTCAACACGTGTATATTTAATTAAGAAAACCGCTGTAATTGCGATTTAAGTAGGAGAATTTTTTTTAATAGTTTCAGTTTTATAAAAGGAAGAATTCCCAAATTGAAGATAATGCAAAGAGAGGTGCATTTCAAACGTTGCAGCCAACTTTAGAAAGGTGGGGGGGAGGGGGCGGTTTAGGCAAAGGGGTCGGATTGGAACAAATCCAAAAAACTTTGGCTACTAATTTAAATTTCTTAACGCCGGGTCAGACATATAACCAGAGATTTCAGGAGATACAGAATCCTGCTATTTTTATGCAAGCAAATTGCAATTTAGTAATTTTTGACTCTGGCAAATAATCTGCCGTGCATCATTTTGATGCACTTGTTTTCCATTTGGCAACTTCAAAAGCACTAGAAAATAATATGTTTATCAGACTAACAGTGATTTTGTTTTTTTGCCAAGTTATCAATCTGTATTAACACCAATGACCATTTGCAGAGCATTTAACAAACATGCAGAAACAAAACTCCTGTGACTTCAGTATTTTAACCCATGAAATTTTCATGTTGACCCCTCAAAATTTCAAGCCAGGGGTCACTTGACCATATTAAAAAGAACACTAGCATTTCCCCTGTTTATTCATTTCAACGTATGTATCGCTTTATTCCTATACATCACGTATGCTGTACTATTACTAATCTTGTACCCACCTTGCACTATCGGCTGACTTGATGATTCCCATGAACATCTGTGCCACCTCCTTGTCAAATATCCGCACCCGCTCCCACTCGAGATTGAACGACCGGTCCGTCCCCTCACAGGTTACCTGTCCAGACAACACGCCCGAGTTAGTGGTATTATAACAAGCTATGTTCTAAATAATGCCAACAAGTTTGGTATACAAATGTAAAACCTTGCCAAGGATGTACACAACTTTATCATGCCACTATGCTGATATCGGCCTGATACAAAGGTGCCTGATATATTTTTTTAATATCAGGTCAGTAGCGATTATATCAGTCAATGTTTGGAGGTATGTCATATTATTCGGAAACAACTATAAAGTCAACAGTTTCAGTAAAAATATATCAGATTCAACAAAACAAACAATTTGATACCAAGAACGTATATAGTTTATTATTTTTAATCATCATAAATCACAAAAACTTTATTTTTTAAATATTCCCATAAACCCGCACTTTCGTAGTGATATGACGTCATCTATGGAACACAATAAATCATCCATACAAATTTATTTCAATACCTTCATAATAAATGCACTAAAAGTCACTACACAGCATCAGTTTATGTTGAACCAAAAACATTTATTACAAAAAATTGAACACACTATAGTCAAATACTGTCAATATTGACACGATCTAGGAAATGTCAATTTCAATACACAACTCCAAAATGGAGTCTCCAAACATTTCGGCGTAGTGTGATCTCCGATAAAATTGATCGTTGCAATCCATTTCAGTTCGCATTTTCAGTATTTTATGAATGAGCATGCGTGTAATCTATATATTCGTAGTGAAAACAGTTCACTTATCATTACGAAATGTTAATAATAAGGTATTATTCAGTCAACTTTTAGAAATCCATAACTACATGTACGTGAACGTGTAAAATTCGGCTCAGCAAAATCAGCGCCGCCCATAGTTTTTAAATATATAAAAATCAGCTCCTTTGGTGATATTTTACGAAAAAATGTGGTATGATAAATAGAAAAACGGGTTGCTGCCTGGTCTTGTGTAATATATCGGCACGAATAAAATAACGGCGATGCATTATTGTAAGCCTCACCTGATATATTACACAAGACCAGGCAGTAACCTGTTATTCTCTATGTATCAGAACCAGGGCTCACACTGCCATTCACCAAATTAGCCCTGGCTACAAAACAAATCTGGCTACAACATATTCTTCATAAAATGATACAAAGTATTGAAAATAAGCCTGTTTTCTACAACGTAAGGTAACTTTGGCTAAAGGGGTAGCCCTGCAGAACTAATGTGATTTCTTTCAAATTGAACAAAAACAAATCTAATTTTTCTCATTCCTGGACACCATATTAGTTTGAAAGTCCATTTGTAGTGTTTTTATAGTTCGAGTCAATCTAAAAATACACATGTTGTTGTGAGTGAACATTCATATTATATTCCAAACCCAGTAAAAACTACAAAATCCTGTTCTAAGTTTAAACCTTTTATTTGACTGTGTCGAAAGTCAGAGGTTAATTGAGACACTTTCTGATCTATTTTTTGGGTACAACCAGTCCTTAGTGTCTTTTAAGAAAGCTCATTCATCCCCTCCCCGAGTAGGGATCCCCATTGCAAGGCGGATAACATATCCATTACACCACTGCGACTTGTCTCTAGTTTTTGTTTGGTGTATTATTGAAAACACAAATCTGCTCTAAAATTTAGCCTGAAAAGAAAATGTTTGAGGCGTGTCGTGGGAAAAACGCTTTAATGCATGTGCTTAAAGTGTTGTCCCGGATTCGTTTGTGCAGTCCACACAGGCTAATCCGGGACGACACTTTCTGCCGACAGTGGATTTAGGTCTAGAAGAGACTTCATGAAACAGAAAATACCATAAAAGCTGAAAGTTTCGTCCTGGATTAGCCTGTGCAGACTGCACAGGCTAATCCGGGACGACACTTTACGCACGAGCATTAAGCCCGGTTTTCCCACGACACGCTTTGTTTGTTTTATTATTGTTCTGTATTTCCAGACCACATCTCAGCACTTACCTGTACTTGTATGACCCAGTACGGCTCAGGTTTGAAAGACTGTATCTTGTCGTGCCTGTCTACACAGAAGCCCAGAGTGGGGGTCTGACAGGGGCCATAGGAGATCAGAGTGCTGTCCAGATCTCCGTACTTTCCCTGCAAATGATTGTGAAATTACATAGTTGAACTGTTTCAATATGAGTCAAAATCATTTTCATGAAAAAAAACTTTTTGTCATTCCTAAGGGGTAAAAAAAATGATATTTTGATATTAGAGACATGGTTTGAATATTCATTCAGTTGTTTAATCTTCAAGTTGACCATTTACCAAAAATGAAAAAATAAACAAGAGGGCCATGATGCCCCAAAGCGCTCACCTGAGAACTAATACAGATGAAGACCATACTGCTGTGACAGGTTTGAAAATTAAGGTATATCAACTATACGCCAAGGGGGCATAGGATCAATTTGATTTAAAACATCGGTTTGTGCAATGGGCTAACTAAAGTATGAGTTGTGTAGTGGATGTGCAGTGTTTTTGCTAATGGTTCTCAAATCATTTTTCTCGATATTCTTACCTGACCCTTTTTCATTAAGTCAGTGACAATTTTGGAAAATGCAGAAACAGTAAATTTTGATGACTTTTTCACAGACAGTTTTGGAGAACTAGTTGCAATGTGATAATTGCAATGGCTGTGCTTTTTCTTTGATAATTTTCTGTCCAGTGAAGATATATGATGTTAATGCAGGCTCCGAAGCCATCAATGTTACATGTACAAATAACTGCAAGCAAGGTTTGCAACTGTTGGAAATCATATTTTATAAATCAATTTTTATGGTCATACACAAACTGTGTAAGTTTGGTCAACATTGAATAAAACATCATGTGTGCAAGCCAATCATTGACAACTTGCTATGTTTTTTTCCAAACACAAGGGGCTATAACTCTGGTGTTTCTGGCCCGATCATACTTATATTCGTCTTCACCTGTAGTCTTACGTTCATAGACAAACTGTGCATAACTGGTTAAGATTGGATTAAAAATGAAGTCTCTATTCTGAATAATGTCCATTTTTGTTGTTTCTTTTCACAAAAAGGGCAATAAATCTGGTGTTTCTGGCCCGATTTTGCTTATATTCGACTTCATCTTAAATCTTATGGTCATAGACAAACTGTGCAAGATTGGTATAGATTGGATGAAAAATGAAGTCTCTATCCTGAATAATGTCTAATTTTGTATATTTCTTTAATAAACAAAGGGAAATAACTCCGATGTTTGAAACACGATCTGGCCCATTTTTGGCATCTGCTGATATCTGATGGTAATACACAAACCGTGAAAGTTTTGTTAAGACTGGATGGAAAATAAAGTCTACACGTTGGGAAAGGGCATTTTTGCACTTCTTTTGCATGAAAAAGGAGCAATAACTCTGGTTTTACTGGTGTGATCTGACCCAATAACCATCCCATCCGAGATTTTATGGTCATACACAAACTGTTCAAGTTTGGTTAAAATTGGATAAAAAGTGAAGTCTCCAGCGTGAGAACGAACCCAATTGTTCACGGTACACGGACGACAAACGACGCAGGAGAGGTCCCCTAAACCAATAGCTCACTGAGCACTTCGTGAAAAATCTCAACCTACCTACCCTTAATTTTTTGGAGCATGTTACCTTAAAAAAATTTTTTTTACGCCTAATAATGTCTTAAGTATGTTTTTTTTTCACTTAATAAATAGATTACAACCATTCAGAGCTTAAATACGTACATACATTGACATTGTATCATTTTAACAATCCATGGGCAACTATAAATAACTCAATTCTCTTTGCAGGATCACTGATATAGTGTTTGTTAAGACAATCATATTCCTCTTTCTACAAATTTCTCTTTTTTTTCAACATTCAAAGTATATTTTCAACCTAACATTACAACACTTAAATAACAAAAATGTGTTTATATTATGATTGTCAATACGACTGTCAATCTATATAGACAACAAAATACTGTGTTTGATAAACACACATGCCCCCAGTTGGTGCTGGATAGCCCATTTCTTAGTCCAAATTAGGTCAAGGTCAGAGTGAGATTGGGTGATATGGGTGGATTGGGAACGGTCATAAGTAACAACTGTGTAAATATCCAAGTGATGTAGTAAGAGATGTTGGTGCTAGACGAAACAGTAAAATCTAGTTAACGAAGAAATGGCACTTTTGAATTATTATAAGTCCAAATAAGGTCAAGGTCGAAGTGATGTTGAGTGATACGGATGGATTGGGGATGGTCATAAGCAACAACTGTGTAAGTATGCAAGTGTTGTAGCAAGCGGTGTTGGTGCTAGACAAAACTGTAAAATCTAGTTAACCAAGAAACAGCCCATTTGAATTATTCTATGTGCAAATTAGGTCAAGGTCAAAGTGAGATTGGGTGATATGGGTGGATAGAGAACGGTCATAAGCAAAAACTGTGTAAGTATCGAAGTGTTATAGTAAGCGGTGTTGGTGCTAGATGAAATGGTAAAATCTACTTAACCTTGTCACGGACAGACGGAAGAACGGACAGGACAATCACTATATGCCTCTCGCATCAAGATGCTGGGGGCATAATAAAAACTTGGCTCTATGAGTATGATTTCGATTGGGATATAATTGATCAATTGATGCAATTTCAGATTGACAGTGCATTAAGCCATTCACATAGTCAGGACTTCATTGTTTGATAGAGCTGTCTTTTTAATAACACCGTAATACATACTAGAACACCGCTAGTCGGATCTGTTGCCTGATGGGGCATAACTAAAGTATGATAAAAGCAATTATGCCAAAAACTGAACTTAACCTTCTTTTTATGCCTACTAACACTTCATTAAGTTTTATAAAGAATGAACAAACATATTTTAAGTTATAGTCTGCACAATATTGAACGATTTCTTTTAAACAAGAGGGCCAAGATGGCCTTAGGTCGCTCACCTGAGTGTAAAGCATCATAATGGCTTTTAAGAAGAAGATTGTTTGAGGTTTCAATATAGCCATACAAGGAAAACTGTCCCGCCCCCTGGCGACCATTATTTTTAACGAATCAAAATGATATCCAGGAATTTGGTAGAGGGTTACCCAAAGAACTTTTCGGTGGAATAATTATGAAATCCAGCCAGTGGTTTCAGACGAGAAGATTTTGATAGTTCAATATAGCCATATAAGGAAATCTGGCCCGCTCCCTGGCAGCCATGTTCCTTAACAAATCAAAACGCATTCAAGGAATTTGGTAGAGGGTCACCCAAAGAATATTTCTGTGAAATTATTTTTAAAACCAGCCAGTGGTTTCAGACAAGAAGATTTTTTTAGTTTTCAATATAGTTATATAAGGAAAACTGCCCCGCTGCCTGCCAGCCATGTTTTTTTAATGAATTAAAATGATTTCAAGGAATTTGGTAGAGGGTCACCCAAGGAACATTTCTGTGAAATTATTTTGAAATCCAGCCAGTGGTTTCAGACAAGAAGATTTTTAAAGTTTTCAATATACCATATAAGGAAAACTGCACCACACCCTGGTGGCCATGTTTTTTAACGAATCAAAATGATAAGGAATTTGGTAGAGTCACCCAAGGAGCCTTTCTGTGAAAACTATTTTCGAATCCAGTGGTTGCTGACAAGAAGATTTTTTTAAGTTTTCCAGTTTTTAAGCTTTTGGTTGCCATGGGTTTTCAATATATTCTAATAAATTGAAGGAATTTGGTAAAGGACCATCCCAGGAACAAAGTTTGGTTAAAATCTGCCCAGAGGTTTCAGAGAAGTTGTCTGAGGTAAAATGTTGACGCCAGACGCCGGACACTAGTGTTTTATCCAGGCCCATTTTGCGCTGCGCCATGCCCTTTTTTTCAAGCGCCACTTTGCTCTTTTCAAAGGCAAAAGTGTCACTCGCCCTAATTGATAACGATCTTAATTGCCTCTTGACCACTTTTTGCGGCCCTCTGTCTGCGAAAAGGGCACCCACTGTTTTCTGTTATTATCGCTCTGACTGTGCTCGATTTATTGCACACATGCATTTCTAATCGATTTAATGAAATCTATTACTGTGCTCGATTTATTGCCGACACACGTTTGAAAGCGATTTGATTTAAGCCATTACTGTACTAATGATTGTCAGCTTGATTCTTGAACCTGGTTCTTAAACAGACCAAAGTGGTGACATTAAGGTCTAATTGATAATGCGTATACGATTAATTTAAACTCGTAGATTGGACAAATCCCCATCTCACTATCCGTGTTCGTTATGGATTGATTTTTTGAATTAATACGATTGATTATTTCAAATGACAAATACTTTTAGCACTGCGAAAATGTAAAATTACAAATAATTACCTTAAGTAGCTTAACTTCGGATCAAATACCCTAGAGACTTGAGGTGTGAAAGGGAACCAAGTTGTAATTTGGTATGCGTGTCAAATATGACTTACCTGTCAACACCTTTTTGGCCCCAAATGTAAAAAAATACTAGCCCCTACAAATATTCCCCGACGTGACATTTAAAATGGCCTCACACAGAAGTCTTCATTACAGATTATATTTTATTTTCAAATTTTCCTAATCAAAACCTTACATAGGTAGAGCAGTTCTGATCAGTGCATTGGACATAGAGTAAATTATCTTATTGTATATTGTTTTTGTACTTGTGTGGTAAATCGTCGGATAATAATCTGTGCAAAAAGTTTTTTTGATTAACTTCTTGCTTATATTTGTGAAGACGGAAAATGCCGTCGTGCAAACGGAGGTTGGCACAAATTCGAAAGGAGAGTGTAAAAGTGGCAAAAAATACCATTAGTTTATTAAAATTTGTGCAGAGGAAAGACGGAATTGAAAGGTAATTATATATTTGCTACGAATCTTTAGGTTTGTAAATATAAAGTATCGATCTATAATTACTAAGAATATAATTATGTGATCCACAGAATTTGCTTCCCAAATTCAAGTTTATATTAAAACACGCCGTGTACTACTTACGTTATATAAAGAGAATTACATAAAATAAACGCGTTCGGCAGATATACAACATACAATATGTTTTTCTCGTTAGTTTAATCTGTGTGAATATTGAATATTGCGTGTGCCAAAACTTGTATTTGGTACCAGAGTGTGCTAACATGCTTATGTTTTTGTTGTTTTTTGTTAAATAAAATTTGTATATATAAATATGATACCCAAAGCCAACACACTGACACACATGTGCCCTTTTAAAAGAACACAGTGCGCTAAAATGCCCTTTTTGAATATAATTAGCCATGCCCCTCTGCCTTCCTGGATAAAACACTAGACACAGACTGACCATAATAGCTCATCCTTGAGCATGAAGTGCTCAGGTGAGCTAAAAAGGGGCATAACTCAAGTACAATAAGATCAATTATGCCGAAAATCAAACTTACCCTTCCTTGTATGCCTACTAACACTTCCATAAAGCTTCATAAAGATTGTACACAAACTAAAATTATTGTCTGCACAAGCCTTATTTGAACGATTTTTTTTTTTAAGTGGCATAATTCAAGTACGAAAAGAGCAATTAGGCCTAAAATAAAATATTGTTTGTTTCCCCTCTCGCAACCGACCCAGCAAATCGCCCCGACCCAAAAATTGTATAAACCAAAGAAAACAATATTTTATTTTATTTGTGTGTGAAAATGCGGGGTGCAAATCCTTAAAAAGAATCCAATAGCGTGTACAAAATCTTACTTTCAAAAGACGCTTATAACATGACTTTAAACGGACAGTTCTCGGTAACGCGTAATTCAGCGTATTTTGACGAATGCTTTTACGAAAAGGACGCCATAACATTCAGTGTCAGATTCTAGAGCACAACCATTTCCGCTCGCATATGCATACTTTTTTAAAGACAAAGAACGCTCACCGGCAATGAACAAACTCGCCTTTATGCACCAAGTGTCCATTATTGATAAAATCTTGACGCACGAGGAGTCAGCTTAACAAAAGCCAAACAGTCAGCCAATGAGAAAGCAGAAAATGTCCAATATGCAAATGAGTGTCGTCGTTAGAAAGTTCATCACGCCCTCATTCTAATTTTAATTGGTAAAAGTGCAAGTCATTTGTAACACATTTGCGTTATGTATGTGTTTAGTTATAGATATGCTTGTTTTAACAGCCGCGTTTGTAATAAATTACTACAGATTAAAATAGTAAATAAATAAATAATCATAAATAAAAATTTGGTGAATTTTGGTGCAAGGAACCGTTTACTAAGAATATGAATTACGATGTCATTTAACTCGACAAACTGATCACGTCAAACGTCTTATTTTGTTAAAAAAAAATTACTAAATCTAGTAATAATTAACGAAAGTGTTATTCAAACTCATCACTGCACACGGATTAGAATTATGCAAAAACTTTGGCTGAGGCAACATTTGAATGAAAGTTAGCGGAACTTAAGTCCTTGTCAAAAATGAAAGTAAATAAACTTCAGCACCTTTTCTTTTTATTTTAATTTATCAAAAATGTTGTGTTGCTTTCTTTTTATTAATGAACAAAGTCCTATTTGTTTTTATTTCCATAGAATGCTAATTCATTTATGCTCTAGCATTTGCATTGCTCAGATACAGTATTAAAGATTGATGCTTTTAAACACTATCTATGTGCTAAGCGTGTAACACGCTTTTCAGCTACAAAAGCCGCAGTTTGACAGTCACAGTTGCTATGGGTGTTGCAAAAAGAGCGTTCTGTTTTGTATGCCCGGCAAATAGCAACGTCACGCTATTACTCCTTAGTTTTAACAGGTTTTTGTTACTAACGCTCTTGTTTTTAACGTATGTTATTGTTTGTTAAATTTTGATAAATTATTGTAAGGTAATTAGAACATAGTATTGCGTAAATAAGCAGAATGTTATGAATCTACTACAACGAAAATATTAAGAATTAATACTATAACGTAACATTTCGAACATAAGGAAAACATGAATGAAAATGACTTATTGTGTACAAAAACGAAAAAAAAAAAATTAAATTCCGACCTACCAACCCACCCTTCATTAGCATGGGTCGCGGGAGGGGAAACAAACAATATTTTATTTTCGGCCTTATGCCGAAAATCGCACTTAACCTTCCTTTCATGCCTACTATCACTTCCATAAAGATTCATAATAATAGCACAAAAACTTCTTAAGTTATTGTTTGCGCAAACGGCAGGGGACGCCCCCGCCAATGCCGACAAAAGTAATCTTTATATGTCGCCTTTTCAGGCAATTGTTTCTCTTAACCAACCTGGAAGAATTTTGTTTGATATCTGGTGAAGGCACAGCCAATGCGCAGATCCAACTCCTGTCGGGCGTCCACTGACAAAGCCTCATTCTTGTTCGGTCTTCCGAGATTGTTCATGGCCTTGCGTATGTCTGTGTCTGTTATTGCACTGAAGTGGGACCTATAAATGGACTGGAAAAAACATCCTGTTCTTTAACATACAGATATTACATTATTTTATAAAAACAAAGCATTTTTTTATACTCATGAATTAATCATAATAAATTCTTTATAATACAATATGGCAATAATTGTTCAAAACTATAATAAATTACTGCAACAATACAATTGATAATAAAGTTTTTAATTATGAATTGAAATTATCAATCAAGTATGACACAGAATGATACAGTTATTGGCACTTATACCAAGACCAACATCTATATTCAAAACAAATGAAATATTATTACACAAAATATTTGTCATCAATTTTTGTGTTGAATCCAAACACTACCATTTTCCCCAAATATCATCCAATGTTGTTTTTTTACTAATTAATAAGTGATTTTTCCCCTAAATGTTTGTGTAGTTTTTTTATTGGATAAAGAGTGACAGTTTCTGTAATATGTAACCCAAACCCAAATTATTATAATACCACTACTAGTCTAGGAATTTAACAATGCTCTTTTTCCCAAATTTTAGGATTTTACAAGCTATTTTCTTCTATGGGCTAAACAAAATCTCTAAAAGTGTAGCGACAGCAAGTCCAAACCTCTGTGGAGACGTTCCTATTCATGACTCCTCTAACACAGTCTACCACCTCGAAGCAGATATTCTCGCCCTCTTTGTCGCAGTCCAGCCACAATACAAGGTAGTCAACACCTCGAGCCTACAAAAATAACCACAATGAGTATGACATTAGATTCTAAAATTATGCAAAATAATCAATACTGTCCGCATAGTTTTATGTCAGTTTCGCACACACCTAAACATTGGGGGCATGGTCAGGGCTTTCATTAACTTTTAAAAACTGGAAGTTTGAACTTCCTGAACTCTGATTTTGGAAGTTTTGCTCATAATATTTGGAAGTTTTGACAGTATTGCGCTACATGTATACTAGTCCTGAGAATTCCAGAAATGAAATAAAGTATAAAATTCAAGGTGTTTTTAAGGTCAATTCTTTTTTATCAAGTGTTTATATGCTATTTTATTCAGTGAAAGAAGTATACATTTAAATAAATTACTTTTTTTTCTAACTTGTTCATCCTTACATGATGGAACTTCCATGGCTGCAATATTGGAAGTTCTGCAACTTCCATGGCTGCAATTTTGGAAGTCCTGTGACGAAAACTGGGAATAAATTACTCCCAAACTTCCCCTTAAAAATGCAAGCCCTGCATGGTGATTCTTTTTTCCTCCAGAAAATGTCTCAGACAAAAAAATTGTACAAGGCTAAATATAAGCTAAAAATGAAATAATAATGTCATACTTCTTTTTGTAGAAATGCAGGCATATGAAGCTTTTCTGAGGCTTCCTTTTTATGTGTGGTCGCATTAAACAGCTCCACCTGAAATTCAGAATATAGTCTTTAGGTTCCAGTAAAACATTCGTTTTTATCACACTTGCAGGGATTTCAGTCGATTTTGAAAACCAGGAGCAAATGACCCGTTACTTTTAATTTTCAAGTCAGAGGAATTTTGTTTCTGCATATTTGTTAACGCTCTGCAAATGGTGGTAAGTGTTAATAAAGGCTAAGTTTGCACACCAAAAACAACATGACACAACATTATAAAAACATACTATTTTCTAGTCGTTCTGATGTTGGCAAACAAAAAACGAGTGCATCAAAATGATGCAAGGCAGTTTTTTTGCTCGAGTAAAAAATGAGTAAATTGTAATTTGCTTGCACCAAGGCCAACCTTAAAAAATTGTTTGGTTGCCATTGCCTACCCAAGGTTGCAGGTAGGCATCTAAAAAAAAATAATATAAATTTGGACAAAAAAATGAAACTTTATTAATGATCCATTTAGAGTCAATATAATTATAATATGTAACACAGACATTGCTTTTAATAATATAATCAAGTATCTGTTGATATATCAATAGCTTGCTAGCAATCATCTTTAATTAGACAATGAATGCTGACAAACTGCCTGTTGTTTTCACAAGTTTGATAAAACATGATTAGAATTGCATTTTGATATGGCCAATTATAAGCAAGGGTTTAGCGGATATAGTTAATTTATTAACACAGTGGAAAATGGAAATGAAAGAAGAGTGAGCTTTTATTTAACCCAAATAAATAATAGAATATTCAGAATTACAAAAACAAACAAAACTGGTTTGATTTAACAAAGATATAAACTTTTCATCGGGTAGGTAGGCAATGGCAAACAAAGCTATTTTTAATTTTGGCCCAAAAAGTCGGATTTTGCATCTATTGAAAACCCTACACCTATGTACACAACGTTCGTGACTGTAAGGCTATAAGCCAATGGTTAACATGCTCTTGTTAAAGTCACTCTTATTTTCTTAAACAGAGCAAGTATACCTGTGCTACAAATGCTACAGCTAAAAAATCAAGCACCGAGTAAAATTCAAAAAGGTAGATCTGACAAAAACATTTAAAAGGTAAACATTGCTAGTGCTTTCCATTGCTAGTGCTTTCCATTCACCTAGAATACTTAGAATGGGACTGGCTGCCAGTTTATTTTAAATAGTCTTCAAGAGAGTTAAAGTATTAAGCTGGAGAATATGTTGGGGGGGGGGGAGGGGGCTTTTCCATTTTGTTCGGTCTGGCAAATGTTAGAGGCATTAACGGGACATGTCAAATCTCTGGTAACGGGACCATTCGCCCGAAACTTGTTTCGCCCTGGGACTTTTCGCGTTGGGACGTTTCGCCCTAATTATTGGGAACAGCAGGATGTTTGAACAACACTGTGCCCCAACACCTATTTGAGGGGTGTTAGTGTGTTATGTTACACTTGTCAAACTTGACACCCCTCTTTGTTTTCTTGCAACGTGATCTGTTTAAACAAATCTAGCAGGTAATTGTGAGATATCCGTTTATTATGAGACAGCACTCATGTTTGTTTTTTTCAAAACCATATTTTGCAAAATATAAACTTAACATAATAGGCAGGTGTTATACTATTCCTATACTTGAAATATTCTAATAAACATTAATAATTAAGGATACCTGATTTTGTTTTCGTTTTTTTTATATTTAAAAAAATGCTGCATTAATATGTATATGCATGTATTATAGGGCTGCTGAGAGTATCCGAGTACTTGGATACTCACGATTCCGGGCTGGGAATCGAGTGCAAATACTCGCTATTGCCAAGATCGTTTTAATACGATCGTAAATTTTATATTTACCTAATATTGATTTTCATAAAATTAGTTAATTAATACACAAAATAAACCCTTTTGAGACAATATATTGCAGTCTAATGTGTGTGCATGTCTTAGTTTTCCAAATAGCAGAATGTAAACACAAGTCATGTGACAAGTAGAGCTGCAATTACATTCGATGCTTTTTCAAAACCTTCATTTTTCAAGTCACTGACAAGAAATAACATAAGTTTTGCCCAAGTGAGCCTTAATATGTGCTGGTGCACGTAAATCCCAAATACATTTAAAAAGAAAGGAAAACATGAATGCATAACTGCTATAAACTGGCGTTATACACACGCGCAAGTACATGACGTATGGCGGAACAACATCGCAAACCACGAGCAAAAATTTACATCATACTGTGGAAATACTTTGATATTTCAAAAAAAATTACGACAAGAAGGCGATAAATTGATTTAATATGATAGTTATCAGTCTTCATGGCTCATGAGTGTGATTTCCTGTATCACAATTTGTAACAGCTAATTTCTGGTTCGATCTGTGAATCATAAACCCCGACTCGTGGATCGGATCGTTGCTTACCCAACAATCCACAACCCTAATGTATTATCATATTAAGTTTTGTTAAATTTGTTAAATGTGCTGATAAAGCTAAATGAATACATTCTGCTTTTCGTCCTCATCTTTCAATATAGTTCCATGTATATGAGAGTTTTTACTTGATAATGGTAATTAAAATAAGTGAATTTGGTATGTCATTATTCCACATTTAGTTTAATTCAATTCACATTATTGATTCACATTATTGCAAATTGTGATACCCGGAATCGTGAGTAATCCGGGGCGAAACGTCTCAGGGTGAAACCTATTTAGGCACGAATCGTCCCAGAGCGAAACGTGTGTCGGGGCAAATGGTCCTGGATTCAAATCTCAGACATCCTAGCAGCTTTACCAAATGCTTTACTTACAGGATCTACTTTATCCCAATTGTTATACTTTCCAATAAAATCTAGACCGAACACATGGCCACAAACTGATGTCATTTTGAAATCAGCCTGTTCATTTGTTGGTGGAAAAGTGGCACGATACTCGTGGATAGAACATGCACTATTCGACCCTTTTCGGGTTGTCATGTTTCCTTTTGAAAGAATCTTGGCTATTGATTGCGCCAACGATGGCTTTTCAGCCACCATTAAAACTGTCCTCATTTTGACAGCTTGACTGCACGAATTATTGGTGCAACAGACCAAAAGGTCTTAAAGTGCCAAAACTTATTTCTGCAAAACAGTCTGTGCTACTAGACGTTTGTTTGGGTAAAACCAACAACAAGGTTACAAATCACTAAATGGCGTTCTACTCATCGCCATCCTTGTGTCTACACCAGTGTGACATTTGACGTCATCCTTTGTGTATAGAACTCATCGCCATATATGAGTTGCAGTAGCCACTGACCTCTATTCAATGGCAGAAGCATTAATAGCAATATCGTAGGTGTAAAAGTACTTGTAAGAGGCAGTAATAGTTATCAGCAGTATTATGTAGTATAGCGGTAGCTAGCAATACATTCATATTTTGAATACCTCATTTATCACACAGACATGGACAGAATCATTCATGTATATGTAAGGACAGCAATAGAGCTCTTTTGTAAATACATTGATTATTATAAGTTAACCCGGTGACTCAGTGAGGAAAAAATATGTGCACTCTTTTAACATCCACATGCATGTACTTTGTTGATCTAAGTGTCATTAAATTTTTGTTTGTCACTGCTTACTAATATTTTAACATATTTTCCATAGAAAAAAACGTAATGAAATTTCGATATTTACTCAACAATACAAATTAAAGAAGATGACGAATTGTCAAAGGGACCAAAAATCTAAGAGGAAGAAAAATCTACTGATTTCCCAAATAGGGGCCGAAGAGTCTATGGGCCAAAACGTCTACAGTATGGGCAAATAAGTTTCGATATCGTAGATAGCAGCAACAGCAGGCGCAGTTGTTTTTATAGTAGTCACAGAAATACCGTTCATGAAATACCAATTAAGTCTGCCACTTTGCATTAGACAGATCTCAAGTCTGTTTCGCGACAACTTATGCAATTATCTGTCAAATGAAAAAAAACATTTAGTGGTAGTTAACCTAAAACAAGCGTCAGCTTGTTATTACACGCATTTCCGGTACGGGTAGTGTTTGTCAACAAAACAGAAAGTGACATCGTTCTCAATATATATTCATTTTAGTGACATATTGTTGACTAAGGGTAAGAATTGTGCAGTTGTGCTACTCAATTTGTGTTATTGCTTCGTTAAATGCACGCATCTGTATGCAATTTATTTACCGGTACGTTTCGTAATCAACTGTGTTCGTACCTTCAAATGGGATCTAGAACCTTTCGAACCAGGATTGAATTTAGTTGCGGCTATTTTTAATATATACGGAAATACGGGAATAAAATGATAAAAAAAATCGAAATGCATTTTAATTTACATAATCATTGCTTTCTTATTGTTTCTTAAAAAATATGTGTATATTTCAGTTAATTTTGTTATTGTTGTGTTTCTTGGTATTATTAATAAATGCAGAAATACACCAATAAAATATATTGCATAAATCCAAATGCATTTTTAATTTACATTGCAAACACGTCACTTTATAATTGTTTCTTTGGAATACATTTAGTGTAGTTTGGTTCAGCAACCTCATACATGCCGTAATTTTTTGATCTTTTCTGGGACTCTGCCCGCGAATTTCCGGGATTTTTACTCATTTTCGGGGACATGTATGTGTGTTAATTATTTGTCCAGATATGCATTTTTATTTTGGTGGGAAAATCGTTTTGAGGGGAAATTGGGGCGTGTTTTCATGTATTTATTCCAATCCAAGGAAATGTACTTCTTTTCATGAAAAAAAAGTTTTATTGTTTATAAGTACTCGTAGCAATAAAAATATTCATTAAAATGCTGAAGATCGCAAAGTTACTGCATTATGAAACTTTTGTACAAAAACTAAAGATTGCAAATTTCTTTCACTACGAAGTTTTTATAGCCAGTTGATACATCCATATTTAACAAAGCACATAGTCGGTACAAGCACGCTTTCCATGCGTGGAACGTGACACCTTTTTGCCAGCAGACATTTCGCGCTCTTTTCTAGCAAAACACAGGTTTTACTTGGCATACTAGCAAAAAACTTGTGTTTACGACTATTTTACCTGATATCCTAAGGAAGGTAATTTAAAACAATTCCTTATTTAGATAGTAAACTTAACTGTGGATATTATGAACACCGGAAACCGTTGAGTAAACTGCTTTTACTTATGGTCAGGATTATAAGTACTCTTTCATTATTGACTGACGCATGTATTTACATACTTTATAATGCGTGTATAAATGTCTATTACGCCGATTGGTCGATCATTCACGTCAGGTGGCCAACTGAAATAACATGGCATTTTAATTGGCTAATATCGATTTTTCTGTGGGAATGAAGCTCTGCCTTTAGGGCGGAGCTACTTGGTGACTGATTGCAGCTTAAGAATGCAGTTGATTAGAGTGAAAGTGTGGCAATTGCTGTTAATTGCTCATTTATGACATGTACCTTATCAGTTATGCATTGCCTTGGGGACCAATGAGGGGATTAGTGGTCTGTCAAAATTTAAACTAATACAGGTTTGCACAGTTTTTATGATTTCCGGGACAACTGAATGTATTACGGGACTGCGTGACAGGCACTGCATTTCTGTGACAGTCCCGGACAATCCGGGATATATGGCATGTATGAACAACCTGCTTCTATGTGGTGCCCCTAGCTGCCATTACCCTGGTCTTGCTTACAGAGGAATGTTGAATATCTTTAATCTTATAAGTTTAAGTATACATTGTATTTTTAATATTAAATGACAAATAAAGATACTGTTTTTAAAATATAATAATTAGAAGCATTAAAATGCTTAAACATGCATTTACCATATTATTGGAATGTCTAGAACTATTTCAGACTGTCAGTTTTCCTCTGGGCTCCTTTCAGTAGCACCATGTATATTAAAGTTTCTATGATCTTTTCTTAATTGTTATTATTTATGTTCTTTCATCCATTAAACTTTATTTTAATATGCAGTGTTTACCCTTCTATATGCAAAAGTAAAAGTCTATTTTAAATCTTTGAAGATGCATTATTATTATATTAAGTGCAGGGTTTCCCACAGGCCTGTTTCGCTTGTCGGGCCCGACATGCCTTCAAAGAAGTTAGTCATTTGCCAACATACTTAAATAACGCCGACATGCTTGAATTTTCTAAGCGACTACCCTTAATCCCTTTATCTATTACACCAATCTTTAATCACAGGGCCATAAATGAACGCGGTATTGATCGATAACGTCTAACTTCCAACAGTGTTATTGACAAGTGACTGAACTGTGTAGTCCGCCCACAACGATCTCGTAAGCCAATCAAATGCAGCGATTTTTTAGGGCGGAGTTTATACCTTACTAACAACTAAAAACGTGTTTGACAACAAATACTAACGTTGACGGGAAAAGTGAAGAGGCATTTCAAAACAATTGATTATAAATTTAGTAAATTTAACTTTTTATTTTATCCCGGTAATTTCCTTATCCATCTTACAGTTTGGCAATAAAAATTATGGAAACGAATAATGAAATATAGAGCCAGACTTTAAAACACCATTTAACATCGTCAAACGTAATTTTGTTCTCATAAACACAGCAATTAAGCACGTGACCTGTACAGGCTGGTTTTTCATGAGGCAGCCGTGACCTTGTGCATGGCAATTTTTGCACACTTTTGTAGCAAAACACGCTTTTTAGGTGGAGATATTTTATATCGATTAGGAACCCCATCTTCAATTATTTAAAAACAACGGTGATTTTTTTCGGCTTTTAATGTCCGTATGTAGTATAACTTATGTATTAATTATTGATTTCTTTTGCATCCGAAAAAAATTAATGACATAAACAACAGTTTTGAAAAAAAAAAAGATCGGCTTGTCAACGAATCTGAATATATGTATGGATGAAAACTAATTCCCCCCAAAAATGCAGCCTAAGCGATACAGGGCGGTAGTTAAAGCGATACTGCCGATTTGATCGCCGCGGGGATTTTGAAAATCGTAGCCGATTTCTGTGAGATGGGGTCGATGGTTGAAGCCGATTTCGGGGAGCTGGGGTCGGGCGATGCGGCTAATTTCAAAGAAGTGGGGGTCAAATGGAGAGGCCGATTTCGGGGGGGGGGCGAGTGTCGCGGGTGGTGGTGTCCGGCATGCCGACATGCCTTCAAGAAATCCTGTGGGAAACCGTGACCTATTTATATCCTCCAATCATATGTCGTAATTCGTGCCACGTGACTGTCCAATATTTTTTTTACCATATTGGACGCATGTGCGTACAATATTTTCCATATTGGACGGTTCAAGTTTAAACATACGATCATGTCCGAGTACTCAAAAACTGAACCAGGGCCCTCAGGCCCCTCAATCAGTTTTGGGGGAAGGGGCCCACCGCCCTCTGGAGGGGGAATTTTGACTGACCCGGGGAATATTTTTGACTGATTTGAAAACTAACTCAACCCGAACAAACTCACATCTAATTGTCGTTTCGTACAAACGTCATGTAATCTTCACAGCAAATGAAAGTCCTATTATTTTTAAGCACAAAAAAAACATAGAATCTACCGATAACGCTTAAAATTTGGACTAGGCTGCGGTATACATCTAACATTGCAGCTATACACGCGTCATTTCCACAAGTTTTTCGTGATTTCGCTGGTGTTAATAAATAGTTTTTCTAGCCCAGCACGATTTTATAATGGAGATATGAAACTAATATAATTCAATATGCAACGCATATTTTTTTGTTAAAGTAATTTGCAGTCCCGCTCTTTAAATTATTAATTAATTTCATGTATTCATTTAAAAGACCGAAAATGGAAATACACTACAACTCCATTATATCGCGATTCGCGGGGTCCATGGATCGAGATATCGCGATATAACTTGTCAGGTCATTCATGTGCATATACATGTAAACACATGCCTATTTTCGCTATCTCAAAAAGTAAATGTAATTAAATCACCTTTTCATTGTTGTTAACATCCATAATGTGTTATATCCTTATGTAAAATATTATATTTGTATTTTAAAATATTATATCGTTCCTTGTAGTTAATTTTAAATCAGTTATCACAACACATATACTAAATCCAAATGTGGAACGCTTATCCGAATTTTACTGTTCACACGTCATAAACACAAATTTTATTTACCGGTACAGTTGAAATACACATGTATTTCATGAAAAGCCTTTGTTCGGCTAGAAAAGCGCGCGAAAATTATGCTGTCATGTACAACGTCCCGTCATCCTCATGGAAAGCGTGGGTGTATTGATGTCCATATAAAAACTTTCTAGTGCAGAGAACTGTGAGATCTTTACTTTTGAATAAAAGTTTTGTAGCACATACCAACCAAATTTTTTTAGCGCCATCGATGTGCAGTTAACATTTCCTCTTAAACGAAATAATTCTTTTGCTGTATGGATAACATTATTGTCGTTCAGATAGGTCAGTACTGATTTATGACATACAGGTACTGTGTACACCCTCCACGTGGACAGCGTGTAATTCTGCTGCTGATTAAAGCGACAGCAGTGAAAGGACGTTGTCATCAGGGTGGCAAGCGCGATATAAGCTGATGACGTCAAACTGTTTCACTTTGATGTTGAACGGATCGGTTTATTGTTTATCGCACATAACATGTGTCAGTGAAATATTAGCCATGTAGAGATCTAGACCAAACGGCTATACTTATAATGGGGACGATTATTGGCATCTTAACAAGGTTTTCTGTTAATGTTTGTTGTTGTTTTTTTTTGCAGACCTCCAAGGGGGAATTTTTCCATTTTTTAGGGGGAAAAAACATACTTTTCAGGTGGGGGAACGGGGCCGATATTCTGCGGCAAAAATTGTAGATTGAGGGCCCTGTGAATGAATATGCAACTTTCAGTTTTACATCAATCAGTGATGACTCTTATCCACTTCTTCGAAAACGTCTTTTAAAATCCCGCAACAATCATTTCAATTCCTTTTCATATATCCACGATAACTTTTCTCTGGTTTCTGCTAACCAGAAACGCAATTAGTTTTCTAAATTGCCATGACTATTCAATATGTATGCTTAGTGTAAACGTTAATTTGTCTCCAAACCTTAAGCCGATTATGAATGCCACCTTCTAAAATTATTGATTAATTTTATTTAACTGTTCGTAACGTTACCTGCACAGAAATAAAGCCTGCAACACGACATACAACAATCCTAGAGTTCAGCGACATCTGGTTTATGCCGTCACTATCCATTTGTGTTGTTTTTTTTGTTACATCACTTATATAGATCTAGATCTATATTGCGTTATTCTAGTTCTGAATATCCAGGAAACATGTTCAATCAACTGTAAAATATTCAGTTTGACAACTTACATCAGTGTGTAATACTAATTTAAACAAACGCGCTGCAGACACTTCCTGTTAATCACGACATGACACGTCTAAATGTAGTTTCTACACACTCAATGTTTACAATTAGTACAAGGTCATTGTCGTTTTCTGTGACATATATTTTAAAGTATGGAAGGCTGTTTTAGCAGTTAAAATTAATTATTTATTAAATCTAGATGTTAGTGCAGGTTACAGAATAAAAGACAAACATGGATGTTTGCAAATTATTTATCACGTAGAGTGACGCATTTTAAATGTGTGAGCACGCGCACTTAAATGCAAATTATAAAAAAGAATAAATAGGTATATAATAAAAAGATTATTTAACAGCATTCTGTACAATCCCATAATATATTTTAACTCGTACAATGTATACATCTGAACAACTCACTTTGGACTCGCCTATCGGCTCGTCCAATATGGTATGTCAGCTATATACTCATACAAATATATGACCGTATTGTACAGAACGCTGTTAAATAACCTAATATCTGTTCAACTTAATTATACAATAGTTCAACCAATATGTTATTGTGTATTAGAAACACATTTCAAAATTTAAAAAATTGCTGTGTCAAAAACAAATCATGATTTTGTTTGTATTTTCAATGCTAACTGAGATCCCTACTTTTATTTTATAAAGAGGATCAGCATTAAACAAAATAATTTTTATAAAGAGGATCAGCATTAAACAAAATAAACTTTAGTTTGGTTTGCAGTATTTGAACATTTCTTAATTTTATATTGTGAAATTGTCTAAAATAAAAATTTAACCTCACAATAAACATTCTCCTCAGCAAAGCATGATATAAGTTTAGCAGCGAAGCCTAAGTATGACATCGCACAATTTAACACTCAGTCTTTTGCAAAATGAGGGGCGTCGTGGGAAAATTGGTCTTAATGCTTGTGCGTAAAGTTTCGTCCCGGATTAGCCTGTGCAGTCTGCAAAGGCTAATCCAGGACGGCACTTTCCGCCTACAGTGGATTTATGTTGAGAAGAGACTTTCTTGAAACAGAAAATACCATAAAAGCGGACTGCACAGGCTGATCCGGGACGACACTTTACGCACATGCATTAAGTCCGGTTTTCCCACGACGCCCTCAAATGTATTGTAGAGCTTTGTAGGTACTGGATTTGTCCACTGTCTCTAACTTCTAATCCTGTATCTGTGTCTGTATTGTACATAATGTGTACAACAAGAATGATTTATGAAGGATATGGCTTACAAGTTATATAATCATATGTACATGCTTTAAAATCTGTAAGCTGCACTAATGGGAAGTCATTCTAAGAATTTTATTAACATAATACTGGATATTCGCTCTCTTTTAAAATGCAAATGGTAATGGATAAACTACCCTTAATTTCAGAAATGTTACACTTTCAAATCCAATGCTTTACCCAGTTTACATTGTAAAATATAAAGTTCTCACAGTCTTCACATTAATTGTTTTAATCCACTAGCCCAAATCATTATGCAATTATAGTACACAGGTGAAATTTTCAATAGCCCGACTAGATACATTACTCAATTTCTACTAGCCCAAATTACATTTCACTAGCCCAGGGCTGTCAGGCTAGTGGTTAGTGTGAAGACTGTACTCATTATGGATAGGATAGGATATTTATTTCAGACTTGTACATTGTACATCGTCTACAACACATTAAATAATATAATTACAATGTCAACGTGAAATGCATGAGTTAACAATGTTTTGGATATTAAATAATACACATATTTATGATTAGTTATTCAATATATAACATATTAACCTAACATATTTGTATATAATTGTATATGCTTATTTTATTTGCTATCTGAAATATAAGATAATAAACATGTTTGTAATGGAGATGAACATTTAGGCAAAAGTGTTATGGAATGCAGTACGTACACTCAAAGCTTCTTTTATAAATATACAAAGATTGATAAGTTCTGTTCTATTGTTACTTTTCAACAACTCGACATATTTAAAAACCGAAGGGCGTGTACTGTACTTTAATTTAACATATTTATTTCTTAGATAAGAAAAGCCGGGACAAATACAAATAAAAGATTATGTTGTGTTATGTTTTGTTATATTAAACTACGGGTAGAATACATGTACCGCAGTGTGCATAATGTTTATCCAGTACATGGATTGAACAAGTTACATTTCATCATCATTGAGAATCATTGACTGCATTTAAAAGCTTGATAAAACCATTTGATAAGCTGTATCAGTGAAATTGCCGCCTCTTCATAGAAAGTGTTGGATGTCTCAGGTATATGATGTCAGTATGTCCTTGGCTAGATGAGATACTGTCTTGTCAGTAAGGGTAGAGAGGTCCTCTCCCAGCAACTCGGCCATGCATGATATGTGAGAGTCGTGCCCTGCCAGTTTCTATGCTGCATTTTAAAGGGACCTGTTAATATATTTCATATTTTTAACTCACCTGAGCATGAAGTGCTCAAGGGTGAGCTATTGTGGTCAGTCTGTGTCTGGCGTCAACATTTTACTTCAAACAACTTCTTCTCTGAAACCACATGGCGGATTTTAACCAAACTTGGCAGGAATGTTCCTGGGATGGTCCTTTACCAAATTCTTTCAGTTTATAAAAATGTATTGAAAACTGTGATTGCCATGGCAACCAAAAGCTTAAAAACTGGAAAACTTAAAAAAAATTCTTTTCAGAAATCACTGGCTGGATTTGAAAATAGTTTTCACAGAAATGCTCCTTGGGTGACCCTCTACCAAATTCCTTCAAATCATTTTGATTCGTTAAAAAACATGGCCACCAGGGGGTGGGGCAGTTTTCCCTATATGGCTATATTGAAAACTTTAAAAATCTTCTTGTCTGAAACCACTGGCTGGATTTCAAAATAATTTCACAGAATTATTCCTTGGGTGACCCTCTACCAATTCCTTGAAATCATTTTGATTTGTTTAAAAACATGGCTGCCAGGAGGCGGGGCAGTTTTCCTGAAATGGCTATATGGAAAACTTTTAAAATCTTCTAGTCTGGAACCACTCGCTGGATTTCAAAATAATTAAACATACATGCTCCTTGGGTGACCCTCTACCAAATTCCTTGAAATCATTTTGATTCGTTAAAAAACATGGCCGTCAGGCGGCGGGGCAGTTTTCCTTAAATGGCTATATTGAAAACTTTTTAAATTTTTTTGTCTGAAACCACTGGCTGGATTTCAAAATACTTTCACTAAAATGTTCCTTGGATGTCCCTCTACCATATTCCTTGAGATCATTTTGATTTGTTAAAAAACATGGCCACCAGGGGGCGGGGCAGTTTTCCTTACATGGCTATATTGAAATCTTAAACAATCTTTTTGTTAAAAGCCATTATGATGCTTTACACTCAGGTGAGTGATCTAGGGCCATCTTGGCCCTCTTGTTCTACATTGCAGGGGTGTGATGTTCCCTTTGAATGATAAATGTTTTAACTTTTGCTTGATCTTTTTGTATATGATGAGTCTTGGTTAACGGGGGAGAGGGGTTTGGGGGGTGGGGGGTCTTACCATACATGGTTTCTGAAGTCACTTTTCTGTTATGCTCTTATGTTAGGTTGTCCAGCATATGTACAGTAAATATTAACAGTTGTTTCTTTACAGCCTTTTTTGGCAAAAAAAAGAAATTGCCGAATAACAAAATTCAGTTATATGCTGACATAACATATTTTAAATTGTCCAATGATTATTATTATAATTGGTGTACACCTTTTTCATAGTCACAACCCCTTTAAGTGGTAGGATTGTGTCACAACTTCCTTAAATGGTGGGCGATAGTAAATAAGAAGGGTATATAAATCTGTTAACCCAGCATTTATTATCATTTATGACTTAGATACTGGGTAGTACAGACAATGTGGGAGTGAAACAACAACCATATCTACAACTGTCTCGGTCGTTACTTTGTGTTGAACGAGTTATAAGTTTAAAATAAATTTGTTCAACCATTACTGACAAATTATTTATTTCCGGGCTAAGATTTTGGAAGAACTTTGATACATATATAAGTGTATGCTCTCAAACTTTACTATCAAAGAAGTTGAACATTGCTTTGGTTTTTATTAGATTTCAGTTTTTTCTTGTGCTTGTGTTTTGGAATATTTGTCGTCAAAGAGGTAATTATTTTGAATTCAACAGTTTATTTGTGTTCATTGTTCAAAAGATATACATATTGAAAAAAAAATCAAAATCGTTTATTCTTTATATTATTACAATAATTTTGCAATGCAGTATCTTTTTAAAACTATTTCAAAGCATTGTTGATTTTTCAGTCTGAAAATAGTACAATGTAGCAATGGGCCTTGAAACTATAATAGACTATGACAATTAATTAATGACATTTAGTGAAACTGTTGCTAGTTTGGCATTATGAAATAAACATTTGTAGACAAAATGTATAAAATAACTGTCAATTTGAAATATTTTCCCCACAAAATGTAAAAATATACCTAATTTGTTGAATAATTTCAAAAATTGTTGTAACCTGTTGGGCATATTAGATTGCTGGTAATGCTAACATAGCATTGTATTGGCCTGTTTGATTAACAGGTTAGTAATGCTGTTTAGGCGTAAATAAATATGTTTGTTTCAGGTTACCCGACCTACTCTAAAAAATGCCCCGACCCTAGAACAGTTTATTGAGTGGGTCAGATAGTTTTTTATTTTAGTTTTTTTTCCAATAATTAAATGGTTTTTGGATAAATAAGTGTTTTGTTTTAATAGCATCCACTTCAAAACAACCTTTTTATGATATTAGAGACATGTCTTTAATATTCATTTAGTTTAAGAATCTTCAAGTTGACCATTTACCAAATAAAAAATAAAAATAATAATAATTACCTAACTACATACCCTATTTTGGGGGGGCATGTAACCTGAAACAAACATAATTTTTGTTATGCCTTTCTGTTCAGTCAATATGTACTGCATATTCATAAGGTGAGAGTTTGTTGTTGTTTTTTTTTTTTGGTGTCTCTGACATTTTTTGGAAAATAATCGGTATTTTTCTTTCAAGTATGAATGAGTAGCTAATCTTCTTCATAACTACGTAAGTATGTCTTATCCATGACAGTAATACAGTGAAACCTGTCCAAACCGAACCCTGTGAAAACCAAATCCCTGTCAAAACCGAACGGCTTTGTCGGTCCCGATTTTTTTCCTTCTTATTTTATATATCATAAAACCTTAATAAACCGAACCCTGTCCAAACCGAATACCGAACGATTTTTTCACAAATTTGACGGCATTCAACCTTAAAAGACCAGAATAAACCGAACGGTGTATCCTGTTAGGTGTCACTTCTCGATACCGAGGAAGCGTGAACCCGATTATTGGTGACACAAGAACACACAAAGGGCATACTCGCCGTGGTGATAACGGGGCAGTGGTGCAATTAGCGATCAGCAAGTTGGTGCATACAGCAATAGTCAGCTTGTGAAAAACATATTATTCGGTCGTGTTTAATGTTGAAATTTACGTACACTGTAAAATGTTTAATGTTTCACAATAATGTAGTTAATTTATATGTATAGTAAATTATGGCACTCATCTCTTTAAGCCTAAGGGTTGCGATATAATGGAGCTAAAATAAATATGTTCAAACTAATCAAAGCAGTCAACAAATGGTGATTTCTTTAAACAGATGTAAAAAAAGGCATACGTTAAATACATTCATGAACTTGTTTGATTCATAATTTGATTGTCGTTTTATATACAAATACACATTTTACTTGCAAATAACAAAAATAATAAACAATGATAAAAGTGTAAACATTAACATATTGTGTTGTCTTATTATATACTCGAATAAACATATATAATAGAACGTACATGTACATTTTTAAAGAAAAATGACATTTAAAAAAAACCTGGGTAAACCGAACACCTCTGAAAACCGAACGATTGGCCCGGCCCCGATGCCGTTCGGTTTAGACAGGTTCTACTGTACATATATATTATACACAAAAGGCAGTCAATACATGAAAATAAAATCAGTTTGAAGTAGGGATGGGACCGAATATCGGATAATATTTGAATATAAAAAAACGAATACGAATATTTTATTTTAAAATTTATTTAAAGAAAAAAAATTCTTTAAAAAAATCATGTTTATTTTCCAGTTTGATCGCAAAGATAACATGAATTCCAGTCATATTTCTTGCCTAGCAGGTGGGCGGGGGCAGTGTAACGTTTTTACATCACATGCCAAACATGTCCAATTAATGACAATTGATAATTGGCAGGGGGGACCATGTCTTGACAAGGGCAGC
Organism: Congeria kusceri; assembly: GCA_027627225.1. Lineage (NCBI taxonomy): Eukaryota > Metazoa > Mollusca > Bivalvia > Myida > Dreissenidae > Congeria > Congeria kusceri. Next base: position 51,518,600 of record CM051027.1, on the reverse strand, counting down.
GAATTAACGGTTTGTAGGAGGCGCGAATATCACGCATTGTATCCACAAATAACAAAACTGGGCCGTGTTGTGATAACGGTTTCACAGTTTGCACAAGGCGTACATTGTAGTATTGTCCTTAAGTGACATCTATATAGTTAACTTGTCTACAGTAAATTACAATTACTCTCTAAGTAAACCAATCAAAATGAATCCATTATCAGCCAATCAATTTCTTTACTTAAACATGCTTAATTTATTGCTGTGTGATATATATAGTGTATGTATTAAATTATTAACAAAGTTGTTTGCTACTTAAACATGCTTAATTTATTTGATATATTGTGGTGCTATGGGTTTGTGTAAAATTCTTTGTGTTACTTTATATCAAATTAAAAATTTAATGACATCATATCGTGTATTCTGCGAGATAAAAAAGGACAATACTATATGTGTTTGTTCAGATTTATTCAGGTTGAAATGTTCATTGCAAACAAATATAAATGACACTCTCGTATATGAAAACATGAGAATGAAAATAAAATATAATATCTGCAATAATATACTTTGATTAGTCACGAATCGCTGCACAGCAGATACAAGCTTCATGGTTCTGAATAAAAAACGGAATGATTAACAAATTAATTAACAATACATTTAACAATATCTCACATTTCTTTATATTTGCCTAACACTCACTAAGTTATATCGCTCATTTACCACTGAAACAATGTAAAACAACTACGTACATGTAGTATACATATTTTGGATAGATAAATATTCGGACAGAGTGCCATATAGTAGTATTTACAAAACGAATATTCGAATACCTAAAACGAATATTCGAATATTGATTTCAGTATTCGATCCCATCCCTAGTTTGAAGTATTAACTATGAAAATCTATTACAAACTGGTGTTTTGCCCAATACTGATGATAGAAGTAATGATAATAATGATACAATACAACTTTGTCATATAATAACATGACAAATAGGAACAAATGCCATTTGTAAAACTTTAATGAAGATGCTTGTAAAAATAATTGATTTATCAGTGGTTTATCATTTTTACAACAGAGTTGAAGTTCTTTTTTTGCACTTTCCCAAAAATCAGGTTGGAGGAACTATAAATCAACAAACTCAGGCTAATCCAGGACGGCATTTTCCGCTTTTATGGTATTTTCAGTTTCAAAGAAGTCTCTCCTAAACATAAATCCATTGCAAGTGGAAAGTGCCATCCCAGATCAGCCTGTGCAGACTGCACAGGCTGATCAGGGACGACACTTTACGCACAATCAGTCATGCATTAAGCCCAGCCCGATTTTCCCACGACAATCCTCAAATGGTGTTTTGTATGGCATGAGTCAAGTTCACTTTTCTAGGAATTCATTGAGTTGTTTATTTCTTATCTTGAGTTATTAAACAAATACATGTATAGGAGTCATTAATGGAGGATAATAGTTCAAAATACTGTTTTAAAAGAAGTGAATGTTGCATTTTTATGCAAAGTGATTCATCAGTAATTATTTAGAAACAATTAAAAAGCTGTGAAGACTTATTGTTGTTGTTTTGAGAAATGTAAAAATAACTGCTTTAATATAAATTCCATGTGTTTAAAAATAATGCAATTTTTTGCAGCTTTAATTTATGAATTATGTAAACTATTTGCATATTCATTTTTGGTTGAGCTCAATTTTTATGCCCCCGGCATCTTGATGCAGGAGGCATAGAGTGATCGTCATGTCCGTCCTTCCGTCCTTGACAAGATTAAGAAGATTTTACCGTTGCGTCTAGCACCAACACCACTTACTACAACACTTTGATACTTACACAGTTATTGCTTAAGACCATTCCCTATACACCCACATCACCCAACCTTACTTTGACCTTGACCTTGGCGTAATTTGGACTTATAATAATTCAAATGTGCCATTTCTTGGTTAACTAGATAGTACCGTTTCGTCTAGCACCAACACCGCTTACTACAACACTTAGATATTTACACAGTTGTTACTAATGACTGTTCCCAATCCACCAATATCACCTGACCTTACCTTGACCTTGACCTAATTAGCGCTTTATTCAAATGGGCTGTTTCTTGGTTAACTAGATTTACCATTTCGTCTAGCACCAACACCGCTTGCTACAACACTTGGATATTTACACAGTTGTTGCTTATCACCATCCCAAATCCGGCCATATCACCCAACTTTACCTTGACCTTGAACTAATTTGGACTTACAATAATTCAACAGTGCCATTTCTTGGTTAACTAGATTTTACCGTTTCGTCTAGCACCAACACCGCTTACTACAACACTTGGATATTTACACAGTTTTTACTTATGACCGTTCCCAATGCACCCATATCACCCAACCTCACTTTGACCTTGACCTAATTTGGACTAAGAAATGGGCTACCCAGCACCAACCAGGGGCATGTGTGTTTATCAAACACAGAATCTTGTTTAGTGCTGTTCTTGTTTATCTCTAAACATGCAAGTCGTGTTATGATATACGCTCTTAGTGTATTCGGGATTTTGTCGCTACATATTTTAATTTTTTATGCCCTCATCTCTTGATGCAGGAGGCGTATCATGATTGTCCTGTCCATCCATACGAAGTTAACTAAATTTTACCGTGTTATCTAGCACCAGCACTTCTAACTAAACACTTGGATGCTGTTGCTTATGATCGTTCCTAATCCACCCATCTCACTCAACCTCACTTTTAACCTTGTTTTTCATTCCTATTGGGAAAAAATACACATTTTGTTGATAGGGAATAGAAGAATTACTGCAACCTAACATTTAAAATATGTGTTTTACTCAAAAATGGTTTCTGCAACTTTTTTTGACATTTAAAATGATTTTATACCCAAAGAAGCAAAAAGTTACTGCAAATTAAAAATTATTCTACACTCAAAAGATGATAATTTTAAATGTTAGGTTGTTTTTTTTTCCTTTTCAAAATGCTACAACATGACATTCAAAAGTATTTTATACTTGTAGAAAAAAAAATCACTCCAACCTAACATTCAGGATGTTTCTATTTGACAGGTACCACTATGGATGTTGACAGTTTGAGACAACGCCTGGACACTGCAGGACAGGGTCACCTGATGCAGTTCTGGGAGACGCTGTCTGATGCCGAGAAACAGTCTCTCTACAATGAACTCGATCACATGGACTTCATGGAGATCAACGGATTTTTCGAGAGCTCTATGCAGTCCCTGAAACACGCAGCAGATAAGTTGGACGAACTGCTCGAACCACTGCCCGGGGATGTGTGCGGAAGTATCACGCGCACCAGTAACGACAAACAGGAGGAGTACAGAACAAACGGTGAGCCATCAGTGTGGTTTGTTGAGCAGCCTGGGACCATATTTATGAAGAATCTTAAGGTATTCTTAGGGACCAAAAAAAATAAGTTTGTCTGTTTCGGGCAACCCGACCCTACCTAGCAAACCCCCCACCCCCCAATGACCGAAATGTGTCTTTAAAAAAAAGTTAAAAACATGTTAAAAAGTTAAAGTATGCTTCAGTACTTATCTTGTTTAAAGACAATTTTGGTATTTTTTTCAGCGCATCTTTTCGCGCATCAGTTGATTAAAATCTTCATAATGAGAAGTGTTTTGACAGATAATAATATTTATTAAATATTGTGTACACTGTAATTACCAACTAGAGTAAAATATATTCATAATAATTGCCATGATCATAGGAGCGTCTTGTGACTCGATTTTATTTGCGAAAGTTTTATAATACACTGAAAACGAAAGTAGGAACACTCTGACTGAACATTGGATTCGCATATAGATGTGCACATGCTTGCGATTTTTGTGAAAGTGATTTGACTGTAATAAAGTTTTGTACATAGTCAAAATCAACTGCTGTTACTAAAATAATTATATATAATATATATCTATTTACTTTTACTATTATAAGTGTATTGTTATAAATTATGCCTGTCATTCCATCCTGTTTTTTACAGAAAAATGTCCAATAGGCACATGTAAACTACATATTCTCGAAAACAAGCACGGTGACCCCCGGTTTTCTGTTTTGTAGTTTGTTAAGAATATAATTATGTAATAAATATCTAAAATTCAGGATTTTCACATAACATATTTTTTTCTGTAGTCAAAACCTAACTTTTATATGATTACAAATATTTTATTTTTTTCGTTAAAAAAGGATGAAAAGGCATTTTTTGGCAAATATAATTTTTTTTTTTTTCACTATGTAACGGATTGCTTTCTTACAATTACCGATTTCAACCAATAGGATATCGTTATTTTTTACCAATCAATGGTCAATACTATTTTTTGGCTAAAACTAAAACAGCATCAAAATTTTCTAAAATGTATTCACGGGTAGGTCATTTACATGCATTTTTCAAAAAAATATGCGGTGACCCTCATTTTTTTAATGGTTTCATTGTATAAGGCATTGAACGATCTGCAAAATGTGTAAAAATGAAAAATTTTCACTGAAGGGAAAAAACTGGAGAAATCGTCTTTAATTTACTCCACCAGCCCCTTTCCACATGCAGACTGTGTGACCACCTTTAATTTAACATGGTACGAAGAGCAAAGGTCACAGATGTGTGCACACTCAAAGCAGGAGATATTGGAATAATATGGTAATACTGCCTTAAAAAACCACAGAATGCCTCAAAGTAATAACTTCCACTTGCCAATTTACCATTGATATGCTTCATTGCACAGTTTCTCTATACTTTTAAAACTTTATAAAAGTTTATCGAAGTTGATTGCTTAGTTCGCTATTGCCCATTAAGCAAATTTTCCATCCTTAAAACCTTATTGCCTTAAAGTTGTATGAGCATGAGTATAGGCCTAGTGACTAAACGTTCTTAATATAAAACAAGAGTCACAACTGAAAATGTAAGCCTATGAAAACGCCTGTACGGTATGGGCTTTGATTTCCATTGGTATCATTGATAAGTGATCAGATGAAGTTTAAGATTGTTCGTAGTCATGGTCCTAGATGTTGTACACTAGTCTTCTGTATCAGTAAACTACTCGAAATACATGACTATGTGCAAATGTTTCATCATCAAATTCAAAGCATAATTTTATATTGAACAGACTGAATAAATCATCCATTTGTAATGGGCTGAAAATGTCAAATGCAGGGGTAGCCGTGATTTTTTCCTTATTTAACACCGTTCGGTTAAAGGACCCATTCCCAATGCCAAATATAGTTTATATGAGGCGTGTCGTGGGAAAACCGGACTTAATGCATGTGCGTAAAGTGTCGTCCCAGATCAGCCTGTGCACTTCGCACAGGCTAATCCGGATTGGCACTTTCCGCTTTTATGGTATGTTCTGTTTCAAGGAAGTCTCTATTAAACATAAATCCACTGCAGGCGGAAAGTGCTGTCCCGGATTAGCCTGTGCAGACTGCACAGGCTGATCCGGGATGACACTTTACGCACATGCATTAAACCCGGTTTTCCCATGATGCGCCTCATATTTCCCAAATGGAATGAAAAATTCCCAAAAATCTGAAGTGACAAGATCCTAAATACATAGGCAATGGGAATGACAAGATCCTAAATACATAGGCAATGGGAATGACAAGATCCTAAATACATAGGCAATGGGAATGACAAGATCCTAAATACATAGGCAATGGGAATGACAAGATCCTAAATACATAGGCAATGGGAATGACAAGATCCTAAATACATAGGCAATGCGAATGACAAGATCCTAAATACATAGGCAATGCGAATGACAAGATCCTAAATACATAGGCAATGCGAATGACAAGATCCTAAATACATAGGCAATGCGAATGACAAGATCCTAAGTACATAGGCAATGCGAATGACAAGATCCTTAATACATAGGCAATGCGAATGACAAGATCCTAAGTACATAGGCAATGCGAATGACAAGATCCTAAATACATAGGCAATGCGAATGACAAGATCCTAAATACATAGGCAATGCGAATGCAAGTTGTAAATGATGTATTGTTATGGCCATAAACACCATTGAACTACCAAGTTCATATATTATTAATTAAACAATATTTTTTAAATTAAATTACTTTCTTAAATATTTCCCAATCAGCAAGATTTCATGAAGTGAAATTCCCAATTTGATGTGTACCAGACTCCTTTTCAAATCAGTGAAAAAATTGCTGGGTAGTCTAATATTCAATGTTTATAATGATTGATTAGGAATTGATACCCAGTTGTACCCGGTATACAGTTGTATATTACCCAATTGGGAAAAAAGGTGATTTGTGCGAAGTAGGAAGAGGAAGTTAAGTAGTTGAGTGGTTTGTACTCGATACTATTGATTAACACTTTGTCCTTGATTATAACCCCTCAATCTGATAATATTGGTGTGTTATCTGATATTGAACTACTAATGTAGATACTTCTGTTGGTATTGCGATCGCATTAGGCCATTTTATTTAACTGTGTTAAGCTTTTTTGTTGTATTGAATACTATTTGCAACAAGGAAGTTCTGCTTCCTCCAAAAAACTAACAAAACATGTCATATCTGATAACCAAAGTTCATTGTTAAGGTTTAAGTCAGTGAGATAAAAATCATGTAAGAGTGAAAATCATGTAAGAGTGAAATTTTATTAAAGTGGCTATGCCAATGTACAATTTTTAAGAGTTCCTTGTCAGCTTATTGATATCTTTTCAATCACAGAACCAAGTACTTTAAAATATTTTTATGCCCCCAGCATAACTAGATTTGGTTAACTAGAGTTTACCATTTCATCTAGCACCAGCACCACTAACTACAGCACTTGGATACTTACATAGTTGTTGCTTATGACCATTCCCAATCCGCCCATATCACCCAACCATACTTTGACCTTGACCTAATTTGGGCAGAAATAGCCGATAAAGCGTGTAAATTTGAGGGTACCGATTGTTAGTGCTTCCTAGCCTGCAAAGTAAAAAGTAGGTCACATGATTCAATCTCTCGAAATCGCCATACCAAAGACTGTCGTCTTTTGCCAACAATCTAAAACAAAATTAATAAAGAGCTCAATGTAATCACATATGAGATCGTATTTTCAATGGTTAATATTTAAGTAAGAGTATGACTTACAGTATTTGTAGAATGACGGTTGTGTATTAATTTACTTGTTTATGCAAGAAAAGTTATCCTTTTTAGATTGATGCTAAGAAATAAAAATTTGTCACCAAATATGTTGATTTTGCAAAAGTACGTGCAAATTATTTTACTTAGAAAAATGTTACATTATATACCAACCTTTGCAGAAACTCGTAATTTCTGTATACATGTAGTAATCTACTAACTCTTTGATTCAGGTCTCACAGCCATTGCCAACAACAGCGTTGCCGTATTGCTGCTTGCCGGAGGTCAGGGGACACGACTAGGGGTCAACTACCCCAAGGGCATGTACGATGTCGGTCTGCCGTCTGGGAAAACACTGTATCAACTTCAGGCTGAAAGAATACTCAAGGTGCAGGAAAATGCCAGGGGTCTGATGGGCAAAACGTGTGAAGTGCCATGGTAATGAACTTGTGAATTCTTCTTTTGCATATTCCGTGATCAAAATTTATTGCATGAACAATTACACACACACAGATGCATACTTGATACAAGTCAGTGCACTACGAGGGCTTCAGAACTTTTACTTGAGGAAAAAAATTTTATTTATTTTTTGCGTTGTTTATTGGGTAGTTAAACAACAATAATTTTGTTCTTTGTCTATAGAAAAATTAGCGAGTATCATGTTAGAATTTACATGCTATTATTGTTATGTTCATGAAAAACACATTTACTCTTTTTGCTCTTAAAACAACAAAAGCAATGTATTGAATGCATTATGAAATTATTCTGAATTTTACCAACAGACACTTTATTGATGTAAATGCATGTAGTTTATGAAAATTGTTTTAGTAATACAACTTATACTGTTTTTGGATGTAAATTCTTGAATTGTCGATATCCATTGGCATTCCCACTGAATTTTAGCAGTCAAGAAGTTGGAATGACCTAATTTCATCAACAGCATAAGCATGCCATTTTTTGGCATAGGCAGTTTATGCTATAACAAAAATTATAACATGACATGCGCAGAGTTTTCTATAGCCGAAGAACAAAAGTCACCATTATTAAACTACCAATAAACAACCCGAAAAAATAGTTCCAAAACTGTAAAATATAGTTCGAATTGAAATTACAGAAAATGTGGTCAGATCATGTTTCTACGCATCATAACTCCAAATCATAGTTTATTAGCCGATAAAAAACTCTAAATTGAAAAATATTTCTTAAATGCCATCTGTATTTGCCTCTCTAAAGTTTACCTTTATCTTCAGGTATATTATGACGAGTGAGCACACGAAAGAGCCAACTCGAGAGTTCTTTGCGAGTCACAACTACTTTGGCCTGAATAAAGATAATGTGGTGTTGTTTGAACAAAATCTCTTGCCTTGTATAGGATTTGATGGGAAAATCTTCCTCGCCAGTCCAAGCAAGGTCGCCTTGGCACCGGGTCAGTACGGAATGACACATTCAAGAAGCAGCCCATAGTATATAATTCAATGCATCTTTAATTGGCATTAGTTCTTATGAACTTTAATGCTGTTTATTTGACTGAAAACTGTTTCTTATTTAAGAAAAAATGCATTTAATAATGTCTATGTTCAGAAATGCTTGGTCAAACAGAATATACACTAATGTACATGCTGTTTTACTCCAGAGGCATCACCAGCTGTTGCATATAGAAACTAAATACGATAACAAGTTACCAAGTAGTAGTTTTTTTACCGATTTCAATGCGTTTTTGGTATTTTGATCGGTAAGATGTCCATTAGAAACGATTTCTGCAAAGTTTTAGTTTATTAACATATTTATGGACTGCTGCTTTAAGCACATTGTTGTGCAGATCTCGTTGAATTTTAGTTTGTTTAAAGGGGCATATCGAAGATCTTTCCAATAATTATACACACCCATTAAAACAAGACATATTCCTGTTTTTCATAAATATACTTTTCTAGTAGCAATAATATATTGATGAAATCGTTAAGAAAATTTTTTTTTTTTGATACATTGTTCCACCAGGATTCTAACTCACGCCTACAAAGTCGCACACTTCAATGAAAACTTTCCTATGCTACAGAACTATTATCAATTATGTGCATGTGCGTAACGATACTTCATGTTCGTTTCATTAATATCGATTTAACTACTACTACTAATTTTGATGCGCCAACGAAAGTGTCACGGTGACCACTGTTTATTATTATAATTGTATTAAAATTATATATATTTCTTTACCATTTGTAGGTACAAGGCCTTCATATTTAACAATGCTTCACTATTAATTCTCTGTAAATGAACTTTATATTTGCAAATGTTATTGTAGATCTTCTGTCGATACGCCCCTTGAACTAAATTGTTGTCTGTGAAAAAAGTTAGTACTATTTAGTCGCCCATACTGTTGTGTTTGAGAGTTTTAGCTGTTTTGTAAGTTTGTAAAATTGTAAGAAAAAACAAGAGCAGACATTTAGCGGCATTAAATGGCAGAATACTGCACAGTTATAACCTAAATATTGACCAACATTAATCTTTTACGCAATCATGAACCTTTACTTTTAGTAGTAATGATGATTGATTTATTTTAAGCACTTTTGTGGTCACATGTCTAGAGATATAGCATAATTTGAACAAGATTAAAACAGAAACAATCTTCTCATTTATATTTCTAACATGATATTCGCTAATTTTGCTATATACAAAGAACAAAATTATCGTTGTTAAACTACCCATAAACCACGCAAAAAGAAGTTCCGATTCTGAGCGGAGCGTAGTAAAAAGTAGTTCCAATTGCAATTGCAAAAATAGATGTCAAATCATGTAAAAATCGAAATAATTTCATTCTTATACGTGGCTATCCAGTCGGGCTAAAGCCGTCATGGTTTAATTCCTACGCATCAGAACTCCAAATCGTTATTTATTGGCCGATAAACAACGATAATTTGAAAATTATTTTTTTATTGTAAAATATTTAATGATTTTTTTTTTAATAGTTTCCTGCAACTACTGCGTAATAATTATATTGAGAATATTCTTCAAAACTGTGTGAGTTTTATTCTTGCAACTTTAAATACTGGTATTTTTATTATTTTTTTTAAACCTATTTATTTTAGCTCGATTGCATCGAAAGCCTTAGGCTTATTGAGACACTCTCGAGTCTGTTTCCTGGGTAGAACCAGTACTTGGTGTCTTCGGGGGAGGTCCTGAGAACGCTCCCAGAGTGGGGATCGAACCCGGGACCTTTCGATCGCTAGGTGGACACCATATCCACTACGCAACCGCGACCTTAATTCCGGTATTCTTGTTGCTTCTCATTTTGAATGCTGTTGTTGTCGTTGTAGATGGTAATGGAGGCCTGTACAGAGCTCTGCGTAAGAGCAACATTCTGGCGGACATGGAACAGCGAGGCATACAGTATGTGCATGTGTACTGCGTGGACAATATCCTCGTGAAAATGGCCGACCCAGTCTTCATTGGCTTCTGTATGGACAAGGGAGCTATCTGTGGTGCAAAGGTATTTTATTATTTTCAGGGATGGGACCAAATACTGAAATCAATATTCGAATATTCATTTTAGGTATTAGAATATATTCGAATATTCGTTTTGTAAATACTACTACATACGGCACTCTGTCCGAATATTTACCTATCCGAAATATGTATACTACGTGTATGTAGTTGTTTTACCTTGTTTCAGTGGTAAATGAGCGATATAACTTTATGAGTGTTAGGCAAATATACAGAAATGTAAGATATTGTTAAATGTATTGTTAATTAATTTGTTAATCGTTCAGTACACAAATTTCTCATTACATAGATTACATGTTGCCTGGGTTTTGTATTATGACCACGTCAAGTACTTCCAAGCACATAATGGTGGCATTGTTTATTAATTAAGACTCTTGTATAATATACGGTGTTGATACAATGGAGAATAATTTACAAGTGACGTATATTAAGATTGACCAGATCATGCTAATTTTGTTAAAGAAATTGATTGGCTGATAATGGATTCATTTTGATTGGTTTACTTAGAGAGTAATTGTAATTTACTGTAAACAATTTAACCTTATAGATGTCACTTAAGGACAATAAACAAAAATGTACGCCTTGTGCAAACTGTGAAACCGTTCTCACAACATGGCCCAGTTTTGTTATTTGTGGATACATGTTTGGCATGTGTTGTAAAAGCGTTACACTGCCCCCGCCCATCTGCTAGGCAGGAAATACGACTGGAATTCATGTTAACTTTGCAATCAAGCTGGGAAAAAACATGATTTTTTTAAAGAAATTTTGTTCTTTAAATAAATTTGATAAATATTCGTATTCGTTTTTTTATATTTGAATATTATCTGATAGTTGAAAATTCGGTCCCATCCCTAATTATTTTACAAAGTAGTACCATAGGACTAATGCAGTCAAAATGCAATACTTCCAATCGCAGCACTATGAAGTGGCAGTATCCTATAAATAAGACGTCTAGTTTTCTGTATTCTCTTATTGAAGGAAAACATAGAAAGGGATAACACTATGAATCTACTATTAAGTGATTTGTACATGTGTACTTGTACTAATTGTCATACATGTTAGGTACCACAACATAGACTGTACATCAGACTCAATAAAGGAACAAAGTAATAACTATCATGACAGCACTGCAATCAAATATCATGACAGCACTTCGATTGCACTAGACTTATGGCTTGAAATTTACTTAATGCTCGAAGACCTGGGCTGGTATTCACAAAGCATCTTAAGTCATTTCTTATATATTTTCACTTAAGTGCAAAATTTTAATGTATTATTAGTTTACTTAATAAACAGATTAATATTTTGTTGATATTCCTACAATAACATTATTATAATGATATTATCTTCAAGTATAACTTAGTGAAAAACTGTTTCTGTATGGAATTATAGAGTTGAGAAAAATTCCACAATTAAGAATAAGGATAAAATGTGACTTAAGATGCTTTGTGAATACCACCCCAGGTATGCCAACTCATCTTAGGCATTGTGTGAATACCACCCCAGGTATGCCAACTCATCTTAGGTATTGTGTGAATACCATCCCAGGTATGCCAACTCATCTTAGGTATTGTTTGAATACCACCCCAGGTATGCCAACTCATCTTAGGTATTGTTTGAATACCACCCCAGGTATGCCAACTCATCTTAGGTATTGTGTGAATACCACCCCAGGTATGCCAACTCATCTTAGGTATTGTGTGAATACCACCCCAGGTATGCCAACTCATCTTAGGTATTGTGTGAATACCATCCCAGGTATGCCAACTCATCTTAGGTATTGTTTGAATACCACCCCAGGTATGCCAACTCATCTTAGGTATTGTTTGAATACCACCCCAGGTATGCCAACTCATCTTAGGTATTGTTTGAATACCACCCCAGGTATGCCAACTCATCTTAGGTATTGTGTGAATACCACCCCAGGTATGCCAACTCATCTTAGGTATTGTTTGAATACCACCCCAGGTATGCCAACTCATCTTAGGTATTGTTTGAATACCACCCCAGGTATGCCAACTCATCTTAGGTATTGTGTGAATACCACCCCAGGTATGCCAACTCATCTTAGGTATTGTGTGAATACCACCCCAGGTATGCCAACTCATCTTAGGTATTGTGTGAATACCACCCCAGGTATGCCAACTCATCTTAGGTATTGTGTGAATACCACCCCAGGTATGCCAACTCATCTTAGGTATTGTTTGAATACCACCCCAGGTATGCCAACTCATCTTAGGTATTGTGTGAATACCACCCCAGGTATGCCAACTCATCTTATGTATTGTCTGAATACCACACCAGGTATGCCAACTCATCTTAGGTATTGTTTAAATACCACCCCAGGTATGCCAACTCATCTTGTTTTTTACAATTTATTTTTTCAAATATTGCATTTACAACATTCATGTAAACCAAAGTTACAGTAAAGACATAATACACGAAAACGCTGTAAATACACACAATAATGATGAAATAGTGAATGAGAGATGATAATGATGATAAGAATGGAGTGAGTAACAGTGGTAGTGGGTTACACAAAACACAAATAATAATAATCTGTAAACAAGAATATTAAACAAAGAAAAAGATGACAGGGGTTACATTACAAAATTGTGCCACTTATTTTCGTGTTGCTCATGTTTGCCTTTCCATACAGCAATCAACTCTTCTATTTTCAGTTTGTACTTAAAATAATCTATAAATCTGTCAAACATTGGTGGACATCGTTGGTATTTACATTTGAATATAAAATATTTTCCTAGTAATACAACAAAGTTAACACAGTTCGAATAATTCCTGTTAACTAGAAAAATATTACAGAGTGAAATACATTCATAAGAAAGATTGAAGTCTGTAATATTAAGTTTATTTTTTATATAATTCATGATTTGGATCCAAAAATTGTGGACTCTAGAACAATACCAAAACAAATGCCTATTTGATTCCACTGACATTGAGCATATATCACAAAGACTAGATTCTACCATTCTGTATTTAAAGAGTTTTTGATTGTTAGGAACAATATTCATTAAAAACTTATACTGAAATGATCTTAAGGAGGTATCGATAGTGATGTGTAAATAGTCAGTGAATATTTTTTGCCAATTAAGCTGTTTATGAAAAAGATTTTCCCATTTTTGTTCTTGTTTGTTGTTCTGCACTTGAGTTTTCTTGATTAAAATATTATTTACAAAACTACACATTTTTGTTGTGGGTGTAATTTTATCAATTAAGTAACTGGGTGGTGTATATGATATATCTTCATTGTGCAATCGATCTTTCCAATGCGCTGGTATACAGGCTACTAGGGTATGATATTTTAAGAAATCAGAACCAGGCAAACCATATAAAACTTGAAGTTCTCGGAAGTTATAAAAGCGTTTGTTTCTGTAGTTAAAAATATGTTCTGTTTGTGTAATGCTCAAACCATGTTTTATAAAAAACAGTTTTATTTAAGGTTGTAATGTTCGCATTATTCCACAATATATCTTTTCCAATGACTGCCTGGTTTTCGTTATAATTTGACAGGCACCATCCTTTCAAACATTCCGACAGAAATGTTGATTTTAATTTCAAACCGTTTACATTAGATGATTTTAGATTACATTTTAAAATAAAGAAATTACCACAATCCTGTAGCATGTCACTGTAAATGTTCGCCCATTTTGAATTTTGTTGGAACAGCATCCTTTTGATCCAGCTTGATTTGAACGCGGCTATGAAATTTTCAAGATCGATCATTTTTAGACCCCCCATTTTTTTAATTTTGGACTATTTTATCTCGTGCAATTTTGTCTGGTTTGTTATCCCACAAAAATGAGAACATCGATTCCTTTATATCTTTGATGGTTTGATATTCGGGGTTGTTTAAAACTGTTAATGGATATATGAGTTTCGGAAACGCAAAGTTTTTAAGAACAGTCATCTTTCCTATTAAACTTAGTTTCCATTTTCGCCATTTAGCAAGGCATTTGTTAAATTCTTCGATTTTTGGCTGAATATTGATATCTGTCATTTCCCGTGTGTTATTCATAAATGTAATTCCTAGTGTTTTGGCTGCTTCTGATGTCCAAATGAATTTATGTTTCTTACAAAATATAGTGTCCGAAAAATTTCATTTGTCCAATTCGTAAGACAGTGCATTTACTTTTATTCAGTTTAAGACCTGATCTGTTTGAAAAATTGTCAAGGGTGCTAATAAGGGTTTTGAATGATGATCTGGTTCCATCTAGAATAAAACAAGCATCGTCAGCGAACAAGGTTTGTTTTAGTTCAATATTATTTATTTTTATGCCTGCTATACTATTATTTTTGCTTATTTCATGTGCCAATAGTTCTATACATATTATAAATATATACAGTGAAAGAGGACAACCTTGGCGTACACCTTTTTTTATGTTAAAGTATTCAGAAAAATGACCGTTGTTTGTTATACATGACTGCATCTTTGTAAAACAAATCGACCCACTTAATTATTGATGTCTTAAAGCCAAATTTTATCAAACTATTTTTCATGAAACCGTGATCGAGGCTATCAAAAGCTTTATGAAAGTCTGAAAAAAATATTAATCCGTTTTCATTGTATTTATTTACTTTATCGATTACTTCTTGCAGGCATCTTATATTTTCTCCTATGTATCTTCCTTTTACAAACCCAGTTTGATCAGCACCAATAATATTTGGCAAATGTTTTTTTTATTCTATTAGCAATTGACTTTGAGGCTATTTTATAATCTACATTAAGTAAAGAAATTGGTCTCCAGTTGTTTAAAGATAACAGATCTTTGTCACCTTTTGGTAGTAAAGAAATTATACTTTGTTTCTGAATTTCTGTTAAGGTTCCTATGTCATAAGAATAGTTTAAAGAATTAACTAAGTATTTTTTTATATCCCTCCAAAATATTTTATAAAAGTCTGCTGTTAAGCCATCAGATCCCGGGCTTTTGCTATTTTTCATTTCTTTTCAAGCTTCTCCACATTCAACTTCTGTAAGATAATCTGGTGTTTCAATATTGATGTCATTACTGATAACTGTTACATTATTTTCAAAGAATATAGAATTATTGCAATCCTCAATATTTCTGTCTTTTTTATACAAGGTTTGAAAAAGATCCTTAATATGTTGCAAAATTTTGTCTGGGTGTTCTTCTATTTTCTTTTCGTCTATTTTAATTTGTTTGATAATTTTCTTTTCGGAGTTATATTTTTCTAGATTAGCAAAGTATTTAGTGTTTTTTTCTGCACCTTCAACCCATTCAGCCTTACTTCTTAAGATATAACCTTTAATTTTATTATTAGTAAATTCATTCAGTAATTGTTTATTTTTCTCTAGTTGTTCCAAGAGTTTATTTTCGTTGGGATTATTTGCTAGTTGATTTTCTATGGTTTTAATATTTTGTAGGAGTTCATTTTCTTTTTTTTCGTTTATTTTCCTTTTATGGCTTGAATATTTGATAGTTTCATCACGTATTCTTCCTTTCATTAACTCCCATATAATATTTGGATTCGCTTCCCGATTAAATTCAACAACTTCTTTTATAGCATCTCTAATTTTTGATTGATATTCTGTATCTAGTAATACAGTGTTATTCAATTTGAAATATCCCGGACCTTTTTCATAATTATTTGCATTTAGTTTCATTATTACTATCGAATGATCAGAACGATAACCAGGCTGGATTTGACAATCAATCATGGAACTTAACATATTGTTTGATATTAAAAAATAGTCCAATCTACAAAATATTGGCGGGTTAGTGTTGGAATGCCAAGTATATACTTTTTCAAAAGGGTGTTTTATTCGGAATATATCACAGAGATCGTACTTTTCTATAATATTATTTATTTTATCCGATGTTTTCTTATTCGAATTATCTCGTCCATTTAAGTTGTCAATTTTGTAATTTAAAACAGCATTTAAATCCCCTCCAATAAGTATTGTTTCCTCTTCATGCTCTTTAATAATATTCTCTAAAATGTTATAAAAATTAATATCATCATTGTTTGGCGCATATATATTAATAAGTATAATATTGCTTTCTGATATTTGTATTTTCATAAATTGCATTCTTCCAGATATGATTTCTTTATATTCAATGATGTTACAATTGCATGCTTTATTTATTAGGATTCCGACACCATTACTATTGGAACTTTCTCCGCTTAAAAAACATTGACCTGTCCAACAGGCGCCCCAAATGTTGTGATAGTCATTTGTATTTAAATAGTGAATTCCTTGTAGAAGTACTATAGAAAATGCCTTTTGATTTAGCCAGCTTAACACTTCATCACGTTTATTCTTTGCCCCTAGACCCTTGACATTAAATGTTGCAATTTGTATTTTTGTTAAGGTGGATATTTATTTAGGTGTATGCACTGTTATTTAACGATAACCGCCTATGTCTTCCCTATTTAAAAACTTCTAGTCAGTAAGTCTATTTTACTTATTCTATTAAAACGTATGTTTGTGTTACGTGATCTGATGTTATGCATGTTTTAATCTTTTTGTGTTTACAGTTTAGTTGGATTTGGAAATATTTTATTTTTGTTTCCAGTTTCGACAGTTTTTATATATGCTTTGTTTGTTACATCTATGATTGATGAGGTTTAATAAAAAACGATAAATAATTGTTTCAATTTTTTAAATAAAAGCAGATATGCATTTTAATATAGGGTCACTTTGTATTATAATGCATTCCTGGAAGTACCCCCCAAAACAATAAAATACATATCTGATGTTTAACTCGTAAATTGGAGGTTGAAAAACTTACAAAGAGTGCTTATGTAAACATGGCTTGACGTAAACAATGTACAGCTTGTGTACCAAAGTTCTGTTCAAAAATATTGTTTTGAAGTACTTGTAACTTATAAATAACTAATGTAAACAACATTTAATCTGTTAAAAAACGTAATCACCTGCACTAAAATTATATAATGTCTTAGTAGTATCCATTGTATGCATTTAATTGGATTAATTGTAAAATGAGATGCTTTATAATAAACATGATACCTTCACAAATATTGTGTATTGTTTACTAGTATACTAGTTGTTATATTAATTGTTATGAAATAATTCACACAAACTGGTATATCAAAAAATGGGATTTAAAAGTGAATTAATTCTCTTTAATAACAATGCCTAGTATATTCATTACAAATATATTAACAGTACTCTAACCACTAATATCTAATTAGTACGAATAACGTAGTAATTGTTTTTTTACTATGACTAGCAAGATGAATGTAAGCATTTAACTATGTTATCTCTAATTTGTAATGAGCACTGCTTATCAACCGTAATTTTGCTTTAACATAATGTCTCTTACGCAGAAATATGTAAACATTTATTATGCTAATTATCCACTCTAATAACGTTGTAATTTGTAAACCAGCAATGTATTGCCTACTATAATAGAGTTAACGCTCTAAACTCCATTGGTACCTTAGGTCCTAAATACCGTTATTTTAGTTTTATAAAAAAATGTAGTATAAATTTTTTTTTAACCAAACTGTATCCCATGAATTCTGTTGATAATTATGCATATAAAAAACGTTTCACAAAGGTTAGTGTTTCAATATTGTGTTATGCAATAAGTCTCTGTTACAATAGTGCCTAATATAAGCATTGCACAAGACAAACGATAACAGCACACTAATTGACCTCTAATTTGTACTCCATATGTACATTTATTTTTATTTTTTTAGTATACCATGTTTTACACAATGCCATGTAAGCGTAATATGTTGATCAATATTATTAATTATTAATACTAATTCCAAAAAAGTAATTAATTCAATAATACGTAATAAGCGTAATAAGTTGATCAATATTATTAATTATTAATACTAATTCCAAAAATGTAATTAATTCAATAATACAGTATTCAGCAATTATACAGTTCAATGTATTCAATTTCAATTTATCCCCATAAATTGAAGCTTGATTGTCGAAAGCAAAAGTTTCAAGCTCACTATGAAGGGCTGTTATTACAAATTGATACAATGTGGATAAAAACATTTTACTGTGTTTAAAAATAGGTTCCTATACCCTTATTTCCCCGTAGATAGAGGCTTAAACTTTTCGAGGGTAAAAGTATCAAGCCACTTGAACAGGTTATGTATAACACAATAAAATATTTGTTGCAACTGGATAACTAATGAAAATCTTTCTTTAAAAATGTGTTTTTTAATAATTGTGAATTATATATTCTTTTAATGTTTTCAATAAGGTTACAATGCTTTTCAAGTTCCCATTAATAACTAAAAAACTGTTTTTGTCAACCCTATCGAGTAGCCACCATATAAGCATCAGTTTTCATAGGACTGCTACCGGTAATCTAAACCTTCGTGTTAGAATACAGTTACATTTATTCTATGTTTATTCAATCGCAGGTTTAACAAGCGAACACATTATCGGTTTAATGGAGCTGCCATTTAAATTTAATGCCAATTACGGCATGAAATTGGCGAGTACATTTTAACGCATGAACGATTTTACGTGCAGAAATATTGTTATATCTATTTTTAGCTATACTGTTCACAATAAATATATACACTTCTCTCTGTTAGCTGTCTATTTGCTGGGCCAGGGGAGTTCCAGCCACTCTTGATATTCTTCATATTTCACTGTGTGCACTTGCCCCATGCGATTTCGGTATTTAATGACACCATTGCTTGTCCAAGCTTCTTTCACTTCATCTGTCATTTTCTTCTTGATGCACATCAGTACTTGCATGTTTATTTGCGTCAGATCTTCGTTGACATAAACACCTGAGTTCTTGAGCAGTTTTCTGTTCTGTATAATTTGGTCTTTTGTGTATCTGGATATAAATTTTACAATAATATCGGTTTTTACGGGTTTTACTTCCTTTATTTGGGATTCTATGGGCAATATCTAGGTCAGTCATTGATAGTTCTATAACCTTCTTTTCCTTGAAAAATGAAATCACCTTTTTCGCTGTTTCAATTGCTTGTTCATTTGGGTCTGCGTCTGCAATTCCTCTGATTTTTATATTGTTTCTTCTGCTGTATTGTTCAGCATCATTTTCATTCTTTTTTCTTAACTCTTCCTCTCTTTGTAGTTTGCATTGCATTGAGTCATTTTCTTGCTTTGCATGTTTAATTGTTGTCTCAAGTGACTATTTTGCTTTTAAGTTTATCACTTTCCAACTCTCTTTCGAATAGTTTACCTTCTAGCACTTCAATTCTGTGCACAAGTAAATGCAGAAGGTCCTCCTTCATTTCTGATAAAAGGTCTTTCATAGTTACTCTAATCGTGCCGTCGCCTTTTTTAATTGTTCCTTCAATTCTTGCATCCATTTTCTTCATAGAGGATTCTACTCGCTCAAGTTTGGTGTTAATTCTTTTCATCTGCCTAATCACTTCAGTGAGCTCATCTTTGAAATTTTCAGTGTGAATGTCTTGTTCGAGTTTCACATCATCGATGTTTTTTTGCCTTTTTATTTTTTTGTTTTTGATTACTTTTATTGCTTTTATCAAGTGTATGTTCTGAAATACTCTGTTCTCATTCACTTGTGCTTGATAAGGCTTCACTTCTCTTTCTTTTGTACTCTTGTTCTTTGTCTTGCACCTCATTTTTATTTGCCTGTCCTTTTTCCATTGTGGTTACCTTTTACTTTTGAATAGTATATTTTTGACAGGCGCGAATGGGATATTTTGTTAAAATGCAGTTTTCTCTATATTCCCAACAAGTCAGTTAAATTTCATTCATCTCCGGGTCAAAAACATACCTTCATAGTTCGAATATTTCCAAATCCAATGCACTTGTACACTTTAATCCATGGTTTATTTAAATATTTATCTAGGGAAAAGATTGTAGGAATTCACTTTTAGGTTACACTCCACTCCATTCCAACTTATTTTTGGTATTGTTTAAGGATTAATTCCCAGTCAACAAGCTTCACAGGTTTACGAACTTGACCATGTGCGTAAACAAGGTTTACAGTTATACTTTGATATCCCAGTGCAATGATTGGATGAAACCCTGGATAAATGTGCCTATGATAGATATTTATAGAAGTGTCAGTTAACAATACATGTGATCATTCATTTAATTAAAATCTTATTTGCACTCATAACAGTTTGCTCAAGTAGGAACTGATGACTGTTTAAATCACAGTATCGGCATAACTGGTACATTCGAACACGGTTATTTCGAAGTCGTCGGGACCCGCAAGAAACCTTCCAAATAACGATAGTTCGGATTAAACATTTTGACCATTTTATAAAAACCCATAACAGTTGCATCACATTTTGCTTTTTATCCACATATGCGACGGTAAAGATGATAAATGAAGTTCCCAAAATAGTAAATAAAATACTTTTAAATTCAAAATTCTTATCAAGCGCACCTGACTTGGTATAAAGATATAAATGCAAGCCTTTAGTTATTTGGTTTAGCTTTTTACATGAGTATACAGTTTAACTGCTGGTGGACAGCGAACCAGTTTGAAAGCCTTACGTTGGCGGGACACAACTAGTAAAGTAGTTTTAATTACCCAGAATACCTTGGGCGAACTTACCCAGGGCGATCGTCATTTGCCTAAATGAGTGTTAATTGAGCCCATTAGCAAATAACAGCCAATATTGTGGCTCGGACTGCTAATCTTTTCAGCGAAGGTGTGAAAACATGGAGTCCCAATCAAGATTTCGAATTATCAATAGGCCATTAAGTGTGAAATATTTATTTAGGACCGAATTTTAGACTTCGGAATAATAATAATTTGAATTAAAAAAGAAGAAATAAATTAAGGACCAGATAAATACTTCGAAATAAAGCTGACTTCGAATTAACAGAGTTCAAAATAACGATGTTCAAATGTATTGTACCAGATACATGCCTAATTTTTGTTTAATCACCAACCACTACTAATGTATAATCCAGCTTCCCACATTATCGTTTCCAGGTGGTAGAGAAGGCGTTCCCGACAGAGGCTGTAGGCGTCGTGTGCAAGGTGGAGGGCAAGTACCAGGTGGTAGAGTACAGCGAGATCACGCTCAAGACCGCCGAGAAACGCAACCCCGACGGGCGACTCACCTTCAACGCGGGAAATATCTGCAACCATTTCTTCACCTTAGACTTCTTGAAATTAGTCACAGAGTGAGTGTTCATGTTTGGCATGTATTTCGATGAATCACACATGTAGATACTGTATAACCATATTGTCCAATTTTAATTATTGTTTAAATTTAAGATTTTAGGCAGTTAAGGAACTATCTAAATTTATTATAGTAATCATTATTCATTAGTCGGCACATTTATTTCATTTATTATTGCTATTGAGTGTAATGCCCATTTATAAATCTTGTTCCTTGAAATAATTGAAGAATCTGGCAAGCTTTTTACATTTAGTAGAACTCCTCGCTGATTCATGTACCCAATTAGTCAAGAAGTACTCTCTCAAAATACAGAAAGTATATGAGGCGTATCAGGGGAAAACCGGGCTTAATGCATGTGCATGTCGTCCCGGATTAGCCTGTGCATTCCGTCTGTGTTTAGAAGACACTTCATTAAACCAAAAAATACCATTAAAGCGGAAAGTGCCTTCAGGGATTAGCCTGTGCGAACTGCACAGGCTAATCCGGGAAGACACTACGCACATGCATTAAGCCGGGTTTTTCCATGACACGCCTCATATTTAATATATAAGTTTACTGAAGCCAGCTAATGGTTGATGAAATCTAGCCAAAATTTGAAATTATTTCTTCGTTTTTTGCAGCCCTCAGCAAGAGGCCGAGCTGAAACACCATGTGGCCAAGAAAAAGATTCCCTACATTAATAGTGCAGGTGAACTGATCAAACCAGCTGACCCGAATGGCATCAAAATGGAAAAATTTGTGTTTGATGTCTTCCATTTTACCACGTATGTATATAGACAGCTGCGTTTAGGTGTTGGAAATTCTGTGTAGTGTACTTGTGATAGCTTTTTGGTCTTCTCTAAGTTATTTTGCACAATTTGGCATTGGTTTTTACATACAATTTGTTCATTGTTAGTTGTAGTCGGCGAATGTATACTTTCTATTTAATTTTATATGAAGCTTACTAATATGGTGACATTAAAACACCGCTGATGAAAACAAACTATTGTACATAATCGTAAATTCTATGAATTATGGTTTTAAATTTGTGGGGCGTCGTGACAAAACCGGTCTTAATGCATGGGCGTAAAGTGTCGTCCCAGATTAGCCTGTGCAGTCCGCACAGGCTAATCCAGGACGGCACTTTCCGCTTTTATGGTATTTTCTGTTTCAAGGAGGTCTCCTCTAAACATAAATCTACTGTAGGCGGAAAGTGCCGTCCCGGATTATCCTGTGCAGACTGCACAGGCTAATCCGGAACGACACTTTATGCACATGCATTAAGGCCGGTTTTCTCACAACACGCCTCAATTATATTGTATGTTTTTCTTTTCTGAACTGTCTTGTAGGACAAACTTACTAAAAAAAACTACTAAGACTAATGCAATGTACTTTCATATTTGAAAATTCCTTTAGAGTTTAGAATTTGTGTAACTTTTAATTTTATATTTGCTGATTAAACTTGCCTACTGGTATCCTGTGGTAATGCAGAATGATTATTATGTTCTCAGGATTGTAAGGAAAAGTCACGGCTGTGCTTTATTGAATATCTTAGCAAATAATTGTTAGTGGATTTTATTGTAGCCTATCTTTATTGCATAAAATTATCTAGAAGTATAGTAAATCTTACTTGAGTGTAATACAATTATTTCTCCAATCTCATACTAATACCGACTATTTTTTCTCTCTTTTCTTGTGTGTGCTTTTGTGTGCTTGTTTATGTCTGGTCTGTTGCATTTGTTTACCCTTCATTGGAATGCTGCTTACTGGCAATGTCTGTGTACTCCTGCATGCCATGGTCTCCGCACATTTGTGTTACATGTATCTGCCATTCCTGTAATTGTTTTAAATTGGTGGTTGGCTTGTTATCCTAAATGCTGTGGCATGTTTTGCACTTTATCTAAAATGTGTGTGTTTGATTAACATGCAAACTAACTGGCCCATTTGTTTTCTTACAATAATTTGAATGCTTGCATTAAAACTTGAAATAATATCCTTTAACAATAACATATAATTTAAAATTTAAAACTTATTATTTGTTGATACGAAATCTCATTATTGTTCACTTAACCTTTACTTTTGCGGAAAATATTTAAAATGGTAAAAACATGTTATTTCTTGTTATCCACTGTTGCCAACTGTGATCCCACCCTATATAACTACCCACCTCTGTATCACCCCTTCCCCCTGTTACGTTGGATGTCCCATTGTTTGTGCGTGTTTGTGTAAATGTGACAGGTCATTTGCTGTCTGGGAAGTTCTACGTGAGGAAGAGTTCTCCCCCTTAAAGAACGCAGATGGCGCTCCAAAAGACACGCCAACGTCGTGTCGCAATGACCTCTTTGGTTTACACCGACGATGGATGGACAGAGCTGGGGCGAAGTTCACCCATAAAGATGGATCTGTCATTCCAGCAATTACTAGGTAGGTTGCATTATTAGTATCAGAGAAAATATCGACACCTTAGTACTACAACGGCCAATCTGCTGCTTTAACACTTGTTATATAGGCCCTTGTAATCCAAAGGTGGCGAATTATGTTGTTGTACCGTTATTGTTTTTTGCATTGTAAATGCATGGCGGCAAAATGTATTGTACTCGTTGAAATGAGGAATTAATACATAAAGGAGTTATAACATTTCATGTTTTCATGAAATAATTTTTTTGTTCAATTATTATGTGCAGTCTATGTAATTGCTTTACTAAAATGTAATTGGGACACCAATAATAATCAGCAGCACTTTTTGTGCCCCTGAAGGTTTTTAGACGCCCAGGTATACAATAAATGGTCACAGCCATCTGTTTGACTCAAATCTTGGGCTGAGAAAAAAGAACTTTAAAATGAAACTTAATGTAATGATAGAGGGCAATAAGAAGAAGTGCAAGACCCATATCTTCAATACATTATGGAGTTATTTCCCTTTTCCATGGTATTGGGTCAATTTTTCTTCAGGGGAATTAATTTTTTATTTTGTCGTTTACTGCGGTAAGTCTTCTTGACAATTACTTTGTTGCTTATTAACATGTGTTTGTGTAAGTAACATCCAATTAATGATTAAATGTTTTGCAAGTTATAGAACTGTAATACCTATGAAATGTAACATTTTCAATTCCTTTGCCTTGTTGCAATAACATTTGGCATAGCACATCACATATTAAGTGTGTTGTGGGAAAACCAGGCGTAACGCATGTGCGTTAAATGTGGTCCCAGATCAGCCTGTGCTGTCTGCAGTGCTGATATGGGACGACACTTTCCGCCTGTATGGTATTTAATGGCTGTTATGGTATTTTACGGCTTTTATGGTATTTTCTGTTTAAAGGAAATCTCTTCTAAACATCCACTGTAGACATAAAGTGTTGTCCTGGATCGGGACAACTTTACGCACGTGCATTTAGCCCCGTTATTCCACGACATGCCTCATATATTTTTTTAATTGCTTAATATTCCCCTGCTTCTTAATTTACTTTACCATTTGCTGTCATGTTGTTCTTGTAATTAAGAAACATAAGTATCCATGACTTATTCAGGCCTTTCTTACTGCCTTTCTTCAGTATTCAAAATTAAACAGAATTAATATGTTTGGTGTAAAGGTCTAAATCAGTATACAGGCTTACAGTACACAACTGAAATGTTACTATTTGTCTAAGGTAAACACATTTAAGAAATACTTTTGGATTTATAGTTGTTTATTGGCCAATAAACAATGATTCGGAGTTCTGGGAGGCGTTTCATCAACGGTTTACTACCAGTCGTACGTTACGACTTACATCAATCATTACGTTTCACCGAAATCACGTTTCATCAATCAAATCATAACGTCAGACTACATAAATTTCATACATAAATCTACTACTGGGTAGGAGCGGTCGTATATTTACGTAATGTGTTATTCTTTGTTGAATTTTGCTATGAAAAGCGACCAAAGAACAAAATTAAGTTGGAAAATAAGGACTAAAATATTTAACCATAAGAGTAGCTAGATCTATGCGTGTACCTTTCCCATTTTGGAATAATTACTTCGATGTAGGCCTACTGTAGACGCTCGCATTTTGGGTAACTTATCAATTCTATAGTGCATTATTTTTAATGTTTAGGCCTATAGTAGTCTTTAAACACAATTTCATTCCCGATTTAATGAAAACATATAAGTTTATAAAACATACCTAAGTAGATTTAAGGGTACACTGTGACACGTACAATACCTACGGTAGGTTAGTAGCTTTATGTACATGTTGTTCTTCGTTTTTAATAATAAACATAATTTAACAAGAAATACAGTAAAAATAACAATGACAAGACTGTTAATTTCACGTCCTTGTTTTTAACCAATGTCCTCAACTTGTTTATTATGAAAGCAGCGCGCAACAATGACGTCATTACAAAAAATTAGACTGTGTCACAATATTTTCGGTAAACATTCACCATAATATATGTAGTAGTATATTTATGTATAGTGCATTATCGATGTCGTTGATGAAATGGAATTTATGTATAATAGTAAACAACTACATAAATATCGATACGCAAATTCCGATAGTAGAAAAATCTTTAATATTGATGAAACGCCTCTCTGATGCGTAGGAATTAAACTAAGAGGACGTTAGCCCAAGTTGTTGAATACCCACTCATCAGAACGACAAAGATTTGTTTATTCGCCAATAAACAATGATAATACAATAATTATTTGGATTTGTTTGCATTTGTAGGAATCAAACCAAGAGGACGTTAGCCCAAGTTGTTTAATACCCACTCATCAGAACAACAAAGAGTTGTTTATTTGCCAATAAACAATGATAATGCAAAAATTATTAGGATTTGTTTGCAATTGTAATTAGAACTACTTTTTACTAATTTTACTAATATTGCTCTGCTCAGAATCTGAACTTCTTTTTGCGTTGTTTATGGGTAGTTTAACAATGATAATTTTGTTCTTTGTCTATAAAACAATTTGCGAGTATCATGTTAGAATACAAATCAACAAACAAATTATCTATATGCATAACAAGAATGATCTGTTCACTGGCAAAAGGCACCAAAGTTGTCAGTTCCACATGTTGCATGTCACCCTCACCTGCATGTTGTTGTTGTTTGTTATTTCAGCTCGACCAACAGTGCCGGAGGGGCAGGGGATAGGTAATGTAGATTCACGTTCAAGTCCGTTTCATATTATTATAACCTGTACAGGCACTTCTTTTAAAGAAACTTATTTAAAATTAAGCATTTGCTGTTTTATAACACTAAAACAAATTTTAATTATTGATTTACTTACAAAGTAAAACATAAATAGATATCAACAAATTCACTAATTTCATATTGCTAAAGAGAATTCCTAGATGTTTTAGCAAGTTAGTTCTGGACTGTCATAGTTTCCATCTTTTAATTAGAAAATATCTATTATTGCCATAATTATATTAAAATTTTAATGGAAAATGGCAATGGATAAGAGTTACTTTCCTTTATAACTACAATTAAACAATACATATTTTAGGGGATAACTTGTGAAAAGGTTGCTTTAACGTTGTCCATTCTTTGAATTTCAATCCTTTGTGTAAAATATTTCATTAACAAACTGTAAAGGTTTAATTATTGAAATTAAAGCATTCTGTTTGAAGGTGCAGTTTCAAGGTTGTTAGATGTGAAAAACACTTTTCTAAAACTGACTTTTTCCTGTATTATAATACATGTATTGCTCATATTTCAGTGTTTCACGTTTTGTGGAATAAACAATTTTTCATTTTCTGTTTGCATAAGTACATGTAGTAATGATTGTTTTAGTTCAATATTTAACTACTATTTCAATTCTATTACTTATAAAATATTAATCATATACAACCAAGCTATGTAATCTGGCCTTTTACACCACGTATTGCGGCTTCTTCCTGGGATGCACGACGATGATCTGTGATTTGTACTATATGAAGCTAGGTCTTGAAATCTTGTCAACAAGAAGGGATTTAGCTGATAGTTGTATTTACTTCATTTCATCGTTTTAAAGTTGCAATTCTGTTGCTCTTGTGAACATTTAACCATTGAGTAATTAAATTGTAATTCAATAGAATTAATATTCTCTTTAATTACTATTTAATTTGAAATGCAATGCTAAGAGGTTAAAGCTTATTGACATGTGCGTGTTTTGTGATTAATTCTGGGCAAAGTGTGAGGTTCCGCATGCCTTTAAACTGGTTTAAACCCCCAATGCTTTGCCTTGACCGTTCCAAGGCGGTGACCCCAGTTTTAATCATTTTTAGCTAGACTTTCCGAAGTAAAGGCAAGCTATTCTACTCGCGTCGGCGTCGGAGCTAGGTTGAAGTTTTTCGGTAAGCTAGCTTCTCAGGAATGGCTTGAGGGATTTCATTCAAACTTAAAACATTTATTCCCCACATTAAAATGAACCTATAGGCCAAGTTTGGTAACTCGAGTTTGAAATTTGTCACAATTATGGGCCTTTTTACAGTTAGAAATTTTACATATAACTATATGGACAGGTTACAGTTTTTCGGTAAGCTGGTTTCTCAGGACTGGCTTGAGGGATTTCATTCAAATTTAGAACACTTATTCCCTATATTAAAATGAATTCATAGGCCAATTTTGATAACTAGTTTGAAATTTGTCAAATTAATGGGCCTTTTTACACTTAAAAATTTTACATATAAGCTATATGGACAAGTTTTTTGGTAAGCTAGTTTCTCAACTTTTTGTTTCCGCCCTCTGACTCGAGAACGGATTTAGCTATTGTAAAGAAACTACAAACATAGATACTTTATATCAAGACCTCACTTGGGATTGCATATGGGGTTGGTGGGGTCAAGGTCACTGTTACTAAAAATGCAAAAATGGTTTCCGCTCAATAATTTGAACACACATTGTGATATTTTAATGAAACTTAATACTTATAAACCTTATATCAAGACTTCGCTTGGGATTGCATATGGGGAGGGTGGGGTAAAGGTCAAGGTCACTGTTACTAAAGATAGACAGACGGTTTCCGCTTAATAACTTGAGAACGCATTGAGACATTTTAATGAAACTTAATACATACATCTTTATATCGAGATCTCACTTGCGATTGCGTCAAGGGTCAAGGTCACTGTTACTAAAATAGAAAAACGGTTTCCACTCAATAACTTGAGAACGGATTGAGATATTTTCATGAAACTTTATACATAGATTCCTTATATCGAGACCTCGCTTGGGATTGCATATTGTGTGGGTGGGGTCAAGGCCACTGTTACTAAAAATAGAAAAATGCTTTCCGCTCAATAACTTGAGAACACATTGAGATATTTTAATGAAATTTAATACTTAGATACCTTATATCGAGACCTCGCGTGGGATTGCATATGGGTTGGGTGGGGTCAAGGTCACTGTTACTAAAAATAGGAAAATGGTTTCCACTCAATAACTTAAGAACGCATTGAGATATTTTAATGAAACTTTGTACATAGATACCTTATATGGAGACCTCGCTTGGGATTGCATATGGGGTGGGTGGGATCAAGGTCAAGTTTACCATTACTTAAAATTTTATTGATGTGCTGATTTTAATGCATTTCGTTTGAAAATTTGGTTTTCGTGGAATTTCCATGTTCCTTGTTTTAGAAAAAAAATGCCAGTTAAACTCTGACAAGCACAAGAAAAGTCAAGCGCGCTGTCCTCCAACAGCTCTTGTTATGTTTTGTGTTGTGTTGTATGTATTGTCCTGTATTGTATAGGCAATTGGTCACTTGCCTCAAATAAAGGACCAGCGGATGGTAATAAGGGTTTCTCTCCTGATGATGTCTCTGGAGTTTCATTATTCCTATATTGAAAAGAACATTTCTTCTGCAAAGCTTACATTTTGATGAATGTTATTTTTTTAGAAAATATTGCTACCTGGTAGACATACCAAAGTAATTTTTTACACAAAAAATGCACAATAAATTACAAAATAATTATGTTTTACATCCAAAACAGCATAACAGACTTAAAGTTTTGTTAGATTCTACAAATTCCTGTTTTAAAATACCATTTATAGAGAAATGTTTTTCCAACCGTAAACTCTGAAACTGTTCCTTTATTGTTTAACCTTTGCTGTGGTAAAATACATATAAAGTTCTTCAATGTTTTACATTAAAATTGTATTTGATACTTACTTAATGATTTCTGATGTCAAATGCATTTCTGGTTTTAGCCAGCAGACGTGCGAAGAATTCAACGAGATTGTCTGTGAAGTGTCACCACTGGTCTCCTATGGAGGGGAGGTAAGTCAGCATTACACTCGAAGCTCCTTTTAGACATCTAGTGGTGTGATTCTTCTGCATTTCAGCTGAATGCTACATTTTGCATTGATATTAATAAGAAAAATGTTGTTGTTAAATAACAACATGAATCATATGCTACTGAAATTATGTCGTCTATGAAACGTTCTGTCCGTTTGTGTAAATTTACAAACATCTATTCCAAAGCCTCGAAATTTTATTATACCCCCCGCACAACAAAGTTGTATGGGGGGGGTATCCTGGAATCAGTTTGTCCGTCCGTCTGTCTGTGTGGTAGGTTTTTTTTGTCCGGAGCATAACTTTAAAACCCTTTTAGTTATCAACTTCAAACTTCATACATGGATAGAGGGTTGTTCGGCGGATTGCAGTGCACAAGAATGATAACTCCAGCTGCATTATTTCTGGAGTTATTCCCCTTTGTCAGTTTTCCTCGTCTTCACCAAACTTCAGTCTTTGTAGGATAATATCTCGGTCAAGTTTGATGATCAACCAAATCGCTCCAGGAATTGTGGAGTAATGGCCCTTGATTTATCTAAAATTGGCCTTTTTAGCAGTTTCCGCTACCTATATCCAACCGTTTTCACCAAACTTGATATTTTAAAGATTGCTTTTAACCTAACTGTTTTACAAACAACATTTGTTCTGTGTATAAATGCAGGACCTGGAAGCAGCAGTCAGTGGCAAGAAGTTCCTACCTCCAGTAAGCCTGGAGAGAGGCCCTGATGGTGACATGGTCGTTACACAAGGAAGCAGCTGATTGGTGGAGGGACTTGTAACAAGGCAGCTCATTGGTCAAGGATGCAAGAAGTTGTTTTCGAACGATTGGTTTAATTTTTATGGGTCAGACAAGCATAAAGTGGCAGATGAAATTATTTGAACACTGTTTCACAGCTTATTACATTGTTTTTTAGGATCATTAAATAAATTATTAGTTGTTAAGGCTCAATGTTATATTATTTTATTATTCTTATATTTATAAAGGTTGAGTTATGTAATGGTGAAATACTTTTATCTGTTTATAATTGATCAATTTTCCTGTTGGGAAATTTTGCCTTTCCAGTTTTATTCATATCAGTTTTTGCAAACCATTTTATCAATGTTGTTTTTATTAGTGTCTAAAAAATGGTCCATATAAACATACACTTATATATTAGCATTATTTGTGTGTAACAGATTATTGTGATCTGTTAATTAATGTAAAATATTAATAACATATAATTCAAACTCACTACACCCAGTATGCGTCTTACTTCAACTATCTTTAAAAATGCTGTTTGTCATGGATGTTTTACTTTCACTTTTCTTTTTAAATGCATTATTTATCATTTATTTACCATTTTAACATTTAAAACCTCCATGACACAATCAATTTAGCATTGCCGTCACTCCAAGTACTAGTATAGTATAACAAGTTCTTTGCACTTGGGTATCCATCACTGTGTATTAATTGATAATCATTTAATCGCAAATTAATCATGTGAGCGCAGGACAATCGTTGATTATCTAAAAACATTCAAAGGTACTAGGGTAGCCAATGATTGATTATCTAAAAACATGCAAAGGTACTAGGGTAGCCAATGATTGATTATCTAGAAACATTCAAAGGTACTAGGGTAGCCAATGACTGATTATCTAAAAACATTCAAAGGTACTAGGGTAGCCAATCATTGATTATCTAAAAACATTCAAAGGTACTAGGGTAGCCAATGACTGATTATCTAAAAACATTCAAAGGTACTAGGGTAGCCAATCATAAGTACGCATCTATTTATTTAAAAACTAAAATCTGTTCCAGTTTGTCCTTGTCAAGGGTAGGACATGATGTAGCCCTCCTTGTCAAGGGTAGGACATGATGTAGCCCTCCTTGTCAAGGGTAGGACATGATGTAGCCCTAACTTGATCCATTGTTTGTCCTTGTCAAGGGTAGGACATGATGTAGCCCTAACTTGGTCCATTGTTTGTACCAAAATAAGGGGATTACATGTAATCATCAAGTACAAAATCGAATAGCATGCTCTGTTTGTGCCTTTTCATGTTTTTTTGTTAGGAAGTGAAGATTATTAAGTGATATCCAAACCATTTATTGCCTGGGAAGGCGAAGTATGTCTGTAGCTATTTAGCTTATAGCAATATTCAAACCGGTGGTAGCGGTATATTTATAGCAGTTCATTATCCATGTAAACCATAGTGAAGTAATGGCAGTTTTGCTGTGATTGATTTTTATTTGTGAGTGCATGCATTTCTATACATTTGTGAATGAACACACAGTTTATTTATTAACACTATGTTTTACACATAGAATGAATGTGGTGTTGTTGTTCTTTAATGTCATGTTTGATTGTATTATTGTTTTTGCAGGAAGATTTCTTATGCTAAATACAGAAAGAAATTTGCTGTTCCATGATGCATTTGTCTACAACGCATATGGTATTTGAGAGTATAATGTAGACAAATAGTGAAAACCATAACCTGAACCAGTGATTGAAGTTCTTGCATTGTATAGAATTTATAAAATTGATGTTTTTCAAATTAGTTTACAAAACCTTGCCGTCATTTTCTTCCGAACATTTTAACAGAATTATAGTGCAATAATTATAAACACTGTGATCACTTTGAAATTCTTAATTCTAATTCATAGAGGGTTTTTTCAAACAAGTACATTTTACCTATTGATTTTAAATAAGTCTTGCATTAAATCGATGATTTTCAAATTACCATATTTCACAAAACCTTGCAGACATTTTATTCCAACAATTTTAGCACTAAATAATTATGCAATTAAAATAAGCATTGTGATTACATTAAAATTCTATATAAATTAACTATTTTTTCAAACAAATACATTTTCTCAATGTATTTTAAATTAAACTTGCATTAAATTTGTTCTTGCATTTGTCGATTGTAGATGAAATTGATGTTTTTGAAACAAGTTTGCAAAACCTTGGCATCATTTTATTCCAACAATTGTAACACTTAATAATGATTATAAACGTTGTAATCACATCAAATTCTTCAGGTCATTAAGATTTCTCAAACAAGTACATTTCACTATGTATTTTAAACTAAACTAGTCGTAATATTTTATTGTCTAGCATAACAAGCATGGCAAGCCACGTATTATTATGTAGACTGAAAATGAGCATTGGAAATGTGATGGGGGGAAAATACATGTAATGTGTTAGCCTTGTAAATATTTTAATACTTTCTGTAGTGTTTAATGTCATTTACATTTATAATGTGCAACATAAACTGAGTTTTTAGAATAAAACTATATATATATATTTCACTAGGTATCTTGTTTGTTCCTATTCCAAACATTTTCGTCGGTCAGTTATTATTATGTTTGTGTCGCCTGCCTGAAAAGAAGACATATAGGGGTTACTTTTGGTGGCGTCAGCGGCGTCCCCTCCAGTTTGTCCAGACAAAAACTTGAGAAGTGTTTTCCAATCATTATGAAACTTTAGGGAAGTGTTAGTAGGCATAAAAGGAAGGTTTAGTTCGGTTTTCGGCGTAATTGCTCTTATCGTACTCCAGAAATGCCCCGTCAGGCGACACATCTGACTCGCAGAGTTTTAGTCAGATAAAACAATCTTGTTTGTTTCTTTTTCAGATATTTGTGTCAGTTAGTTTATTATAATTTTTAGACAAAACAAAACAAAAAGGAAAGCTTTCAAGGTGTTTTTTATTATGACTTTGCCCTCTGTTGCTTCTGTTTTCTGCACTCATTTTGTTTTGTTAATCACATTCTGCAATGTACAATTCTACAAGTCTCCAACTGATGTTAGAAGGTAAGTGTACATTCGAGGCAGTATAGAAATATTACGAACCACAGTAAAAACAAGTTTGTTCGATGCAAAACGGACACGGTTTTTTTTGGGGTACATTCATTTGACATGATATTTAGATGATCAAGAGGTAATGGAAAAAAATACATGTTTCAGGCCTTGTTTAAACACATAATTCAGTTACTTTTAGTTAACAGTTTTCAATAATATTTTGATAAAAGCATAAGATTAAACCCTACTTATGTTGAACTTAAAAAAAAAAAATTATGCAGATATCCAGAGAAATAGTCCAAAAACCAGCAAAAGTGTCTGGATTTACGTACTTCGTCAGTACATGTACTGGTATACAACAAATTCAATTTTCAAACGTTTATTCAAATTATCTACAATTGCAATTGTAGATGTTACAGCGATTATGAATGCAGCTTTAAAACAAACTGTTAGTATAATCTTATTGCAAAAAAGTGGCAAACTTTAAAAAAAACAAAGAATATGTAAAATAAATCAGACATAATTACATAATTATATTTTGTATGATAATCAAATTCACTGAGAAATTAATATCAATCCAGGTATACATGATAAGAACAAAGGTTTTGAATTCAAATTTATTGTATCTAACAAACCACAATATGTTCTCTGAGGCCCAAAAAAAAAAATTGTGTTTGTGCAACGGTTTCAAAAAAGTTTAGTAGAGTCGGGATTGTTTTTTTTAAAGATACATTTTGGTCAAGAACATTAAAAATCATATAAAATAAGATGAACACAGATTTCTTGGAAAACAATAGCCCCCAAAACTTTAGTGTGGCGGGTTTGCTAGATAGGGTCGGGTTGCCCAGTGCGGAGGGTTTTTGCTAGGTAGGGTCGGGTTGCCCAGTGCGGAGGGTTTTCGCTAGGTACGGTCGGGTTGCCCAGTGCGGAGGGTTTTCGCTAGGTAGGGTCGGGTTGCCCAAAACACAGAATTTTTTTGTTTGGCCTGCATATACACAATCCTGTTATTTATAATATGCATTCCTATGCAATCATTACATTAAATGAAGTTGCACTTTCCATAAAGATAACATATAAGCACCTATTATTGCAAACAAGACCAGCGCTTATTATAAACCTCTCTGAAATACCAAATTTTAACAACAGTTTTGAACAAGCTCACATGCAATCACATTTCAGATCAGATTTCTTTGTCAACTCTGGCCCAGTGTTCATAAATGATTACTACAGAATCAAGCTCAATCTTAGGTGATCTTGATCTTCTAGCTCAAATTAGCTAAATCGCAAAGATTTTATTTTCGAAACAACCTTTCTTCCAGATAAAATAACTTGCACTTTTGTTCCCTTTTGATTAAAATCGACAAATCAGAGGGAAAAAATAAGCTGGGAGAAGTAAATAATCATAAATAATACATATCTGACCAACTATTAAATTTGATCCCGATTTTTAGTGAACGTCATTTTTTGAGCTTGATCCCGAGATATTTGGCTCAAGTTCATCCGGAACCCGAAAATCAGGCTCAACTTGTTTGTGAACACGGGCCTGGTCTCCACAGCCCACCTGGGCGGGTATTCACCAAGCTCCTAAGGACAATCTTAACTAAAGCTGTACTTAAGTGAACATTTCAGATGAAATATTATGTGTAAAATACAATTATTTCTATTCACAATAGGGTGAAATACATCTGAGCAACGATTAATAGTTTAAAACATTATAAATACCAAGAAAGGACCAATGCATGACACGTCCACTGACTATAGGAATTTTATGAATTTAAGACATTTACTTTATGTTTAAACCTATTTATTTTAGCTTGATTGCATCGAAAGCCTAAGGCTTATAGAGACACACTCCAGTCCGTTTCCTGGGTAGAACCAGTACTTAGTATCATTTGGAAAGATCTTGAGAACGCTCCCAGAGTGGGGATCGAACCCGGGACCTCCCGATCACTAGGCGAACATCATATTCACTACGCCACCGCAACCGCGAAATTAAGAAATTTACTTAATTTTTCACTAAGAAGTTTTGTGAATATGTATAAGCCCTGGCCTTTAACTGCTCTATCAACCGAACTGTTAGAAGGCGGCACTGCTTAGTCACTAGAGATCTACAATTCTCAGCTAGTTTTGAGTTTCTTCTCCGGGGGCTGTCTGGACTTCTGTGCGTTGATTCTCTCCTCCTTCTTCTTCAGGTACTCCTGTACATTCTCCTGGGTCCTCTGCTTCTGTAGGCTGATGGTCTGTGTCTGACACTCGCTACCCACTGAAAGTAGAATATGTCATGTGAGTGTGTGGTTAATTTTTATTGTGTGCGTCGGAAATTTCTCCCATATGGCCATCGCCCCGAGAATACTTTTTTTTAATAATAATTCATTTTCTTTTGATTTCATCAGAAAGTTTAAACATTCAAAACGGTCATAAAAATATGTTTACATTGTCCCATCTTAAGCAATGCTCTTATCAATATTTTCTTTTTATGCGTGTTTATTTGGTTCTTGGAATTTATATACAAAACATGGTGCAAACTACATAATAAATATACCAGTCTGACTTGTTAGAAATACATCAGACAATAAGTCAGCAGAGAGTCCCACTTTCATTAATACAATATTCCTACATAACAAGTAAATTGTCTTAAACAAGAGTACATTCTGTTGCAGTACAAAAGTTTTAAATACAGACTTCATGGGGTAAATAGTAAAATGTTAATTGCCGGTATAAAAAAAACTCCCTCTTTAAATAAGTGAACCCAAGTACAAATTTTACATCAAATTACCTAGGTGAAAATCAGTAGTTGTAAAATGTATTTTCTGATGGGTATGACAGATGCATTAAAACTCTTGTAGCTGATTGAAAACCATCTTTAAGAAAACTGAATAATGTTTTAAGATCTGCAAACACAGGCATTTTATCGATTTACGAAATGTACTTTTGTAATATATTCCAAAACAAGATATTTTTACAGAGACCCCAGAACAATACTGAATTAAAGACGTTTTTGTTAAATGAAAATCTCATAATTTCCTTCTATTACCACTTTTTTATTGATGTCTGAAAACATGAATTATATCATGGCATTTGTGAAAGAACATCATCTTACAGCTAATTTCCTTCATCGTTTCAGCTAATTTCACTTCCCAAGGAGATTATTACTAAAGCTAAAAGTTGTGAAAATGTTCAGCAGTGTCATACACATCTCCTGTTAGATTCTGTAGTTCATGGAATCTACGTGGCACTTGTCTCTTTCACAGTATGATCAAGTCAAGTAACACTCTAGCTCTGTGTATTTCACACCTCAGCCCCAGGTTCATCTGTGACTGATTTCTAGATACAAATGTGGCGCGTCGTAGGAAAACCGGACTTAATGCATGTGTGTAAAGTGTCATCCCGGATTAGCCTGTGCAGTCCGCATAGGCTATTCTGAGACAGCACTTTCCGCTTTTATGGTATTTTCTGTTTCGATGAAGTGTCTTCTTACCATAAATCCACTTTAGGCGGAAAGTGTCGTCCCGGATTAGCCTGTGCGGACTGCACAGGCTAATCCGAGATGACACTTTACGCACATGCATTAAGTCCGGTTTTCCCAAGACGCGCCACAAATCCAGTGTGTTTTTGTCAACTACGTTTCCCACTCGACTATGGACAAAGTGTAAGGTCATGATGCACATGGTGATGCTCTGGACAATGGAGTTCTAAGCTAATCAACCTGTACCAGAAGGTTTAGACATTTGACTTGTTATGAAATATCACGGAGACAAAGATTGTAACTGGGAGTTGGCAAAGAAGGGGCATCCCTAATTAAGCACAAAGCTTAAACAAAACAGAAGTGCAACTACAACAAATTATAAATATTTTTTGTATAAAAAGTCTACAGCGTATGGTGGCATAGAACTGCCTTACGATAACTACTTAAGGTTTGCGAAAACTTCCGTGTTAACTACTTAAGGTTTGCAAAAACTTTCGTGTTAACTACTAAGCGTTCGCAAAAATATTTGTGTTACCACTTATTTAATACAATATTTATCTAGATATTAAGTTAACGTTTGCGAATATATTGCTGCTATATATTTTATTATTATACTAAATGTCCTTAAAGTGCCCAGGACTGTCATAAGATACATTTTCTTGGGGTTGCGAGGTCTTCCCCTGTCACACTATACCGCGTTTCCACTGCGTTAGCACAGCATTTAATTGTCCAGAGTGCTGTGAGATCGCAAGAAAATCTGATATTTTTCATGAAGATGGAGATGTCACGGCATCCTCACAGCGACCAAGGCATTGCTACTGAGCTCCAATGGCGTTCTATTGCGTTCCGACGGAGTTCTTGTTGGCGATTGTCTGCACTCTCACTGCGCTTCCACTGCGTGCACTGCACTTTCACGGCGCTGACAGTGTGTTGAACAAGTTTGTGTTCGTTTTTGTCATGCAAACGCTGATGGACGTGGTAGAAGAGCCTTGGGATCCCAATGATCGCCATGACAGCTCCATACAGTCGTTGTAAGAGCACGGTAAAATAAATAACACTCCGTATAAGCGCCGCAGACGCGCAGTATAAGCGCGGTAGGGACAGTGACACAGTGCAAGCGCCACCGACAACCACAGCGTTCGCACTGCGACCTCTGTGAGCGCCCACAGAGCTCCTGTGGCATTGTAGCAGACCTTACTGCGCTGCTATGGTGACCTTATGGCGACCCCACTGTGCTCTTATCAGAACGCCGATCAATGGCGTTAGTATTGTGCATGCTCAAAGTGTGCACCATCGCTTGGCGTTCTATGTGATCCCAACGCGTCTACTGGCCACTGCGTTGCTGCGGCGATGCTTGCGATCATACTGCGCGCACCTCGGCGTTCTGCATTTTTCTTGGACGCCGTTACATCGCAGTGAGAATGCGGCCCTAGTGTGACAGGGGTTTTCCCAACGCGAATTTTATCACGATAATTATTTGACAACGCAAATGTTAACACATTAATATTCCTGATACCACTTAATTTGTGCCCGAGGTGTTCCGAAATATCTAACTAACACCAATTTTATCGTGATAAGTATCTGACAACGCAAATCTTAACACGTTAATATTCCTGATACCACTTAATTATCACAAATGTATTCGCAAACCAATTTGTGTTATCTAACGCAAAAATTATCATGATAATTATCTGACAACACAAATCTTAACATGTTCATATTCCTGTTACCACATGAAATGTGTCCGAGGTCTTCCGCAGTATCTTACTAATGCGAATTTTTTTATCATGATAATTATCTTGCAACGCAAATCTTAACACGTTAATATTCCTATTACCACTTAATTTGTGCCCGAGGTCTTCCGAAATATCTAACTAACACGAATTTTATCGTGATAATTATCTGACAACGCAAATCTTAACACGTTAATATTCCTGATACCACTTAATTATCACAAATGTATTGCAAACCAATTTGTGTTATCTAACGCAAAAATTATCACGATAATTATCTGACAACATAAATCTTAACACATTAATATTCCTGTTACCACTTGACATGTGCCCGAGGTCTTCCGCAGTATCTTGCTAACGCGAAAGTTATAATTATAATTACGTTGCAAGGCAAATCTTAACAAGTTAATATTCCTGATGCCACATAAGTTTTTATTAACTGAAATTCTGATGTCAGTTTTGGGCACTTTCAGGTCTGTTTTTCGTTAAGCAGATAAATATCTTATGAAGAAAAATTCACAAACGCTATCAAGATATAAGATATATAACACGAAACTTAAGTGGTAACACGAACATTTTCGCAAACCTTAAGTAGTTATCTTAAGGCAGTTCTATGCCAAAAAAATAACGATATATCAAATCTTCAAAAATTAATATTGTACAAATGTGTTTTTTTTCCTTTTATGACCAAAAAAAGTGTATATCATCCAAAAAAAAACACTGAAAACTGCAAAACAATTAAATCAAGTTACCTTTCAAGAAGTCCCACTTGGAATTAAGTCTATCAACGAAGACTTGTATGTCGAGGCCATTGCACCCGGGTTCAATCTGCAAAAGTACATATATATCCTAAATAGATCAATAACCAGTAGGCAGATATTCTTTACAATAAACGAACGACCTATTGGGAAAACACTGGCACATTGACATTTAACTATGATAAAACGACGTCTAAGTCATTGAACTTCATCAAATGTTGATAATGAAACTAGTGCTGTCACTACAATGTGACATATGCCCCCAAATGCTCTTTTGTCACAAACGAAAACAAAATGATGGAGATTGCTTTCCATGGTGGAGACGTTTCAATTAAATAATATTCAAGATATTGGACTTTATAAACTTAATAATTTAAATTGGAAATATCTTTAGTGCTACGACGACAATACATTTAAATCCTACAATTGATGTTCATGGAGAATAATAATTTATTGCATTTACTGCATTATTCTGATTTTTAAGGCTACTGTTCCTTGGAGAAGGAACTCTACGAAAATGTCGCGAATCTCTCTCTTAGTTGATTACCATGAATCTTCATTTATTTCACAATCTAATTGTAATTTTAAAGGGTATTGTCCATTTAAACAGGAAGTTAATCAAGATGTTGCATCTCTGATTTGTCAACCAAACTGACTCTGTTCTTTCTTTAAGTCATTTTAATTAAAAACAGAAAAACTACAAAGACTCTGTTTTTTAACTGTTCATTACCGAAAAGAAAAACTGGTGATCAGACTTTTTAATTCAAACAGGAACTCAACCAAGATGTTGCACTGATGCACTCCATTTTGTCAACCCAGCTGCAATGTTCTTGTTTAAACAGGTGCTATTTTTATTCTTTAAACGAGCAACCAGTCACTTTAATTCAAACAGGAAATCTACCAGGATGTCGCGGCTCTCTTTGGTCAGCCAGCACTTGAACAGGGACACAGGTCTGTCCTCGCAGGCCTGCAGGATCCACAGGTTGTGGTTGTCATCAAAGCAGATGTCCCACGGCTCTGGGGATAACACCGCCTTCAGTTCGTGGTCCGCGTACACTTCGTTGAAGATCAGAGAGTCGTCCACGAACGTGAATATCCATATGGTATTTGATCTATAAGGGAAAAAAAAGTGTTTTTTAAGGAGTGTTCACAGAATTTTGCGCTTTTGACGAAATGTCATAAAAAGTCTCTTCCCTACTGCCAAAACTAAAGCATCTGGACCAATCAACTAAGAAATTGAATCAACAAAAAGCATTGAAAATATGAAAGTGTCTTCAACGCAGGGGACTGAAGTACAACCTCCAGATGAACATTCCAATAAGCTAACAACTAGGCTCAAATGACATAATTATCTTATAAAAGAGACCAAGTACAGTTTCTAAATTCTACCCAGAAAACAGACTAGAAAGTGTCTCAATAAGCCTCAGGCTCAAGGCACAATCTGGTAAAAAAATATGTGATCTGTCGTGGGAAAACCGGGCTTATTGCGCGTGTGTAAAGTGTCGTCCCGGATCAGCCTGTGCATACTGTACAGGCTAATCCAGGACGGCACTTTCCGTATTTTCCGTTTCAAGTACGTCTCTTCTAAACATAAATCCACTGTAGTCGGAAAGTGCTGTCCTGGATTAGCCTGTGCAGACTGCACAGGCTAATCCGAGACAACACTTTACGCACATGCAGTAAGCCGGGTTTCTCACGACACGCCTCATGTAAGTTTTAGCTAAACTAAAGTAATTACTGTACTGTACTATTACATGGCTCTAGATGAAATTTTAGTTAAATGGTACCAGTACTCCTTAAATTTTAAACGAAAAGGGTATATTATAACATTCATAAGCAAATAAACAAAAATGACCCTTTAAAAGGTTAAAATATTGAAGATATAATTCAAAGGTACTATTCAATTAATTTATACTCTATTTCTGTAAGTGAGAAACTCATTTTCCAATTCATGAAAGTTGTTTCAAAAAATATGTGCTCTGGCAATAAAGTAACTGTTTTAAAGTTATTTTCGAAATTTTGAAAGAGTACAAATGAGGCGCGTCGTTGGAAAACCGGACTTAATGCATGTGCGTAAAGTGTTGTCCTGGATTAGCCTGTGTAGTCTGCACAGGCTTATCCAGGACAGCACTTTCCTCGTTTGTGGTATTTTCTGTTTCATGGAAGTCTCTTCTAAACATAAATACACGGAAAGTGCTGTACCGGATTAGCCTGTGCGGACTGCACAGGCTAATCCGGGACGACACTTTAAGCACATGCATTAAGACCGGTTTTCTCACGACGCGCCACAAATTAATTACAAAACAACTCTCTCTTGTCTAGAGTATTGTGCACATGATATATAACACTATTTACCAACAGAGTTTACACGGCTGATATTGCAATAATAACTAGTTAAAATCATAGCTGAACATAAGTATAGTGCTCTCCCTTGCACTGCATTATTCCATTTCTAGCATGTTTATTTATTACGATCTAGGACAAAATGTACCGACTGTTTCAGGGATTTCATAAGATGCAGGATCCTGCTTTTTGATGCAAGCAAATTGTAATTTACTCATTTTTGACTAAAGCAAATAATCTGCCAGGCATCAGTTTGATGTAATTGTTTCTTTTTGCTAACTTCAAAAGCACTCGAAAATGATAATGTTTATCCTATTAATGGTGTTTTTTTGTAAATTTACAAGATCTTAATGTTTGTTTACACAAATTACCATTTGCTGAGCATTAAAGAAATATACAGAAACACAATTCTGGTTACTTCAGTATTTTGACCCGTAAATTTTCATCTGACCAATCAAAATTTCAGCTAGAGGTCATGTGACTACTGGTTTTTAAAGTCCCAGTGTTTAAGATTAAAATCAAGGCTATTGAAGGAATTAGCCAACAAAACAGTTCATATACAATTTGATAAAACAAAAAATATGGGCATGAGGGTCAATTAATCTAAAACATTTAGTATGTATTTAGGAAGTTATCATTTGTGCTTTGAAACTTCAAACAAATTTGTTTTAATGTTATTTAAGTATCTACAAAATGTTACCCAGTACTGTATGGACATGTCAAATACACACTTACTTTGCTTTTTTTTAAGAACCATGCTATAATCTTTGTAGAAATACTGACATAAATATTTTGAATATTAAAAACAATAAGATTTTGAGTAGAAAACAATATTTGTGGCGTGTCGTGGGAAAACCGGACTTAATGCATGTGTGTAAAGTGTCATCCCGGATTAGCCTGTGCAGTCTGCACAGGCTAATCTGGGATGACACCTTCCGTCTAAAGTGGATTTATGGTTAGAAGAGACTTCCTTGAAACAGAAAATCCGGGACGACACCTTAAGCACATGCATTAAGACCGGTTTTCTCACCACGCGCCACATTTAAATTATTTAAATTTCGCTTCACATTTGCTCCAACATGCAAATAGCTTTCATTATATAGTATAGTTTTGGTATATACTATGATACACATCTACGCAATTTCCATGAAAATACTGAACTTGACATTTAATTTTGATAACAAAGACTATTCTTAAACATAATAGATTCATTAATTTCAAATACATTTTTATAAGAAAATATATTGGTTGTTTACAGATTGTCCACAAAGTCATTACACAAACATCGACTATAACTAAAAGTCGTCTGTAAGACAACTAGAACATTGTCGTGGAATTCTAGGAAACCTGTATCGCGTTGCCGCAATCGTATTCAGCGCGGGATCGTAAATCATCCTCTTAATGCCGAGCGGCTCATCGTTG
Organism: Congeria kusceri; assembly: GCA_027627225.1. NCBI lineage: Eukaryota > Metazoa > Mollusca > Bivalvia > Myida > Dreissenidae > Congeria > Congeria kusceri. Next base: position 51,475,170 of record CM051027.1, on the reverse strand, counting down.
TGGTCCATCATGCAGCTCTGCGTGGAGTCAAACAGGAAGGTCCCCTCCATGTCCCAGAATGCAATCCTGTCATCCTGGAAGCAGATCCACAGAGAAATTATGAAATTCATCCTTCATGGCCCATAATGTTATAGTGCGTACTAAATTTTAAGAATATAATTTTAAACATACAGATCTGCCATTTTTATTACATTAAAACAATAAAATAAATGATTTTTATTTGATTTACTCAGTAAGAAAATGAAAGTAAAATGCATATAACAGACGGACAGACAAGGGCAATGATTAATTCCTCCCACTTTATGGGGCACAAAAAGATATTATAGATCTGTACTTTTTTGTTACTGTGACCATTGTTTTATTTGTATAATCAGCCCACAATAATAATAATAAGTGGCAAAAATATACTTAGACAATTTAAAAAAGTTCAATCTGCTTTTAGTCTTCTATTTCAAGTAAATATTTTTTATTTCCAACTCTTGCATCTACTTTTGGTATGCCCCATTTCTCTATCGGTGAAAGACAAACTATTTTCTCAAGCCACAGTAATGTTTTATTAACCACTAATTAATTGCAAAGGTGCAGATACCGATCTTTTTGTTTGCCAGTGGAAATTCTAATCATCCCACATGATGAAGGGTATGTACAGGATAGTAAAGGACACACACGTTAATTAAATAGCCTCATTTCCGAGATAAAATCACAGCCATAAATGGTTTATGTAGGGACTGAAGAATACAGAACTCCCCCATACTAGCGCCAGATGTCTATTACGATCAGACATTTCAGATTTCAAAAAAAAGTTATTCTCATTTTGGACTTATTTTTGTGATAGATGCAATCATTTAAAGGCAAGGAGCACGAAAATCGAACTTCTATAGAATGACTGAAATCCAGCTTAAATGGTTTAACTCGGCATTAAAAATATTTACTTGAATAATATATGTATTTTTCATGTGAAAAAATTCAAACAGTAACCAAGAAAACTCATTATTCAAAGAACTGCCCTGGTCTGTTAAAAAAAGCTTTCGCAGTAAAAACTATGGTATGTAGGAAAACTAATATAAAGCAAGCCACAAAGCTCAATCAAACATGTTTGATGCAAGTTGAAGGAAATGGAGTGGCTTACTGCACAATTTTCTCAACAAGGGGCATTACGGCACCCGACAAAGGATGTCAGATTATTTCTGAAAACCTCACAATGATAAACTAAAAGATGCAGCAGCACAATATTAATCATGGAAAAAAAAATTGCAGCTGAACATAAATGACTTTTTTAACTGAGAAATGACTCCATGTTTCAATTGAGAAATAATTTTCAATTTATCGTTTGGATTTCTGATGGGTAGGAATTAAACGACGAGGTCATTAGCCTGAGTTGTTTAATAGCCTCGCATCAGAACGACAAAGAGTCTTTATTGGCCGATAAAAAAATATAATACAAAAATTACTTCAATTCTAACATGATTTGACATATACTTTTACAATTATAATTGGAACTACTTTTTACTATGCTCCACTCAGAATTGGGACTTCTTTTTGCGTTGTTTATTGGGAAGTTAACAACAACAATTTTGTTCTTTGTCTTTCAAAAAATTAGCGAGTATCATGATAGAATATTGTTTTATACAAAACCAGAACAATAAAATTCTTACACCCGATGCAGAAGCAATCATGTTCCTGTCCTCCAAGTATATTAGCTGGCTCACATACCTGAAACATAACAAGACGCTGTGTTTGATAAACATACATGCCCCAAGTTGGTGCTGGACAGCCCATTTAAATTATTTACAAGTCCAAATTAGTTCAAGGTCAGATCAAAATGAGGTTGGGTGATATCATATATGGGTCGATTAGGAACGGTCATAAGCAAGAACTGTGTAGGTATCCAAGTGTTGTACTAAGCGGTGTTCAGGTGCTAGATGAAATGGTAAAATCTAGTTAACCACGAAATAGCCCATTAGAATTATTCCAAGTCCAAATTACGTCAAGGTCAAGGTCAAAGTGAGGTTGCGTGATAAGGGTCGATTAGGAATGGTCATAAGCAACAACTGTGTAAGTATCCAAGTGTTGTAGTAAGCGCTTTTGGTTCTAAATGAAATGGTAAAATCTTGTTAACCTCGTACTGACGGACAGACCGGCGGAATCACAGATTGACAGGACAATCATTTTATGCCTCCAACATCAAGATGCCGGAGGCCTTACTGAAACATGCATCACCATGTCTGACAAAAATCACAATGTCTGACAAATGTGCCTTCAACTGGGTATGCTATGAGTATGTTATAATAATATAGCATATGAATCTTAAATATTAATTTGAAGTTTATATTTAATTCACAGGGGTCTTATAATTTAAAACTGGATTTAGCAATCATATGATACTTTTAAACTATATACAGTAATCATATGCAACTCTTAAGTCAATAAATAAATTAAGACTATAAATAAATCGTTTCACAGTTTCAAGTTAAAAATGTCTGAGGCAAAATCAAAATTAATGGAAAGTGTATGACGTACAGAAATACCATCTATTACCTCACAAACCATTCAGTTTCTAATTTACTTTCTCACAGCCTACATATGCAGAAAACAGATTCTCAAAATTGCGATCCTAATAGCTGATTGAGATCTGCTGGGTTCACATCTATTGTCTGACTGCCTTAAACAGCTGAGATTCTCGAAAATAGCTCAGAAAATATGACACGAAAGTCTTGCTGCAATTAAAGTTTCATGAGAAAACAATTATTGTCGGTATTCATCAATTAAACAATCCGAACCTCGTAGACCACCGTTATCGGCCGTCCTAGCAATGAGTCATAACCATTCGGAGATTGATTATACAAGCTTGCCCCTCACCTTTCATTCGACGAATATCTTATTTCCCTTACTTTGATTTCATTTGGTTAAGTTTTACATAATACTGAATATTGACATAAATATACCGGGTATTTTAAACTAAATTTTACTGAAGTGAGGGGAGGGTGGGGTCAAACACTAGTAAATATATTTAGCGAAACACTGTTTATTTTGGGGGGAAAAGACCAGTATTAATTAATTACTATTTTCCAAACATGTATTATTGTTTCCCTCCCCTTTCTGATCTTTCTTTTTTCAGCAAACAAAAATCAGCTGGGTCCAACCTTTGAATCAATGTAACAACACAAAACAGTATTTATGTGATTACTGGAACCTGACATACAATTTTCATTGAAAATGTAATACATTATGGATGCATACTTAATTGCAATATAAAAATAGTGAGATTAATTTAAATCTTGTTATATAACAAACTTGGCATTTTTTAGAAGATTCTCGCTTAAATTTACGGCAAATTCAGAAATGCAGACTGCCTCAACCTCCTTCCATTTGACAATACTTACTCAGTGTGATGGAGGCAAAATGCATGGATATTGTAGCAATTGGGGTAGCAGCTAATCCTAATCTTCTCATCCCTGTCACATGTCACGATGAACTTGTCGTCTGCTGTCAAACACTGGAAAAAACATAGTTATAAGACCTGTCATGGTCTCCAAGCATCAGAACATTCACTAACCAAGAAGCAATTTTCCCCATGCCAGAGGTTCCACCAATGAGCATCTATATTGTCACAGTCATCGCAATAAGCGGTTTTGTCAACCAAGCCAGAATTCTTATATCATTACTTGAGAGCATGAAGCCAGCCTATATAAAACTGGAAATCTGAGCAAACCCAGTTCAAAATTTATGATTGCAGGGTTGACAGGCTTTTGCTAATTTTGACCACTGTTGTCAAAAGCTGATAAAACATTAAAATTCAATTAACTGCACTAAAACCACAACCAGAACCTTTGACAGATGATCAAGGAGAAGTTCTCCCTATCCCTGAATGTCGACTTACGAGTATCTGTACACGTCATGATCGAATATAGCATTATAATCCAAAATAGGGGCCGTATAACAAGCTTATTTACTCTTACCACATCCAGAACCATTGATAGATGACCCAGCAGCAGTTCTCCCTGGGCCTGAGGGTCCACCACGGAGTATCTGTACATGTCATGATCTGATATAGCATTATAATCCAAAATAGGGGCCGCATGACAAGCTTATTTACTCTTACCACATCCAGAACCATTGATAGATGGCCTAGCAGCAGTTCTCCCTGGGCCTGAGGGTCCACCACGGAGTATCTGTACATGTCACGATCTGATATAGCATTATAATCCAAAATAGGGGCCGTATAACAAGCTTATTTACTCTTACCACATCCAGAACCATTGATAGATGGCCTAGCAGCAGTTCTCCCTGGGCCTGAGGGCCCACCACGGAGTATCTGTACATGTCATGATGAGATATAGCATTATAATCCAAAATAGGGGCCATATAAAAAGCAACTGCCCTCTTACCACATGTAGAACCATTGATAGATGACCCAGCTGCAGTTCTCCCTGGGCCTGAGGGTCGACCAAACAGTATCTGTACTTGTCATAATCTGGTATAACATTATAATCCAAAATAGGGGCTTTATAAAAAGCAACTGCCCGTTACCACATCTAGAACCATTGATAGATGACCCAGCAGCAGTTCTCCCTGGGCCTGAGGGTCGACCACGGAGTATCTGTACATGTCATGATCTGGTATAGCATTATAATCCAAAATAGGAGCTGTATAAAAAGCAACTGCCTCTTACCACATCTAGAACCATTGATAGATGACCCAGCAGCAGTTCTCCCTGGGCCTGAGGGTTGACCAAGGAGTATCTGTACACGTCCCCTGTCCTGTCTGCCACAATCACATGGTCTTCACTGCATGGAAAGGTGAGGGCTGTGCACCTTCTGGCCAACAGTCTACAATAGAGGAAAAAGAATATAGCAATGAGGATTGTTCATGAACTGTGTCTGCTAATTTTGAGCCCATTTATTGCCATAAAAAATTATTGCGCAGCATTTTTTTTTTCATGGTTTTGAGAATAGGTCCGGTACCACAGGTTTGTGCATGTATGGCACAGCAGTATTATCATGCAAAACATTATTCATAGAAAACATTCATAGATGGAAGGAAGTGTTCTATGCATGGACCAAACAATCAAACAATCAAATACTAACAGACTATCAGTCCTAAACCTTGTCAATCTGGCATGACAAAAATAATATAAACACATTGTTACATTTATATTTCCATATTTTCATAAATACTTTTTGACATTGGCCACTTTAAAGAGCCACTTTAAACATTTGATCCATTTAATGAAAAAAAAACATCCAAAAATTACATAATACCTGACAATATGGCTCATTAAATTTTTGTCTCTGTGTTTATTTTTCTTTAATATTTCTTAATATTTCTCTCCTTTTACACAAGAAAACAAGTTATACATACATTTAAATTGAGCATTGTCAGTTTCCATGGTAAAATATATTATTTCCCACAATTTCTACAGCAAAATAAGCTATAAATCAGCATTCACTATGTCAAATTCCTTTCTAAACAACACATACCTAGTAATAATTGGGAACAAGACCATTTTGGAATTCTTTTCTCGAGTTAATTCCCGATATAAAACATAAATGGTTGACAATTTTTTGACAGCACCTACCATTTTAATCAAAATTTACATGTTACATGCAGGCTGTAAGCTTCAGTAGTTTAGAATGCATCTTGTTTGTGGAAATCCTGAAATATCTAGTTTATGCCATCGTTTTGTAAAATGTACAACAGCATAAAAGAACAACCACTCCCATGAATACCAATAAGTACTTCATATATTTACTGTTTTAGTTTTGATAAATTGTACAATTATCTTTAAAGAATCTACTTACTGTGTAACGTTACAATTCTTACAAAAACACATTTCTGCTGTTCTATGAGATTCAATTCTCAAAGAACATTTAATTTTTGTTGAATTAATCACGCCAACATATACAGAAAATGCTGGGTATATAAAGTTTGATGATTATTGTTATCTGAAACACAAATACAAAGATTTCAATATTACTACCCTCTGATTTAAAGTTTATTTCAAAGTAAAAGTGAAGCCATATTTATACAAATAAAACAATATCAACAAATATCAGGCAGACGTAAATGGGCCAGTAAAAATATCATGTACACAGTAGATACTTGTTGGCAGGCATACCGGCAGCAGTTTCCACTCTGACAATAGCACAGACTGTTGCACAGATAAGGGCCTGATTGTAGAAGCTAACTGAACTGAAGTTTCTGATAACAGGGAAACAACAAAACAATTATGGGCCATCACCAGCCAATGATAGTATTTAATTGACCAGCAACAACTGAGACACAATCATCTCTCCATTGCTATGGTGACCAGTACACGCTTCAAAGACTGATTATCCAAGGAGTTCATTAACAATAACGGCTCCGGCTAAATAGCATGTTTTCATGAATAATTATAAATGGCTAAAAAATATTTGAGACGTGTCGTGGGAAAACGGGATTAATTCATGTGCGAAAAAGTGTCGTCCCGGATCAGCCAATGCAGTCCGCACAGGCTAATCCAGGACGGCACTTTCACCCTACAGTGAATTCATGTTGGTAAGAAACTTCCTTGAAAGAGAAAATACCATAAATGGTCTACAGAGGAAACAGTTTTCATGTTACAAGCCTCTGTCACCATGACCTTTGACCTGTTGACCTCAAAATTGATAGGTGTCTTCCTTTCCTCCCAAGTAACCAGCATACCAACTTAAATGATCGTAGGTCAAAGCGTTCTCTAGATATCGTGCGGAAACGAATTTCATGTTACCAGCCCCTGTGACCTTGACCTTTGACCTGTTGACCTCAAAATCAATAGGCATCTTCCTTTCCTCCCAAGTAACCTGCATACCAACTTAAATGATCGAAGGTCAAAGGGTTTTCTAGATATTGTGCGGAAACGAAATGGTCTACTGACAGACCGACCAACCAACCGTCCGGCCGACCGACCGACCGACGGACAGGTGCAAAGCAATATACCCCCTTCAAAGGGGGGCATAACTATGGCATCCATTTGAAAGAAATACACACAGAGAGAATGCTTTAATTTGTGAATGTTTAACAGTGTATCTGGAAAAATATAATTTCAATAGGAGCCATAACTCTGTCAAAATTTAGTAGTTTGTAACTGAAGTTGAACTTGATCTGTATTTTATGATGTTACACCTGTGTACCAAACATAATTTAACAAGAAATGTGGAAATTCCACGAAAACCAAATTTTTCTAATGAATGCATAAGTCAGCACAATAATGAAGAAAGTTCTGGGTGCAAGGTGAAGGTCATAAACCTATGGCTAGGAAATGCTGACCTTGAACTTACAATCCAAAGCGAGGTCTAAATATAAGGTATCTACATAGGAAGTTTCATTAAAATATCTAAAATAAGTTCTTTTGTTATTGAGTGCAAACCATTTTTTTTTATTTTTAGTCAAGGTTACCTTGACCCCACCCACTCCATATGCAATCACAAGAGAGGTCTAGATAAAAGGTATCTACATATGAAGTTTCAGTAAACTATCTCATTTCGTTCTCTACATGTATGCATTGAGTGGAAACTTTGTGTCTATTTTTAGTAATGGTGACCATCCACTCCATATGCAATCCCAAGCAAGGTCTCAATATGAGGTATCTACATATGAAGTTTCATTAAAATATCTCAATGCTTTTTCAATTTATTGAGCGGAACCTGTTTTTCTATTTTTAGTAATGGTGATCTAACCATGACACCACCCACCCCATATGCAATCCCACGCAAGGTCTCAATAAAAGGCATCTATGTATGAAATTTCATTAAAATATCTCAATGCGTTCTCGAGTTATTGAGTGGAAACTGTTTTTCTATTTTTAGTAATGGTGAACTTGACCCCACCCACCCCATATGCATTCCCAAGCGAGGTCTCGATATAATGTATCTTTGTATGAAGTTTCATTACAATAGCTCAATTTGTTCTCGAGTTAGAGAGCGGAAACAAAAAATTGACGCCGCCACCCCTCTGTCAAAATTTAGTGGTTTGTCGAACTTAACCAGTATTTTATGATGCTACACATGTATACCAAGAATTATTTAAATATGTCAAGCCATTCTTGAGTTATAGTCAGGAAACCATAATTTTAGGGTATTGAAGTCAAAAAGGGGCCATAACTCTGTCAAAATTTTGTGGCTTGTAACCAAAGTGGAACTTGACCCATATTTTATGATGTTACACATGTGTACCAAAAATTATTTGAATATGTCAAGCCATTCTTGAGTTATTATCCGGAAACCAGGTTTTTAGGGAATTTAAGTTGAAAAGGGGCCATAACTCTGTCAAAATTTTGTGGTTTGTAACCAAAGTCAAACTTGAACTGTATTTCATGATGTTACACGTGTGTACCAAACATTATTTGAATATGTCAAGCCCTTCTTGAGTTATCATCCCGAAACCAAAAAAACCAAAAGACCGACGGACCGACAGACTGACAAGCTCACTCCTATATACTTCGTTTGTGGGGGTATAATAACACGTACAGAAGTATTCTAAATACATAATTTCTGGATGTTTATCTTGGACAATATAAACTTTTAAGTAAACTAAAACAAAACTTAATATTTTTATTGCACTTTTAGGAAAAATGTAAAACACAATGTGTTTCTTGTTTTACACAATGCAATTTCAAATTTTGTTTCATTTAATCTACAATTAAGGTTACCAAGTATGCTTCAAAATTTTACAGTTACTAGGACATCTTATTCTTGTGTATTCATGCTGTATAATGACCACATGCTGGAATGCAACATCTTGGGTCGTATTCCAGTAACATAAATATCTCAAGTAAAATAGTATCCTTAATTTTAAAATAATTGTTTTTCTTTATCGTTTTCTTCCATGTGTATATGACAATGTGCTTAGTGTTTATTATCCATTAATTATTCCATGTGAATATGACAATGTGCTTAGTGTTTATTATCCATTAATTATTCCATGTGAATATGACAATGTGCTTAGTGTTTATTATCCATTAATTATTCCATGTGTATATGACAATGTGCTTAGTGTTTATTATCCATTAATTATTCCATGTGTATATGACAATGTGCTTAGTGTTTATTATCCATTAATTATTCCATGTGTATATGACAATGTGCTTAGTGTTTATTATCCATTAATTATTCCATGTGTATATGACAATGTGCTTAGTGTTTATTATCCATTAATTATTCCATGTGTATATGACAATGTGCTTAGTGTTTATTATCCATTAATTATTCCATGTGTATATGACAATGTGCTTAGTGTTTATTATCCATTAATTATTCCATGTGTATATGACAATGTGCTTAGTGTTTATTATCCATTAATTATTTAATTACTAATGGATTAATTAAGTGTTAAGGATTTCCTAAAATTATTTGAAATTTTATAATTGATTCAATTATTGTTTCACACGGAATATACACAACAAGAGCTGTCAGAAGACAGCATGCTCAACTATTCGAGGTATTTAAGTTGGCACATATTTTGGAAGGTGGAAGGGGCATAAATTTGTTGAAATACAAAATTGAGTTATGGCAATTATATCATCAAAATATTCCAAGTTTCCAGTAAAAACCTTATGTAGCTTATAAATTTGAAGACTTTGGAACAAAAACTTTAACCCCAAAATCTTTGCGAAAAGTGAGCATACCTCTGTCAAAATACAAAACAGTGATATAGGTAATGTTGCCCCTGACATTGGAGTTGATGACAAAGGTATATTCCAAGTTTCAAATGAATAACTTATGTCGTTCTGCAGTTACAAAACTTTTAAATATAAACTTTAATCAGAAAATCTATGTGTAAATGACGCATAACTGTAAAAATACAAAACAGAAATATTATGTACGGGTATAACTCTGTAATGTAATGACATTACTCTGTCAAAATACAAAACATGGTTATGGGGAATGTTGCCCGTGATACTGGAGATAATGACAAAGGTATATTCCAAGTTTCAAGTGAATAACTTATGTAGTTTTGAAGTTACAAAACTTTTGAATATAAACTTTAACCAAAACATCTTTGTGAAAAAGGGGCATAACTCTGTCAAAATACAAAACAGAGCTATGGGGAATGTTGCCCCTGATACTGGAGTTGATGACAAAGGTATATTCAAAGTTCGAAGTGAACAAGTTATGTAGTTTTGAAGTTACAAGACTTTTGAATAAAAACTTCAAACAAATTCAGATGCAAACGCCAACACCGACGCTGATGCCGGGAGTTGTAGAAAAGCTCACCTATTCTTCGAATAGTCTAGCTAAAAATTACTTTTGTCATCACCAGCTCTCCACGATTCACACAACCTCAAAAAAAGCATGGTTAAACAAGAAATATTTAAGTGCTTTTTATGTTTCTGTTTCTGCTTCTGACGAAGACCCTTAATCAATCCCAAATATGTATATGGTAACAACCACTGGCTGATCTATACCACTGTACCACTTGAAGACAATGAAATATATTGCACCATCAAGTCAACGAGGAGGCGCAAATTGATCACTTGGAGTAAGACATCAAAATCCACGAGGGCTGAAGAATGGTCATTTGTTCAATTTCAAGCTAATCCGAAAACCTGCCGTGCAATTTAATTAAGAACAGTTCACAAGAATTAATATTGTTTATCCATGTAGGATAGAAAAATTGACAAACAAATAATCTCTTACACAGGCCACTTATCAAGCAGGCTAGATTCAAATTACTCATCTAAATATAAGTTAATCTTGCCCGATGCTAAATCAAATATAACTCATTCGGTGTGAGAGAAGAAATCAACATTGCTACGCACTTCTGATTCGGCTACGATTGATGAATATTTAAATGAACCTCGAAGAAATGTTTCGCCACCACCAGTGACAGAATGCTGAGCATCTAATAGCCGTCTGATGAAACGATGTAAATTCACGGAACGATACGTCGTAAGTAAGTAATTTGTCTGCGGCCGACAAGTGGCAAAAATTCCTGCAAACGCTATGATAGGTATTTGACAACCTTTGCTCCATTATCCATTAGTAAGCTGTCAGAAATAATCACGTATCGAGAATGTTTGCTTAAAAGTGTATCCAATCTTACAGAGCCTATATACCGTGCAATATTCAATTTATATCTATTACTTGCAGAAAAAGATGAATTTTGCTTATTTGCCTAATTTGCAAGGAAATTTCCTGTCTCACTGGAGCTAATTTTTACTGCTTTTTTTCCAGTTCTTTGTAATTGGGGCAGTGGTCCTCTGAATTTGTGAAAAACTAGCGCCGTAATACTATATTTTGTGAAAATAACATTTCGACCTATTTTGTATTAATTATTCTATCAGAGTTAAATATAACACATTTTTGCAACCAATAACTGAATTTGAACATATTACATACCTTTTGATTTAAGCATCTTGATCAGACCAAACAAAAACCTGTGCATGGAATAAAAATAAAGCAGACATAAAGTCAAACATATACTTGCTATCAATGAAGAATTTTGGCGGAAATTTGTGAAAAAATAATACTTTTTTACTTTGTGAATGGGGCCCTTTTATGGCCCCAAATCAGCTAGAAAAAAACACACTGTACGGAGTACAATATAAGACTGGCACAATCTGTCTAACTTTTAATCTTGAAGTTTGGACCACAAAACACAACTGATGTCAATGATTGTTATTGTAATGTCACGAAAAGTACTTCATAATTTCTTATATACAATAATTCCCTTTTTTAATGAAAAAAGTGACGTTTCTTTACATTTCAGTACATTTTTGGTAATCACTGGTACTATTAATATACTTCATGTAGGATTTTAAAATACTGTCACGACTGTTTCTGAAAAAGCATTATTTATAAAAAAGTAGTATCAACTGTGTCGTGTTATATTTATTTCATAATCATGTGCACTGCTATAAACATTGTAAAATGTTTCATGCAAAAAGCTTTCGAACTTCAACTAAAACTTCACAAAATGAACGTACTGTGTTAATTCCAAGGGTCATGCACTCTGATAGAAGAGCACGATCTTCAGGGAGATCTGAAGATGGCACTCTGAATTTCTTCTTTAGAAAACTGGGACTTTCAAAAGCCCTATTTATATTTCGGCCAATAAGACAAGTCAGTTCTAAAAGCAATAAGTCGTTGGTACTAGGTGTTGTAGTTTAAGACCAGAGATAACAAAATATGTCACATAATTAAAATATGTGTTTCTACCACTAAATGTTGTGTCTATTTATGTTGCATGCTTCAAAAACTGGCACAAAAATGATGTTCATATTGTAAAAATATTAATGCATAATAACTGCATGTTGGGACCCCAGCTAAATAGTAGGTTTTTTCACTTTCGCTTTCAAAACCTTACAAATCTTATAAAATTGTAAATGTATAATAACTGCATGTTGGGACCCCAGCTAAAAAGTAGATTTTTCACTTTTGCTTTCAAAACCTTGCAAATCTTGTAAAAATATTAATGCATAATAACTGCATGTTGGGACCCCAGCTAAATAGTAGATTTTTCACTTTACCCTGAAAGCAAGGCATTTATTGACTGACTGAAAAGTAGCACCTTGAGTTTCATTATGTGTTTATATTTGATCCTTTAACCTAATGCGTAACGTATTTTAGGATATGATCTTAATCAGACCGAGGGACATGGTGATACATTGTATTTACAATTCCATTTTTACGGCGGGGGTACCCAGAATAATTACATTCACAGATAGACATCACTATGAAGTCCATTTTAGTAACTAGTCATTGCGCGTGTCATTGCACGTGTCATTGCACGGGTCATTCAACTTTTAATCATCCAACAACATTCCTGATTGTTTCCTTATCTGCTGTTTTTGACAAATAAACTTTAAGATTTTTGATAAGACTCCATTTTGGTAAGTCCAGGTTTATGGTCGTTTTAAAAAAAATAGCAGAATATCGTTTAAAAGGAACAGCTTTCTAAATGCTTTTACAAAATATGGAAAACTCTTCAAAATATGCCTAGTTTTTATTTTAGGGAAAGCATGTATGAATCATATAAATAAATATGGATCAAAGACAAATAAAACAAGATCAATAAGTGTACGTAACCTACTTAGGCATTCACAAGTGCGCAGAGGAAAAAAAGCATCAAACCAGCATTTAATGGCACCATTGCAGAAGAATCTCCTATTCAGAAAGCACTTACATTTCACAATACCCAGCCAAATGACAACCATTTCCAGCTTCCGACACAAAAACAAGCCATGAGCGTCGCTTAACCGGTGTAACTTCAATTATGGTAAAGCCGTTTTACATCTGTATCCCGACAAGTTTATTAAAAAGTTAACAACCCCTCCATTGAAAAGATCATGGAATGTCAACACTGTACAATGACCAACAGAAACCGCAATTGAAGCTGCTAATGCAAATTCTGTGTTCCAATTTTTCACGGGATCCAAGTTCATTGTCTTAACAGTCGAGCATTAGCAGTTGAGGGTTGTCGAACATCCGAGGTTAACCGTTACCACATAAATATTCTATGCGGTCATTTGGTTCAAATATCCAGCTTTAATTAGAATCGTCACCTTTTAGGAATAAAAAAATCTTTACACAGTCAGCTAGCAAATTAAAAACTCATGTGATTGTTGTTAAAGGGACTTGTTCACAGATTTTCGCATTTTTTGAAGTATGCCATTAAATTTCTTAACTTGACAGATTTAAGCATCGGAACTAAAAAGCTGAAGTATAATAACAGGAAAAGTATTTAGAAAAAAAAAAAAAAAAAAAAAACAATTTATCCCACTGGGTTTCGAACCCGGGACCTACGGATTAAAAGGCAATCGACCTTAACCACTCGGCCATTCTGACTTCAATATTTCACCCTTCATTATTTACTTTATGTAAGCGTTCGACGTGGTGTAAACAGTTTCGACGAAAACAACAAAAACACTCCAAATTATTCCATCGTTTAGCATTACAAACGCTTTATAATGTTATCAATTTCAACTGATGATTAATCACAAACGAAATGGTTTTTACAGTATATTACTAGGTCCGTAGTGTTATTTTGCTCCCTGTATACACTGTTCTTTTATTTTTGGAATCAGTGACAAAAAGTTTAAAAATTGTCAATTTGTCAATCTGTGAACAGGTCCCTTTAAAGTTATGCAGAAACATATATGTATGCAAATACATTGATGACAGAATTGTTATGACAGAAATGTGAAATATAAATACATGTATAGCTTAAAATTTATAGCAAGTATAAACATTTAGTTGATAACTAATTTATTATATGCATTTTTTAAATTTCACTGTTTTTTTCTTTTTCTTTTTTCTGTAAACATTATATATCTGTTAGTAACATACTTAGCCTGCCTTAATAAAGTTGTGATACGAAGATCTATAAGAAATAAGCCATATTATTTTGTGATATGAAGATCTATAAGAAATAAGCCATATTATTTTGTGATATGAAGATCTATAAGAAATAAGCCATATTATTTTGTGATATGAAGATCTATAAGAAATAAGCCATATTATTTTGTGATATGAAGATCTATAAGAAATAAGCCATATTATTTTGTGATACGAAGATCTATAAGAAATAAGTCATATTATTTTGTGATATGAAGATCTGTAAGAAATAAGCCATATTATTTTGCGATACAAAGATCTATAAGAAATAAGCCATATTATTTTGTGATATGAAGATCTAGAAATAAGCCATATTATTTTGTGATATGAAGGTCTAGAAATAAGCCATATTATTTTGTGATATGAAGATCTATAAGAAATAAGCCATATTATTTTGTGATACGAAGATCTATAAGAAATAAGTCATATTATTTTGTGATCTGAAGATCTATAAGAAATAAGCCATATTATTTTGTGATATGAAGATCTAGAAATAAGCCATATTATTTTGTGATATGAAGGTCTAGAAATAAGCCATATTATTTTGTGATATGAAGATCTATAAGAAATAAGCCATATTATTTTGTGATATGAAGATCTATAAGAAATAAGCCATATTATTTTGTGATATGAAGATCTATAAGAAATAAGCCATATTATTTTGTGATATGAAGATCTAGAAATAAGCCATATTATTTTGTGATATGAAGGTCTAGAAATAAGCCATATTATTTTGTGATATGAAGATCTATAAGAAATAAGCCATATTATTTTGTGATATGAAGATCTATAAGAAATAAGCCATATTATTTTGTGATATGAAGATCTATAAGAAATAAGCCATATTATTTTGTGATATGAAGATCTAGAAATAAGCCATATTATTTTGTGATATAAAGATCTATAAGAAATAAGCCATATTATTTTGTGATATAAAGATCTATAAGAAATAAGCCATATTATTTTGTGATATGAAGATCTATAAGAAATAAGCCATATTATTTTGTGATATGAAGATCTAGAAATAAGCCATATAATTATAACTTATCTAACTACACAAAAAATATCATATTCACACTATCTACATGTTGTGATATGTTTATGTTGACTTAATTACGGTACAAGTAATGTTATTATATATGCATGTTAAACTTTAACATGACTTATATGACTAAATGAAGGCTATTGATGTAAAAAAAAAATCAAAATTAAAAAAATATCATGTGAGCGATGTCAGGACTAGACATCTAACTGCGAGGTACTTTACCCTTTATAATCATAACCAATATATGAAATAAACAGATGATAATTAAAATTTAGTAAATAAGGTTAATAATGGTATTATTGTGTATACATATATAGTAGACTTTTAAAATGACACATGCAGAGTTTTCTATAGACAAAGAACAAAATTCACCGTTGTTAATCTACTAATAAACAACCCGAAAAAAATAGTTCCAAAACTGCAAAATATAGTTTGCACTGTAGTTGCAAAAAATGATGTCAGGTCATGTTGGAATCAAAATATTGTTTGCCTTATCGCTGCTTATTGCTTAATTAACACCAATTTGTTGTTCGGTTGTTTATTAGTCAATAAACAATGCTAATGCTAAAATATTTCTTAAATAATACACAGACAAAACTTTGGAATAGTGAATATATTACTCTCACAAATTGTATATAAAATATTTACAAACATTAAATAAAAGAAAGTTTGTTATATCTGCATTATAATTCATACAAATTAGTTTTGTTGTCAGCTCTATCTTGGTATAATTTTTAACTTTTCATGCTAATTCATATTTTTTTATTAGTTTTAACAAAATTGGCTTATAATTGCACATATAGTTTGCAATTTGATTTGAAAGGGAAATACACTTTAAAATACAGGCATGCTTGAAAGATACAGATAAAATAAAATTGTGACAATGCACTTGTAAAATGTAACAATTTTATATATTTCATTATATTCTTGTAGATTACAATACACCTACGCATTATTCACAGTGATTTTTTCCATTCTTGCTAAAAATCATGAAGTACTTGATAGCGCCACATACTGAAATGGATGACATAATACAATATTCAATCACATTTGTAACTTCATTTTATTTTCAAATTTGCAATGTGAATTATTCTCAGTCTGATATAGACAAGATCTGTTCACCAAAATTTAAAAAAAAACATGCCTTCAATACACATGCTTCAATTCTTCAATAATACATCATCCCATATAAATGATGCATAGAGTCTGAATGTAGACATAACTCTTATTTCTGCAAACAAATATTCCAATTTGACAGCTAATATCATAAAGCATAACATCCCATGTATATGCTAAACAACTTGATTTCTCAAATAGAATAATTCTCTATTGGCAGCCTACAAAATGACATGAATATTATAGGTTCAAAATATCTCCTGAACATAATTTCACTTCAAAGGTTGATTGAATTTCAATCCCCATTCTTGCAGAAATTAGAAAAACAAAGATTCATCTATTGGGAGCTGTAAAACAAGAAACCCCCCTAACTTTTACCCCAAGTTTCTTACATAATGTCAAACCAATTTGTCAAATTTCTATTTCCTTACCACAGGTCAACTCGCGATTGTGGCTGTGTCTGTCCGGATATTTCAAACTTTGTACGTCAGCCAGATTTCTTTGACACGGAGATATTGAAAATGATGTATTGCCAGCAAAAAATCAATTGCTCGTCATTAATAATACACAGTTATCATAACAGTCGACTGACAAGGTATCTTGGCGTATCCCAATCCGTTATTTCTATTAGTGACCCTGTTCTAATGGGGTCACATAATTGTTACAACTCGCCTACTTCCAAATCTGGATGAACGATGGGCCAGGAACAGGGCAGTTCAATTGCTCAGGAGCACAGCTTCCGCCACGTAAAACATCTCGTTCTCGCGATCTAATCAACTTTATTCCCTGCTGTTGTTTGTAGTACAAGAATTAGAATACACACAGTAATAAAATCTTATTTGAGGAACAACTGAGTCTTACTGAAATGGTGTTCTGGTTTGTGGCTGTTGTTGGGGTGTTTTTTTTGTTTTGTTTTTTAATTCTGAACTAAAATATTCTTATATCTTAGGGTAATTCAGTAGAGCTCATTTATTTGGTTTGACTAAATTTGTTGTCAAACTAGTATTTAACACTTATTTAAACTAATCTCTTCTATGATAGATCTTAACTGTCAAGTCTCAGGTTATCAATATTAACAAAACTTGCTTGAGAAAAAAAATCCTTTATAATAAAGAAGAAATACATTATTTCTTTAAATTAATGAAGCAGTACATCTTTTTTTTCATTAATTTGTATGCATATATTTTAAAAATTTTCTGCATTTACTGGATGGATTAAAAAACAATGTTGAAATTGGGAGGACATAGATAAGGAAGGGCCCTGTCACACTTCGGCAAATTTGAGATACTAGTTGTCGTGTAGATCTTACACACATGTCGTTCTATGTCGCAGTGATGTCTTAGGATGTCTTTTTATGTTGCCAGAACTCGCCACGTTTGCTGACAAGCGGCGAGAATTTTAAACTGTTTAAAATTCTCGCCGCTTGTCAGCAAACGTTTTGCGGAATATTATCGTTCTACGAATAAACCCGAGTTTGCTTCGAGTTTGGGAGACTTTTGCCTGCGACTTCTACTCAAGCACATGACGTCACAAGTCGTACAGGCTCGTCCACAATCGTACATTCTCGAAGACAAGTCTTCGATTGTCAAATAGATATCATAGGCAAATCATACTAATCTGTTGAAGAGAATTAGAACAAATGTCATCTTAAACAATTCCGCGACGAACTTGTCTACTTAACTAGGAGAAGTCGCCAGAACTCGTACAAGACTTGAAGCTCAATTTTGCCACAGTGTGACAGGGCTTTAAGATAATGTTTTGCTTTTTATTTATTTATTTGATCCTTAAATATTATAACAATATAAAACATAACACAAGAGGGCCACGATGGCCCTAGGTCGCTCACCTGAGTTTAAGGCATTATAATGGCTTATAACAAGAGAGCCAAATGGCACTAAACCACTTACCTGAGTATAAAGATCTGGGTCTTGCAGTTTCTGGAGAAGATTTTTATAGTCTATATAAAACATGTGACACACAGGGAGTGGCCACTTTCTACTCCAGGGGCATAATTTAAACAATATTTTAAGAGGACCATTATCCAATTTTCATGCCACATATGAAACCTCTGGGCCTTGCGGTTTCAGAGGAGGAGATTCTCAAAGCCCACTTTCCATATAAGTCTATACAAACCATGTGACTCCAGGTTGGGGCTTCTTTTTACTCCAGGGGCATCATTTCAACAATATTTGTAGAGGACCACAATACAATGTTACATACAAAATATGAAACCTTTGGGCCTTGCAGTTTCAGAGAAGATTTGTAAAGTCCACTTGCCATATAAGTCTATACAAACCATGTGACTCCCGGGGCGTGGCTAGGATTGACCCCAGTGGCATAACTTTAACAATCTTTGCAGAGGACCAATATAAGATGTTTGATACAAATTACAAAACCTCTGGGCCTTAAGGTTTCAGAGAAGAAACTTTTTAAAGTCATTTAGTCATTTAAGTCTGTATAAACCATGTGACCCCCAGGGTGTGGCCTCTTTTTACCCAAAGGGCAAAATTTGAACATTCTTTGTAGAGGACCCTATACAATGTTACATACCAAATACAAAACCTTTGCGCCTTGCTGTTTCAGAAGAGAAGATTTTTATAGTCCACTTGCCATATATAAGTCTATAGAAACCATGTGACCACCAGGATGTGGCCAGGTTTGACCCCAGGGGCATAATTTAAACAATTCTTGTGTTCACTACACAATGTTATATAGCAAATACAAAACCTCTGGGCATTGCAGTTTCAGAGAAGATTTTTAGTCATTTTGCTATTTAAGTCTATATTAACCTGGGGCGTAGTCAATTTTTACACCAGGGGCATTATTTGAATAATCTTTGTAGAGGACTACTATAGTATGTTCCATACAAAATATGAAACCTCTTGGCATTGCAGTTTCAGAGGAGAAGATTTTTAAAGTCCACTTGCCATATAAGTCTAAAGAAACCATGTGACCCTTAGGGCGTGACCAGGTTTGATCCCAGGAGCATAATTTAAATAATCATTGTAGAGGATCACTTTACAATGTTACATACAATATATTAAACCTTGGGGCCTTGCGGTTTCAGAGTAGAAGATTTTCAAAGCCATTTAGCTATTTAAGTCTATATAAACCATGTGACCTCTGGGGCGTGGCCAGTTTTGACCCCAGGATCATCATTTGAACAATCTTTGTAGAGGACCACAATATAATGTTACATACCCAATATGAAACCTCTGGGCCTTGTGGTTTCAGAGGAGACGATTTTTAAAGTCATTTTGCTATTTCAGTCTATATAATGCGTATGACCACCGGGGCGTGGCCAATTTTGACCCCATGGGCATCATTTGAACAATATCTGTAGAGGACCACTACAGGATGTTACATACCAAATATGAAACCACTAGGCCTTTCGGTCATTTGAACAATATTTGTAGAGGACCACTAGAGGATGCCACATACCAAATATGAAAGCTCTCAGCCATGCAGTTTCAGAGAAGATTATTAAAGTTTTCACTTTATAAATCTATTTTTAGCCCTTGTGACCTACATACGCAGTGGACAGGAACGATTTGAACAATTTTGAAAGAGGGTCACCCAAGGATCATTCCTGTGAAGTGAAAATCTGCCCAGCGGTTTAGGAAGAGATGTTCTTTGAATGAAAATGTTGACACATGATGCAGGACGCACGCCGGACAAAAGGCGATCCTAAAAGCTCACCACGTTGTGCTCAGGTGAGCTAAAAAGCCCATCAAAAGCTTTTGGGGGCTAAAAATTCAATGACTTGAATTGAGACCTTGACCCTGGAACTAGGGATCTAGTTCTTTCGTGCCACATGCCACATTACAAACCTTATCACTTCTGCTAAGGGTTTTGAAAATCCATACATGCTGGACAAACATATGGTCGGGACAAAGTCTTGGATTGATTTCTTATATTTGATCTTGGACCTTGAATTTTGACCTTGAACCTGGACATAAGAACCGGTTTCTTGAGCGTGACATGCTGTCTCACCAAGCTTATCACTTCTGCCAAGTTATTTGAAAATCCAACTATACCGGACAAAGTTTTAAAGATCGATTTCATATATTTGAAAACCTTGAATTGTGACCTTGACCTTGGACACGGTTCTTGCATGCGACATGCCATATAATAATGCTTATCACTTCTGCAAAGTTATTTGAAAATTCATGCATGCTGGACAAAGTTATGGTCCGAACCAAGTCTTTCAGGATTTATATCTGATATTCCACCTTTGAACTTGAAAGGTGACATTGACCTTGGACCTAGGGACCTGATTCTTGAGTGCGACTCGCCGTCTCACCATGCTTATCACTTAAGCCATTATTTGAAAATGCAACCATGCTGGTCAAAGTTATGCTACGGACAAAGTTCTAAGGACTGATTTCTTATATTTGACCTTTGACCTTGAATTGTCACCTGGACCTTGGACCTAGGGATCTGGTTCTTGCACGCTTATCACTTCTGCTAAATTCCATTCATGCTGGACAAAGATATGTTCTGGACAAAATCTAAAGCAACGATTTCTTATATTTGACCTTTGACCTTGAATTGTGATCTTAACCTTAGACCTAGGAATGCCAGATTCGAGCGATCTTTATTTTTACTGAATCCCTGTACCTAACACTGACCTACATTTAGTCACAGAAATCACAAAAACATGGACTGAAGTGTTTATTTCAGGTTATTTTATGGAACACTGAAACATAAACCAAAACTAGTACAAACAATATGTCCTTACACTAGTTAGTCACAAAACCATCCCACACATTCTGGTTTGCATGGGTTGAACAAACAACTATAAATGAGTTTTATTAAAATATTTATGAATGCTATCCCAAGGTACTTTTATCTATTTTTATTTAAATATACAACAATTCACACTCGAACACACATCAACAAAGGAAAAACTCCCCGATGCCAAATTGCCAATGGTGGTATCCCCACACTATGCTTCCGTACTCGTTGGTTAACGAGTCTTGTAAACAAGCAAACTAATCAAGCATAGGGTTCTGGAATAAGAAATATAACAATCATGACACTTTGTTCTCTAAGCAGACGTATAGTTTGCAATTAATTATAAACATTCGATGATTTATAATTCTATGAAAGCAACTACGTATTAAAAAGAACACGACACGTTAAAGAAAGAAAACACTAATTTTGTGAATATGTGTTTCTCTCTTATAATAATGGTTGCGGAAATTAAAGCATCTTGGTGCTGGGGCAGTAATAGCATGGTATTCATTTACAACCATTTATGATCCTGCATAAGAACTGGTAGTTGGTCTGTCAAACCTAGAATTTTGACTTTTTGTATAACATTAAAGTCACAAATCTGTCAAAATCAGCATTACGCTTTCACCATTTAGAATCATAAACTGTGAAGTGAAAATAAATGGAACACTGAAAATTATACAAAATACTAAAATATTAAAGTTAATATAACATTTACTACAAATCGTTGCTTTTGTTGATGTTGTTGATGACAATGTTGTTGTTGTTCACATGACTGTTATTAAGATTGTATGTCACTAAGAACAATAAATAAAAACAAGAGGGCCATGATGGCCGAAAGGTCTCACATGAGTACTGGCAAAGATGAAAGCCTTACTGTTGTGAAAGGCTTGTGGGAATGTATGCCATAATGTCCTTAAATAATTTGTCTAGCTGATGTACTCTCATACATAGAACAAGTAAGAACCTGGATATATTTTCTTTACTCTGGTATCTAACTTTTTGCAGGCAATTTCGGAGGAATAGTGTTAATGCTGCAGATCTGAAAGATAATGGCAACCGCGGCGCAAAGGTGATGTCATGCTTGCCGGCTGGTTTCAAAAGAGAAGAGTATAATTGCCATTTACCCGTCCTATATTCGAATTCGCTTTAGATTTTATGGTCATAGACAAATTGTGCAAGTTTGGTCCAGATTGGTTGAAAATGGAAGTCCCTGTCCAGCAACAAATTCATTTTTGCATTAATTTTCACAATTAAGGGGATATAACTGCTGTGTTCATTACCTGTCTTATTTGCTGCTCATGTTGAGATCTTATGGCCATACAAAACATGTGGAAGTTTTATCAAAATTGAATGAAAAATGAAATCTCATGCACACAAAAGGCAATTTTGTTTGACAAAGGAGGTGATTTTTGCATTTTTTTTTTCACTAACAAAGGGGCCATAACTCCAATGTGTGTTGCTCAATCTGACCCATTGTTGCCCTCTGCTGCAGTAAAATGATCACATGTGGAAGTTCTGTCAAGATTGGAAGAAAAATAGTCTCTGAACAAAAGAGGCAAGTTTTCCCTTGTTCTCACATACAAGGGGACATAACTCCAGTGTCTGTGGCCTAACCTTATCAATTTTTGGCTCCTGCTGAAATCTTTTGGTCACACACAAACTGTGAAAGTTTGGTTAAGATTGGAAGAAAAATTAAGTCTTAATCAAGGTAAAATGGCAATTTTTGCCTATTTTTCAACACAAAAAGGGGGCATAACTCTGGTGTTTGTGGCCCAATCCGCCCCAATGTTCTACTGTGATCTTTTGATATTACACAAACAGTGGATGTTTGGTCAAGATTGGTACACAAATTAAGTCTCTATGAACGAAACAGGCAATTTTTGCATTTTTCCCCACAAACAAGGGGCCATAACTTTAAGGTTTCTGGTCCAATTTTGCCCATTATCAATACCAACCCAGATTTTATGGTCATACACAAACTGTGCAAGTTAGGTCAAGATTGAATGAAAAATGTTGTCTTTATCTGATGGCATACGGCCGACGGACGATGCCGGAGAGGTCCCCTATACCAATAGCTCACCGGGCACTTTGTGAACAGGTGAGCTAAAAATACAAAATACTTATTCCTTAAGTTAATATAGCATAATTATAACAGATCTACATATATTTTGTTGTTGCTGTTGATGAAAATGTGGCTGTTGGTATTAACTCTTTTATTAAGAACAAGTTGTTGTTGTTGTTGTTGTTCACATGACTATTATTAAGATTGTGTGTCACTAAGAACAATGAATAAAAAAAATACAAAATAGAGTCTCACTGTCTGTAACAAGAGGGCCCTGAGGGCCCTAGGACGCTCACCTGAGACCTTGTAACCCAATTGAAATTTGCATCCCCGAGGCGTGGCTTATTTTTATCCCAGGGGCATAAGTTGAACAACCGTGAACAAACCTCTGGGCCTTGCGGTTTCAGGCAAATATTTTTTAGGTCATTTTGCTATTTAAGTCTATATTAACCATGTGACGCCTCGGGTGTGGCCAGATTTGACCCCAGGGGCATAATTTGAACAATCTTTGGAGAGGACCACTATGCAATGTTACGTACCAAATATAGGAAAGCTGTGGGCCTTGCGGTTTCAGGTAAAGATTTTTTAAGTCATTTTGCTATTTAAGTCTAAATAAACCATGTGACCCCTCGGGGGGTGGCCAGATTTGACCCCAGGGGCATAATTTGAACAATCTTTGGAGAGGACCAATATGCAATGTTACGTAACAAATATAGGACAGCTGTTGGCCTTGCCGTTTCAGAAGAGAAGATTTTAAAAGTCATTTTGCTATTTAAGTCTAAATAAACCATTTGACCCCCCCCCCCCCCCTCTTTGTAGAGGACCACTATACAATGTTACATACCAAATATGAAACCTCTAGGCCTTGCGGTTTTAGAGGAGAAGAATTTTAAAGTCATTTTGCTATATAAGTCTATATTAACCATGTGACCAATGGGGTGTGGTCTGTTTTGACCCATGGGGCATTATTTGAACACTCTTTGTAGAGTACCACTACAGGATGTTAAATACCAAATACAAAACCTCTGGGCCTTGTGGTTTCAGAGAAGATTTTAAGACATTTTGCTATATAAGTTTACATAAACCATGTGACCCCCTGGGCGTGGCCAGTTTTGACCCCAGGGGCATAATTTGAACAATCTTTGTAGAGGACTACTATAGGATGTTACATATCAAATATGAAACCTCTGGGCCTTGTGGTTTCAGAGGAGGAGATTTTAGAAGTCATTTTGCTATATATTCTATAAAAACCATGTGACCCCCGGGGTGTGGCCCGTTTTGACCCGTGCGGCATAATTTGAACAAACTTTGTAAAGGACCACTAAAGGATGTTACATACCAAATATGAAACCTCTGGGCCTTGCAATTTCAGAGGAGAAGATTTTAAAAGTCATTGTGCTATATATTTTATATAAACCATGAGACCCCCGGGGCGTGGCCAGTTTTGACCCCAGGGGCATAATTTGAATATCCTTTGTAGAGGACCACTATAGGATGTTACATACCAAATATGAAACCTCTGGGCCTTGTGGTTTCCGGGCAGAAGAGTTTTAAAGTCATTTTGCTATATATTCTATATAAACCATGTGACCCCGGGGCGTGGCCCGTTTTGACTCCAGGGGCATAATTTGAACAAACTTTGTAAAGAACCACTAAAGGATGTTACATACCAAATATGAAACCTCTGGGCATTGCGGTTTCAGAGGAGAAGATTTTTAAAGTCATTTTGCTATATATTCTATATAAACCATGAGACCCCGGGGCGTGGCCAGTTTTGACCCCAGGGGCATAATTTGAACACTCTTTGTAGAGGACCTCTAGAGGATGTCACATATCAAATATGAAAGGTCTGAGCCTTGCGGTTTCATAGAAGAAGAATTTTAAAGTTTTCACTTTTTAAATCTATTTTTAGCTCTGGTGACCTACATATTCAGCGGACCGGAAAGATTTGAACAAGTTTGAAAGAGGTCCAACCAAGGATCATTCCTGTGAAGTTTCGTGAAAATCTGCCAAGCGGATTAGGAGGAAATGTTGTTTTAATGAAAAGTTGACGACGCACACACGCACGCACGCATGACAGATAACGGGCGATCACAAACGCTCACCATGAGCACTTTGTGCTCAGGTGAGCTAAAAATGCAAGTGAGAACCGTTATAAACATGGACGTGTTGATAGAGGTAAAGCAGACGATTTATAAATGCAGATGATTGCAGCGTGTTTATAAACAGAAAACCATGATTATCCCTCTTTACAATAAATGGTTGATCCTGTCATTATCAACAAAATTTAAACCGACTATACTTAATCCTTAAGTTCATACAACATATACTACAAATATTTTGGTCTTGTTGTTGTTGTTATTGTTCACATGACTCTGTTATTAAGATTGTATGTCATCAAGAACAACTGAAAAACACTCTCACAGTTTCACTCCCTCTGACAGCTGCAGGCATTGATATATGGTTGTCATGACAACCATGCAAGCTTCCGTATACGTGGATCATCCTGATCAAGCTTCCACGCTACAATGATCACTGCCACATATGGAATGCTTCCATCGCTTGGCGTGTATAGAAAAAGAACCTGGCAATAATTGAACAGGGTAGAAGAATAATTAAAATAATTCAAAGCAATAGAGATGTGAAAATGATGTTGCACTAGGACATGTCTTGATATAAACTCGGAAACCATGAGATATCGGGATGTCTGAAAGGATACCCAATTAAGTCGGTACTGGACAGTAGTTCATAATAAAAACACTCCAGTAAATAACACAGCAAATACTGTGTGAGAAAACTGAAGAATATTAAATAATCTAACTACGTATTTAAATAACCAAGTTAATAACAAGCAAATACTGCGGGAGAAAACAAAACATGAAATTATCAAAATGTCCTTTAAATTCTTGCTATTTATGTCTCTTAATTTTAGTGTTTTTTGAAAACATCTTTTTTCAGTTTTTCAAATATTACTAAGATTCATGCCATATTTATTCAAAACATTAAGCAGAATTTAATCAAAAATGAAATAGATATTTTTGTACAATGTGGCTTTACAAATTTATTGTTGCACTGTTTAAGGATAAAAAAATTTAATAAACATTATTTGCAGACATTTTTAAAAGAATAACTTACATACTCGATTTATAAAATGTATAAAATAATAAGAAGGTAAATACAAATTTAAATGCTATAATTAAAATTGTATGATGTTACAAACATATTTTTATTCATAAAATACAAATACAGCCCTGGGGGTGAACAAATTATATACAAGAAACTGTAGCATTTTTCAAAGTCATAACCACACCAAATCTCCCTGCTTAATTTTGACTTTAATCACTCGGCAACGATGGCGAACAACAATTTACGTCCATAGAATTATACCTAAATTGGATTTCTCGCTGGACAGTTCAGTCTCAAACAGGCCGCAAGAATGTCCAGCCTGCTGTAATCACGTTGAATTGTTCTCGACAATAATGTTACTTGTTAAAGCTGCCAACCCTGACCAGCCAGTTCATCTGTTTTAACGCAGTTTGTAGCAACCAGTAAATTAATAACCCCATTTAAGCCGACCATATGCCCCATTTATTCCTAACACGGTCTGAAACTAGTGGCCGCTTCTATGAAAAATAACTGCCATGTGCAGACATATAAACACGTTATACTGGAAACAACACCGCGTCAACATTTAACGATCAATAAGAGTAACCTATAAAGGACTATAACAAAGTAAATATACTTTTTTTTTATAAAGGTAACATGCCGGAGTAAAAACGAAAACATCAAAGCAACAGATGAAGTCGAAATATTCATACAATTATATTATCCTATATATGATGATCACAATGTTACCATAAGAGCAAATTAACCACAATTAAAGCATCTAGCACAAGCAAATTGATACTGAATTTAGTTTATTAATGGAAATTACTGCTTGACCAAACTTAAAAGGCTCAAGCTTCAACATCTCTGGAAAAACATACCATTTCATAACAAATAAACAAATAAACTCATGACAATTATAAATTCCAAATGAACCAACATGGCAAGCAAACTAACATTAATTTGAAATGAATAAACGGAATAAGCAAATTAACAGTATCTAAATGCTAATGTTTCAAGTGAAAACATCTGCTTGAAAAGACGCAATTTACTATCATTGACAAAACCTTTCAACAATATCATGAAACGTGATATTATAATGCTCTTTGTTTATGTTGAAAGGAAAAAAAAAAAAAAACTTTGCCTGATGCACCCAAAAACTGCAGTGTAAAGATAATTTGGCATCTAATCAGGCAAAGAAACTGCCGTTACAAAAATGCGCTCTTGTGTTCAAACAAGTGTTGCATTTCCTAAATTGGTTTCAATCATGCAGCTCAGCAAATACTGCTCCTGAAAACAAAAAGCATGCGGAGAAAATATGGAAAACTGAGCTGCTTTTATTCCTGGTTTGATTTCGGGGCGAACTAATTTATCATGGCAGTCCCATTATGGAGCTAGGCCTAATCACCGAAATTTCATCCCGGTACAGTCACTACACATGGACGGTTTTAACCCTGGCAATCAAGTTGTCACATCTGTGGGCTTTTATTTACTGCTAAAATCATGTCATCATCATCCTCCATCAAACATCACTTATTCAGCAGCACCATTGTTCAGCTCTTATCTGCCTCTGACCATTTCTATGTTAGCCGCTGTTACAACTCGTGGAACAATAAGCAACCAAGAAACCCAATATTTTACGCTCTCTGTGATATCATAATCAAACAATTAGCCAGCCAGCAATTATTAGCAAAACATCTAAAAACGAAGATTCGACAACCGGCCTCCGTAACTGAAATAGTATCCCATACATTGATCTATTGTTCAGTTATACAATACTTCTCTATACATACACATCGCTATTATAGGTCTTTTGTAAACGGTCGAGTGCTAATACCATAAAACCCACTTAAATAAATATGCTTATTATCATTGGTGTTTGTCTAATACCACACCGAGTAAATACAGGCACAATGGTCGCCCCTAACGATGAATCGATGGAACATAGGCCCGTTCCCGACAGGTTGGATAAGTGTTGCCAGCTTCCGCAGCCCAGCGCTCTGCCTGTGGGAAACTGGGGAGAAACACTGTTGACTCCCACGGTTTTGCACCATTAGGTGCAAATAATTGCCATGTTTAATCAATGACAAATGGATTCATACTTTTTTCTTTGTAAACACACATACTTTCAAAGGAAAAAATGTGTTTTCTTTCGATTTTCACAAATATGTAACTTTGAAATGAAATATTTTTTTTACATTTTTTTATTTATTTAGGACCATTTCCTATGTATATGACTGTTACCATTTAAAACATACGAATTGCTGTAGGGGTATTTTTATAGTTTCCTTAAAGTCATTTGCGTGATGAATGTACAGACTTTAAACAATTTTAAAATGATGACTGTTATAAAGCTAACTCCACAAAACACAAAAGCACAAGTATTAATATGATTCAAATATCAGAAAGTGAGTATGAAGCCTCTCAGAATCAACGACAGCCTGCAAAGACCACTTCCTGGAAAGTACATGCACAGACAGATTTTTTACTTTCTTTTCAATATATCAAGTTTAGAGAAACAAATATAGCAAAGCTTTGCACTTTTGAAATAAAAATTTCTTTTTTTTTTTTTTTTTGTTAATGCATATTTTATTTGAATGTTGCACCAGACTCACTTCTGCACAAGTAAATCGACACACAGATAACCAAGATCGCTGACATACATCTGTATTTGACAGGTAATAAAAAAGCCAAAAAAGCAGATTTACATTTTCAACAGTAATATATACATCATTATCTACTTATCTAGGCACAATTTATACAAGTCTCGCATGTGTTTTAGCCGTAGAGAAATGTTAGTAATATCAAGTTCACCTCTTAAACTTTGTTTATCAACAGACCGTCATTTAAGACCACAATTACCTTATATAGCACAGGCCTTAAAAAATGTCTTTGCCCAGCAAAATTTCTTTTAAATCTTGCACTTTCTCCAAACTGCAATATTAATCGCTAAATCCAAGGCCTTGGCGACCGCCACAGCATTTGAAAATGCCTGGATTACATCAACATCGAAAACATGGAAGCTGACTGCAAGCCAAAATATGAACCAGATGGACAAAGGATTCTGCAGGCTCCATTATTAGACAATATTTGGCTGAAATAGTTCTGATACAACCTGGCTTAAAACAAAATATTTTAAACAAACCAGACCTCTAACAGCACTTTCTAACATAAACACAACAAACATGGTATGAATGTCCATTTTCCAATCCATAACAGCAACACTCTGTCAGCCACCAAATATTTACTCAAGCGGAAACCCCTATAGAAATAGTTATGAAAACTTCAGCGAAAACAAAAGAGCCGTTTGAATCACAGCATCACTGCTAAGACCAGTGAGTTGTAATGACAATCCTCTGTAACAATGGACCATTTCCAGCTTTCTAAATAGACCATTATTCAAGCAAATGGATGCGGAAAATATTTTTCCTGCAAGCTATCAGTCACATGAATACTTCACACGTTCCTACAAATGTCAGCATTTTAATGTGACTGTCACAGATACATTTTCAGGAAATGACGGCTTTTGGGTTATTCAAACTTTCGAGTAAAAGCAAATATGTTGTCATGTTTTCCAATAGCTTCTTTGTCTTACTGTCTGAACACAAAAATTCACTTACGCTTTCCCTTGTGTTAGGAAAATAATGAATGGAAATAGTTCTTGTATATTTATAAAATTACAAAACAAGAATGAAAATGAATATTCAACACCTGCTGGGACAGAAGCTTGCTCTATCAGTCTCTTGTTTTAACCTGTGAACAATATTTAAATTGGAACAGAAATAAGACATACAATTATATGGAAACAGATTGACAATGTTTCATAGAGTATGTTTTAACTCATGCACTCTCAGTCACAGAAACTTTAGTCTTTGAGTACTATTAACTATGTAATTATTGTTGTTGTTTTTGTTTTGTTAATTCCACGATCCCAAACCAATTTAGTATGCTTACATGGGCCACTGAACATGGGAAAATGACATTGACAATCTATGGTTGTGTTGGCGATAGATGGATTTGAGTTGTTTCGTTAAATTTGTAATGATACTACAAATGAAACGCTGGCCCTAAAGGCCGTCACACAGTGGCGAATTTTAGCGTCAAGTTTTATACACGTCCTGGAGAGTTATATACGCGTCCTGGAGTTTTATACGCGTCCTGGAGAGTTATAACTGGTCGTAAGATGGACAAGTTGGTCGCAGAATTGTTTCAAGAAGACATCTGTTCGAGATCTCTTAAACCTTGACACGACATTGACACGACACAAGTACCATAAACACATTTTATCATGAGTTCAATCAAACAATGCGTACGATATCTTTTCGACAATCGAAGACTTGTCTTCAAGAATGTACGAGTGTGGACGAGTCTGTACAACTTGTGAGGACATGAGCACGAGTTTTTGACAACATTTTACGCGAAACAGAAGAGTAGATGTCGTAGGCAAGTCTCCTAAACTCGCAGCAAACTCGTATTATGTTGTAGAATGATAATATACGGCGAAACGCTAAGACATGGGAAGACATGTCTACGGAATGTGTTCGAGTGTGTTTGAGAGTGCGCGAGATTTCATCGACATGTCTTCAACTGTACGAAAACAAAAAGTCGCTTCTTTAAACGGTTTTAAATTCTCACAGCTACTTGGTGAGTTCTGGCGACATAAGAAGAGATAAGTAGACATCACTGCAACAAAGAACGACACATGTGTACAAGATCTACACGACCTCAGGCGAGTTGTGCCGAGTTACAACTCGCCAGAACTTGCAGCTCAAATTCGCCACAGTGTTACAGTGCCTTAACTGGTCAGACTGTCACCATGAGCCTAGTATAATGACTGCCATGTATTTCATGCGATGCGGTGAATGATAACCCGATCCTTTCACTCTGGGTCAAGAGAAATGATAACCTTTGACCATTTCACTCTTGGTTATATGGAACAACTTTTACTTCACCACCGATGAAATAAAATGACACTGAAACCAACAAATATCCTCTACATCATCTTAGATACAATCCAATGTCAAAAAGTGAACAAAAGAACCATGCAGGACTGAAGAAAAAATAGAGAAACACTAGTATAACAAAATGCCAAAATATCTAGAGCTGATGCCTCTGAATCATTCCTTGCAGAAGAATTATTACATGCTTTATTCTGACATAAAATTCTGCAAACAGCGTGGTTCACTATGAAATGACCAGGGTTAGTTTCCCCAATCTGCATACATCATCCGCTATGGTAGCTGTCTTCTGCAGCAAGTACTTAATTAGTCAGATACACTCACAGTTTCTTAATGTGCATGTGGCATCTAAAATACACAAGAATGATGGGTTAATGTTTGCAATAGCAGGAATTTTGTTATGCTGCTAATTGGTATAAAGTGCTCAAAAACAGCTTTGGGGAAATAGAGATCTTGGGGTGTGCAATTTGTGATCATTTCTTGTAATGATAAGTATTTTCTGTTGTTATTATTAATCCAGGCAGTGACCACCTGAAAAAAAGTCTTAAATCGTTAAATTTCTTTTGTTAGTTAGAATTTTATGAACAGTTACGAACATAAATTTTCTGGGAAGGTTTGAAATGGGCAAAAGAACAATGATCAGATTTTGGTGGTGATCCAGATCACCGTCTGGATCCTGGAATTTCTTAAAGGATTCTTTATCATTGATTGATAGGGCAAGGGAGGTAAATTATCATTGAACAATTCAATTGTTAAGTAGGGTTACCTATCTTGGTGGAGGTATGCGCTTTCTGCGAGCTTTTTTGTTACACTTTTGGTGCTTGACAAATGCCTAACGGTTAATTGCAAATTAAGTGTTGACTGAGGTCTTGAAGCACTGCAAACTGAATGATGCACATCTGCCCTCCGTGATGTAATGACTTAAAGCCGAAACCATGTATGTGGGTCCAGTAGACTTCCGATGGCTCGAAGTTGCAGGGACGGGCAAGGAAACTTCGAGCCTTGGAAACTTCAAGCTAAACAGAGCTGAAGAATGTGTACTTATACAGGTATGGGAGGTAATCCAGTGTCCTTATTTTCAGATCTTTTTTAATTGACTTGAGGACTAAATAGATGTTTTAAATGGTTATTAGCAGACATCAAACATTTATTTATATATTTTATCAATATTATTTATTTTAAGCTTGTGAAAGCTGTGAAATCAATTATTGCATTCTATCAACATTGGACACTAACCAAGCGCATCTAATCTATTAACAACTCAATCCAACCGAAGCCTGTTCCAAGTCAATCAAACAATAAAATGCGTGAAAATGCAACTGGGAATATGACAAACACCTCAGGCGATCCGAAAATTCGACCCTCGCGAATTCGAGCCAAAAGACAGAAATGTATCAAATCAGTCCTTCGAAGAAACTTCAAGCCAATGAGAAATTCGAGGCAAGCGAGTTCGAGGCACTGGAAGTCAACTATATATCCGTGAAGTATGGATACTTGATGTAGGCTTTTCCTCATCAATTTATGCCTTCTAGTAAGTACGGTACCTGTTAGGTGGAGGGCCATACCGGTACCCCCTCCTAGCCTTGACCCCCTACATATATGCCCTCCAGGACATTTACTCCCGATATATGCTTAAGGGACAATGCTAGTAGGGTGGAGCTGACACAAAAATGGAGGCTCAAACATTTGACCTTAAAGTGTTACCTTGACCTTGAGGTGGCAAGACTGCTCCATACCTTCTGCACATCGCCTCAATGTGATAAACATTTGAGCCAAGTTTTATGAAAATCCTTCAAAGGGCATAGGAGATATGGAGCAGACACAAAAATGGAGGCTCAAACATTTGACCTTCAAGTGTGACCTTGACCTTGAGGTGGCGTAACTGCCTCATGCCTTCTGCACAATGCCTCATTGTGATAAACATTTGAGGCAAGTTTCATGAAAATCCTTTAAAGGGCACAGGAGATATAGAACGGACATGAAAATACAAGCTCAAACATTCCACCTTCAAGTGTGACCTTGACCTTGAGTTGGCGTGACTGGCTTATGCCTTCTGCACATGGTCTCAATGAGCAAAACATTTGAGCCAAGTTTCATGAAAATCCTTCAAAGGGTATAGGGGATATGGAGCGGACACAAAAAACGGACACAAAAATGGAGGCTCAAAAAATTGACCTTTAAGTGTGACCTTGGCCTTGAGCTGGCGTGATAGGCCGTTGCCTTCTGCACATCGTTTCAATGACCTAAACATTTGAGCCAAGTTTCATGAATATCCTTCAAAGGGTATAGGTGATATGGAGCTGACACGAAATAGAGGCTAAAATATTTGACCTTCAAGTGTGACCTTGACCTTGAGCAGGTGTGACTGACTCATGCTTTCTGCACATCGTCTCAATGACCTAAACATTTGAGCCAAGTTTCATGAAAATCCTTCAAAGGGTCTAGGAGATATGGAGCGAACAGGAAAATGTTACGGACAGACGGACGAATGGATGGACGAACGAAGAGCATTCCCATAACCCCCTCTCGCTTCACGGCGGGGGATTAATAAGATAATTTACTGTATGTCCAATGCACTGATCAGAACTGCTCTACGTATGTAAGGTTTTTATTAGGAAAGTTTGAAAATAAAATAGAATCTGTAATGAAAACGTCTGTGTGAGGCCATCTTAAATGACACGTCCGGGAATATTTTGTAGGGGTTAGTTTTTTTTTACATTTGGGGCCCAAAAGGTGTTGACAGGTAAGTCATATTTGACACGCATACCAATATACAAGTTTGTTCCCT
The DNA here is from genome assembly GCA_027627225.1 of Congeria kusceri. NCBI lineage: Eukaryota > Metazoa > Mollusca > Bivalvia > Myida > Dreissenidae > Congeria > Congeria kusceri. The sequence goes on along the minus strand of CM051027.1, from coordinate 51,441,002 downwards.
TTCACACCTCAAGTCTCTAGACAGAGAAACCGACTACCGGTATTTGACCCGAAGTTAAGCTACTCAAGGTTTCGTCAATCAATTAAGTACATTTAAATAAAATATAATATATCACCTAAATATATATTAGTTTCTACACATACATACTATAAGTCCATTTTTCAGGTGTCAGTATTTGTAATTTGACATTTTCGCAGTGCTAAAAGCATTTGTCAATTGAAATAATGGATCGTATTAATTCAAAAAATCAATCCGTAACGAACACGGATAGTGAGAGGGGGATTTGTCCAATCTACGAGTTTACGTTATGTATCATTAAGTTCGTATACCCATCATCAATTAGGCCTTAATGTCACCACTTTGGTAGGTTTAAGAATCAGGTTCAAGAATCAAGCTGACAATCATTAGTACAGTAATCGCTTCAATCAAATCGCTAAGAAACATGTGTCGGCCATTAATCGAGCACAGTAATGGATTTAATCAATTTGATTAGAAATGCATGTGTGCAGTAAATCGATCACAGTCAGAGCGATAATAACAGAAAACAGTGGGTGCCCTTTTCGCAGGCATAGGGCCGATAAAAGTGGTCAAGAGGAAATTAAGATCGTTATCGATCATGGCGAGTGGCGGCTTTTGCCTTTGAAAAGGGCAAAGTGGCGCTTCAAAAAAGGGGCATGGCGACGCGCCGTGCAAAAAGGGCCTGGATAAAACACTAATTAAAATATAAATGTGTAAAAAATGTTATATATTCTGTATTTTTTAAGGACACGTTTCATCCATACACGATGAAGTGCTGGGAAGTAACTATGCTTCAGGGTCGAAATAATGTTTTCAAAGATTTATTGCCATTACATGAATGGCAATAAATATGTCAAATATGTTAAACTAATACCTTATATCCCAGGGGCATAAGTTTCATTATTATTATGACAGTGGATATGTATAAACATGTGATTGATGTAATATGGTTTTGGCGCTAATTTGCGTCACTGCTGTTTTGACGTCGTGACGTCATTTCCTGTTTGTTTGCTTTTTGACGTCAATATACAATTGTTTTGTTGAGTAACATAATGAAAATGTAGCTAATTTGTAAAAACAAACTTTGAAAAAGCCTATTGAGGCGAAATATATCAGGAAAGAGTGAAGATTTTCTGTGTCTATTTATTATTATCCCTGCTGGATATGAAACTGGGTAATACCTTATAGTTAGGTATTTTATATTCACTTGTTTACTGAGACAGTGTAATGAAAAACTGTAACAGGGTTTCTTTTCATAATGATTGTCACTTAATTACCTCATGGTTGAGAATTTTAATTAACATGTTTACTGTTGCAGTTGTAGTTAAAGTGTTTTCATAAACTTTGGAGAGGCGTGGTACTATTGGTGAAAAAATAAGAATGAAAAAATATTCAAGTGCATTTTATAAACAGACCTCTTATCCTAGCATGTTTTAGCTTTTTCTTGCTATTTTGCAAATAGTAAATAAACATACTTGTAACATCAAAGTTCTTTAGCAAGCAAACATGACCTGGTGTAAAGCCCCAGTCACACTGAGTCGTACAACTTTCAAGTCACATGACTCCTGAGCTTTTTACGTCTTTTCCAAGTCGCAAGACTATGCGAGACAGACACATGTGTTTACAAGTCCTGGTTGGCACTGCGCTGGTCTTGTGCAACCGCAAGTTGTATTAAAGACAAGTCAGGTCAACACAGTCGTAGGATGATGTAGTTAGTTGTACATTTAGAACAAATGACCATGCAGGTTGACGTCAGCTAACTAACATTGACGTACTTGCTGTGTCTCAATAAACCCATGGAAATACTGTCATCACATGATTTATCCATACGGGACATTTCAACATTAAGAAGCATTTAAAGTGAGGTCACCATCCTTGCGAGTTACATTCTTAAGAGATTGTTTGTTCAAATGAGGCGCATCGTGGAAAAACTGGGCTTAATGCATGTGCGTAAAGTGTCGTCCCCGATTAGGTCCAGGACGGCACTTTCCACTTTAAGGGTATTTTCTGTTTCAAGGAAGTCTCTTCTAAATATAAATCCACTGCAGGTGAAATAGTTGATAATATGGCTGATTCCATACATACAAATACTCCAGATAATCAAATATTCGGACATGACAAATGGACTATTCAATTAATCGAAATGAACTGTATTTCTTATCTTGGCAGTGTAACGTTTGAAAACGATCCAATTCAAAGGTAGTTTAATTCTGCATAATGCACACTTTTGTCAAATTTGACAAGTGTTTACACAATGCATAAAGAACAGTATAATTGCCAAATTGTGTAAATTTTGATACAAACTCGTCACATTAACTTAATATTTTTTAATCTACAATACTTTAAACTGGAAAATGGTCATATGAAAAAAATGATTAGAGGTGCGTCATGGGAAAACCGGGCTTAACGCATGTGTGTAAAGTGTCGTCCCGGATTAGCCTGTGCATTCCGCACAGGCTAATCCAGGATGGCACTTTCCGCCTACAGTGAATTTATGTTTAGAAGAGACTTCCTTGAAACAGAAAATACCATACTAGCGGAAAGTGCCATCCCGGATTAGCCTGTGCAGGCTGCACAGGCTAATCTGGGACGACACTTTACGCACATGCATTACGTCCGGTTTTCCAACGACGCGCCTCATTAGTTTTTCGTAGTGATAATTGGATCACCGTCTGGATCCAGGAGTTTTTAAAGGATTCTTTATAATTGGGAGATGGGGCAAGGGAGATAACCTAGAAATTAAATTAGAAAACATACGTAAAATGTGTTGAAATCGATGAATATGGGACACAATAGTACTTAAGGTTGTTATGTTAAAATTCCTCAGCAAGCATAAATAATTATTAGTTTTTGCTAAGTAATTAGATGTTTTTATGTTTATAAATAACACAATATATTAATACTCAATACAAATTGTTAAATGTAAACAGAATACATTTATATTTTTTCACAGCAAACAAGATTTTAAGTTTGTATTTTGTAAGATAAAGCCGTCAGGAGACTCTAACACAAATTTTAATAGCTTGATTATAACGTCCAGATATTTGTGATGTTTCGCTCCCAATTGAGGAAATAAAGGAAAAAGATTCCTTAACTGAGTTATTTTATTTTTTTTGTTAAAGAAATAAATGCAGTGATTTCAAATTTTTGGAACACTTCCAGTACTCATCGAATTGGAATTTTTCAAATTTGGAAATCATAAAAATGTATTTTATTACTTATTTAAAATAGTGTCATATTGGTTGTACTTAGTTTTTAAATGGGAACTATCCATGAACCTCCAGACTCCCCGATGACATCATGACTTACAACCTAAATTCACATTTATTTGGACATTTTACATATCATTCATATTCGTTTATATCATTTGGGCATTTTGACAATCCTAATTTATTCATCATTTAAAATACATATTGGTTTGATCCATGACCATGCAGGTCACATCATGATTTACAACATAAATTCACATTTATTGGACATTTTACATTATGTTATTTGGAATTTTGACAATCCATTTGGGAATGATATAGCTTTTTGTGATTCTGAATTTGTTCTTTTACTGGACCTGCCCAAAGATGGAAAAAAATATCTGAAATCTGTATTTTAAACAAGATGATATGGTAGTGACTAAACTGTACTAAACACATAAACATTTCCCAAGAGATGGCAACACATGTTGGTGAGTACCCATTTGCAGCTGAAAACTATATCACATTACCATGGCAACAGTTTGGAGAGCTATAAAGCATTTGTATGGTTTTAATACAGCCACAAGTTGCTGTCTGTTATGGACGTTCGCAACAAAAAGAAAATAATTGGGTTAATTTCTCCTTTTGCTTCATTATTTCTTTACTGTATATAGGTTACAATATACTAATTTCAATCAATAAATATATATCTGTGTAAGTCATTACGAGTTCCAGTCAATGGCTAAAAGTTAACAAAGCATTAAAATAATCAAAAACACACGTATATAATGTATTGCCAAACAAATTAGTTAAAAAAAGATCCATAAAAATATCTATATTCTATTTTGGCAATTGATACATTGTTTACGTAAACACGAAACATGAAAAAGGCTACACAGGTACCCTATTTAAAGTCCAATATTTCCCGAACAATATCGGTGACCCATTCTTTTTATTAATGTTTTGGTGCAAGTATACATTGGTGCATGTATGTGCGAAAATTTAAGAAAATCTGTCGTTTGGAACAAAATATATTGATGCATAATAAATGACGTTTCAGAAGGTATTATTAGTACCCATTTGACCTACTTCAATGTCCAGTCAAATTCATTATATTAACAGTAATTGTAGATAGCGCGTTTTTTTTATTACCAAAATACACTTGTGTATTGCCAAAGAAGACATGTAAAACATCAGTTGAAAGAAACATAACCTCGTTTGAAAAAAAGCTCTCCTATATACTTTAAACATTGATAAAAAATCCAAACTGAAAAAAGGGGCTTCGACAGGTACCGTATTCAAATCCCAAAATTTCCGGAATAAGGCCGGTTACCCCTATTTTTTAAGACTGTTTTAGTTTCAGTATACAATGATGTGTGTGAATGGGAAGTTTCAACAAAATCTGTCGGTTGAAACCAAAGATATTCGCATATTTGATAAATTAATGATGTTTTCACAGGCATATTTAATGCATCATTAACCTCGTTAAGCGTCCATTAAAAGTCATTTATTAAATGATAACTGTAGATAAAGAACCTTTTATCATTAAACTGCACTTGTATATTACCAAACGAAACATTTAAAAAAAGATCCATTTAAAAATCTCAATCTTTGTTTCAATACGAACGCTTTATATTACTCAACATTCTCAGTAACACACACTAAAAAAGGGTCTTCAACAGTACCGTATTCAAAATTCAATATTTCCAGAACAAGGCCTGTGACCCCTATTTTTTAAGACTGTTTTAGTTTTAGGATACATTGATGCATGTTTGTGCCAATTTTGAAGAAAATCTGTCGTTGGAAAAAAAATGAAGGAAATTGTTGCGAACGTCTTTAAACATGATCTAGACATTCTCCTGTATTATACGAGATGTCCAAAGCCTGGCCCAAATTTTTTTATGTAATTGATTCTTAATAATAATGGATTTGAATAATAATGGATTTGAGTAATATAAACATACACTTTATATTAACTGAATGAAAATGGTGTACATTTTTCATGAATATTATTTAAATCACAAAAATCCAAATTATTATTCATGTTTGCACGTAAAAAACATGTCCTACAATAATTGCCACTTATGGTCTCAAAATGTAATGCACGTATCAATATTTTCCCCCAGTGGGGAGGAGCTTTTGGCATATACGGGACTTTAGACTGAAAGCAATTCCCGACTTGCTAGATTTTGACACGCCCAATGATTCCAGGGCCCGGGAAATAGTCTGTTCGGATATTAGATCCTTGAACTATTGGGCCATTTCATACACCAGTTAAGCATCTTCCATTGAGGGGATTTAGACAAAAATGCTTGGCTCTAGGATGAGGAATTATACCCCCAAAAATAGTCAATTTCCCTGAGTTTGCCCGCCGCTCCCCTCCCCCCCCCCCGGGGAAAAATATTGATAGGTGCATAACATGTGATGTCCTTTGATAAATATACCTACACAGTATGTGATGCCAATGCTGTCATTAAACTTGTTTGAATCAAGCGCATTTTGCCTCCTTTGATAAATATACCTACAAATTACACAGTCTGTGATGCTGATGCTTTCATGCAACTTGTCTGAATCAACCGCACTTTGAACAAAGTGACGTTTCTGTAGGAAAAGGCTGAACTTTTCAACATTGCATCCGATAGCCGGCTATGACTGGATCACGTTTATTACAACTTTTGAGCTGCAAGCTATTGACTATTCAGGATCAGGCTGGAAATTCAGTTCTCAAGTAGTATGAAGTCTATTTAATAGCAGCCAAAGGTCCGCAAACACATACTGAACATCATGCAGCGCAAATATTTGCATATCAACAGATGTGCAGGAGCTAGAAATTCCCGAATCAAAGACGAACACGGTTTTGATAATCAGTTCAGTTTATTCATTATTGAAACATTATTTTAATTACCCAAGACCTTACAATGAAGAACGAAATTTATTTATCTGATAAGGTCAGGAAATAAAATTCTGTGTTTGTAGTTCTCGATTACATATTTGGAGATTTTCAGCAGAAGAATTCTGTATGAAACATGACAATATTTGTGGAAACTGACTACATATAATAGTAATTCAACACAACCGATACTCAATCATGACAGAAATTAGACATGATTAAGGTTAAGAAATAAGCACCTGTTACAAATTATACTCTTATGTTAAGTGTTACCAGTAAATATAGTATCATTTTGGAAGTTATTTCAAAACGAGTTATTTATTCATATTTTCTGGAAAAAATATTGCAAAAAAAACAAGTATGTTTGCAAAATTGAAAACTTTGGCTACCACTTTTCATTTGATCGGGCCAACCTAGATAATGATACTGCATTTGCAACATGAAAATTTTGTATTATTAAGTTAATGATATTGTTCTTATTAAAAATATTAATACAAGTGTACAAACATGTGCTGGAGCTTTAAAGTATACACAAATTCACTTAAGCTCTGCTATATCAGGCGAGAGTTTGTTTTTTCTTGGTTTTCAGATCCGCCTACCCGATTTTTTTCAAACAGCAAACAAAGAATAATTTTAGAATGTAACCGATATCGTAAAAATGACCTTGTAAAAGGGTTTTAACCTGTTACACAGAATGCAAAAAAATATTCATGTCATAGTTATCATGTAATGATTAAGTTAATGTTGTGTAATATGATTTTTGTAAGCAATAAAGCATTAAGATTTTAATATCACTTCCCATTTCCATTTGTGAAATTATAGTCATTAATTTACTCAATTCTGTGTTGTTGTTTTCTTATTTTTATTTTTTTCCCTCCTCCAACCGGACACTTTTCCAAAAATGTCCGAGAACCAAGAAATAAAAAGAACTCTTGCCTCACGATCAGTTATTTTGTGATGTCCCATATAGCGCAATTTTTTGTGCATGTGTGTTAATTTTCCTATTGCTCTGACTTTCATAAATTAATCCAGTTTGGTCCAGGGTTTTTTTCACCTATATATGCTACTCTATCACAGTTCCATTGTTCCCTGCAAAACCACAGAGTCGCAGGTTATATCGCTGTCCAGCTATATCGGGAGTGCGAACCACAAACCCTGCGATTCGCTATATAATGGAGCAGCAGTTAGTAGCGTAACGATATTACTGACCCATATCGCGATATATCGCAATATTTTGAAATATATCGCGAAAAATACCGCGATATATTACCCAAATTGAAATGCGCAGTTTCTCTTCCGTATCTCACTAAAAATACCTAGGTTTTTGACGATAATTTGTCTTCAATAGAGTACGCTCTGTTTAATTAATTCACGAAAAGATCGTAATGTATCTAGCAAACAAGACAAGAAACACCATCTCGCCGGCATCTATTTGCTTGTCAAACATTAACAGTTAGGTTTTCAAGTATGCATTTTTCAAGACATTTTAATCAATACAAGTTTAATTAACAACATTTGGTTAAGATATTTTGACGCTAATACATGTTTTCGTTTTGTGTAATTATATTTTTTAATTGTGTATTAGAAAGAAACATTCTTTGTCAACTATCCAAAAATCTTTAATATATAATTCAATAAATAAATAAATAATGAACTGATAATTTGTCACAATTTCAACAGTATTAACGTTTTAGCCTTCAAAAGCAATATATTCACAGATAACACTTTTAAAATCAATTATTCAGTTTCGATAGAAAAACATTACGTCATTACCAGCATTATAATTTGGAGCCAATATGTACAAAAATGCAAAATCACCACAACAGTGACACACAACAGCAATAAAATTATGATTACTTCACGAAAAGCCATTGTAAACGCACAAACAGTACATATTGTGAAATACCCGTATGTAATTTACATATTGTGATATATTACTGCAGTGGACTTGTTTTTCATGGATTTCACGTTTTAAAATACTTTTATTGGTATGTCCAACTGTTTTGATTTAGTTCAGTTTTCTCCATTTGTTTTATTGCACTGAAAAGGGGGGGGGGGGGCGATCTTATTCAAGTTGTCATAATCATTTAACATCTAGTAAGTAATACTGTAGTATTTTAATGTGGAACAAGACTCTGTGTTTGATAAACACACATGCCCCCAGTTGGTGCTGGGAAGCGCATTCTTAGCCCAAATTAAGTCAAGGTCAAGGTGAGGTTGGGTGATATGGGTGGATTGGGAATGGTCATAAATATCAACTGTGTAAATATCTAAGTGCTGTAGTTAGCGATGTCGGTGCTAGATGAAACGGTAAAATCTAGTTAAACAAGAAATGGCACTTTTGAATTATTATAATTCCAAATAAGGTCAAGGTCAAGGTCAAAGTAAGGTTGGTGATATGGGTGGATAGGGAATGGTCATAAACAACAACTGTGTAAGTATCAAAGTGTTGTAGTAAGCAGTGTTGGTACTAGACGAACCAGTAAAATCTACTTAACCTTGTCACGGACGAAGGGCGGACGGAGGGACAGAAGGACGGACAGGACGATCACTACATGCCTCCTGCATCAAGATGCTGGGGGCGTAAAAATAAATCTATCAATCAGTGCAAATGTAAACTAGAATTGTCACATGAGTGACGGATGTACCCCCACAATATGGCCTTGCCACAAAACTATAGATTCCAATCGAAAAAAATGGACAGAGAGAGAATGCTTTAATTTGTGAATGGTCAACAGTGTATTTGGAAAATAATTTCAATAGGACTCTGTCAACATTTAGTGGTTTGTAACCAAAGTTGAACTTTATCTGTATTTTATGATGTTACACCTATGTACCAAAAATAATTTAAATATGTGAAGCCTTTCATAAGTTATTGTCCATGTTTTTCAGGAATTTAAGTCAAAAAGGGGGGCCACAACTGTGTCAAAATTTAGTGGTTTTGTAACCAAAGTTGAACATGACCTGTATTTTATGATGCTACGCATGTGTACCAATAATTATTTAAACATGTCAAGCCATTGTTGAGTTATCGTCAGGAAACCATGTTTTAAAGGAATTTAAGTCAAATAAAGGGCCATAACTCTGTCAAAATTTAGTGGTTTGTAACCAAAGTCGAACTTGACCCATATTTTATAATGCTACACATGAATACCAAGACTTATTTGAATACGTCACGCCATTCTTGAGTCATCGTCCGGAAATCATGTTTTTAGGGAATTTTAAGTCGAAAAGGGGCCATAATTCTGTCAAGATTTAGTGGTTTGTAACCAACATTGAACTTGACCTGTTTTCTATGATGTTACACATGTGTACCAAAAATTATTTTAATATGTCAAGCCTTTCTTGAGTTATCATCCGGAAACAAAAACAAAAAAAAGACCGACGGACCGACAGACCGACAAGCTCACTCCTATATACCCCCCTAAACTTTGTTTGTGGGGTATAATAATTATCTTGCTTTAAACTTCACACTTGAATAGTACATTCTGGTGACTGCTAATCTTATAAGTGACACATTTTAAACTGAAGCATTTATAATGGATACTACGCTATTATTTGTTGTTGTTTTTATATAAAACATATTTCATGATTAAATTGTCACAACTGTATACATCAGCTTCAGAAATAGCCTATAAAATACACTCTTAATATTCTGTATGTCAACTCGCAAAATTACAAATTTAACTCGCAAAAACACATATGAGGCATGTCGATGGAAACATGGGCTTAATGCATCATTCTGTGTAAAGTGTCATACCGGATCAGCCTGTGCACTTTCCGCCAACAGTGGATTTATGTTTAAAAGAGACTTCCTTGAAACTGAAAATACCATAAAAGCGGAAAGTGTTGTCCTGGATTTGACTGATCCTGGACGACACTTTACACAGATGCATTAAGCCTGGGTTTCTCACGACACGCCTCATTTTTAATTCTGACAGGTGAAATGAATAATATATTACCCACAAAATATGACCATGCCAGTGCTACAACGTCCTTTCTCCATAACACAACACAAGCTAGATCTACTAGATTACCATTGGTATTTTGCAAATTCAAGCAATTATAAGCATTTTTTGCTATCACAAAATTTTGCAAGCTTGGACGAAAATTACTCACATTTTCTATTTTTTACTGCCATTTTGTGAGTTTGTGAGTCCAAAGTGGATCCCTGTACACATTAATCATCAACTGATTGAGCTACCAAATTAGGTCATATTGAAAACATTCTGTGTATAATGCTTTCATACGTAATTTTACATATGAGGCGTGTTGTGGGAAAACCGGTCTTAATGCATGTCTGCACAGGCTTATCTGGGACAACACTTTTTGCCTACAGTGGATTTATGTTTAGAAGAGACTTCCTTGAAACAGAAAATATCATAAAAGCGGATAGTGCCACCCTGGATTAGCCTGTGCAGTCCGCACAGGCTAATCCGGGACGACACTTTACGCACATGCATTAAGACTGGATTTCCCACAACACGCCTCATATTTACTTCATTTATATTTAATAAGTTGCCATTAAATTATTCTGGCTGTTAATGCTACTGGCAGTGGAAGCAATAGTGTTTCATAATAATTGTGTTAATAAATTATTCAAATTGGTTCAAACCAATACATAATAAACAGGCTACATTTTCAACGTACAGGATCAAAGTTTATTTATGCAGATCGCCACCAATGAACTACAAATTAATCAAATATTCTGCACTGCAAACTGCTCCATGTTCGGTTGATTCTTTATATAGCTTGAGTACATTTCAGGCACAGTTCCTTGCAATCTTGAAATCAGGGAGAAAATCAATACCAGAGTTGGAGCTGGTGGGACGTATGCCACGGTCTTCCACATAAATATTCCTATAGCAGCTTACCCTGAATAAACACCGGATTCTGGTCCAATTACCGAGCTGGTGTGCCAAGCTAGTCAACCTAGTCACCCTATCAACTGACGGGCTACGACGTTATCAGGTTACCAGGATAGCATAGCACTTACTGTATGCATGTTTTACGTTTTAACAGTGATGTTTAAGTCCTACCGAACAAAGACAAGTCACCGGACGGATGAAAGATTACCTGGAACTCAGCAGTTCTATGCCGGTTGCAACTTGATACACATGTAGCTGCTTCCGGTCATCAGACACCACAAAATACTTCCCGGACCTTGAAAACTCAGACGCCAGAACACAGTTTTTTGTCGCTGGCATTTTTTCTTTTTCACATGCATCTTCGTCAGCTTCCTTCTGGCTGAAAAACAGGTTGTCACCGTAATCCTAAGAATGCTTGTAAACGACACAATATAACACCCAGAATATGGCAAATTTCCTCCACCAACTGTCACAAGAGTGTGGTTATGCAGACAGTAAAACTGGAATGACAAGCTCAATATTCTTTCCCTCATATAAACCACATTTTGTCAATAGAATTGACCAGTTTTCTGACTCAAACCTTCTATCTTTGCATCACTTAAGCCGTAGTCTTCCATTTTACAGATAGTTTCCCTGTAAAGTCAATAATTTCCCCTACAAAATATTGATAGTAGAATGAAGTCCAAAGGGATTATTCAATACTATAGATTTATCATTGAGCCAAACGTTTTCCCGTCTCAACACATTAGTGGCGAACCCCCCTACCTTGTTCAATAAGTCAATGAAAGAATCGTTATTTTGGCAATAAGTCAATGCGAAAAAAAAAAATGAACCACAAATATAAGTCAATGAAACAATCATTACTTAGTCATGGCAGACAAGCACAAACATCAATAGTGTGAGACGGTCATAGACAGAATGCAATGATAATAAGATTGCCGATCACAAAATCAGGCTGATTCCTAACTTTAGAAGACAACATCCTTAAGAGCTTGTGCATTCCTGCATAATAATATTGATTCATATAAAAACTACAATGTCCTTTAGAGTTCATACAACATTCATTCCTACAGAATTATATTAAGTCATATAAAAAGTATCTGTCTGTGACATATCAAGAGGATTTCTACCACTATAAGATTATAACATTACTAAAGCTGTTCTTATTATGGTGGTTGTTACTGACTTGTAGATGCTATTGTTTCTAAAACTAAAACTTCAAAGCATATAAGTTGCATGTTAAAAAATATATATAAATTAAACGGGCAATCCTTAATGCCTTAAGAATTCCTACATATTACCTAGATATATGATTTCATTCAAAATTAATACTGTTCTGTCCCATATGATTGTAAATTTTTGTTATCAAAGAGGCCCAATGATCAATGAAGTTGTCAGTGTACAAACGACTGACAATAGTTTTTCTTCGACTAACTCTTCTGATACTCCGACCCATACCAGATCATTTGAAAACAGGGACTTTTTACTTCTGACATAAAAAAGCAGGCAAAATGAAATGACATAATATGAATTACTTAACATGATTGTGTTCTTTCTTCGAATTTGGTTCATGTACAGTACATGTTTATCATCATGTTAATGATAACTTGGGGTGTCAGAATATACAGGTAAACTGCGATAGGATATACTGGTAAACTGCAATATAAGATTGCACAATAAAATATTGCAATATGAAAGTCCATACCAGTATGTTGCGATATTAATTGTGGCTTATATTTGTGTTCTTTCATGTGAATATCTTGAGTCCAAAAAATAAAACATTATTACAAACAAGCTTAACGTCAGTGATCAACTATTTTAAGACTCTGTACTCAGAGGAAAGTCGCAAGATATCGCAATAAATATGGCACTAAATATCGCAATAAATATCGCAATAAATTAAAAAGTATTACAATACATACCGGTAGCGATATGACTTTCTAATATTGTGACGCTCGATTCCAGATCTGGTTAGTGCAAAATTTGTGCAATAGATACTGCATGACAAGGCTTCTCACTTCATGCTAAGTTTCATTAAGTCGTAAGTTGATGTGTAAACAGCTTTTTGTTCTACTCAAATGCAATGTCCCTTCTGACAATTGTTTAATGAATTAATTTCAAAGCAAAACAAGACACAGTGTTTGATAAACACACATGCCCCATGTTAGTGCTGGACAGCCCATTTGAATTATTCTAAGTTCTGAATTATTCTAAGTCCAAATTAGGTCAAGGTCAAATAGAGGTTGGGTGATATGGGTGGATTGGGGATGGTCATAAGCAACAACTGTGTAAGTATCCAAGTGTTGTAGCAAGCGGTGTTGGTGCTAGACGAAACTGTAAAATCTTGTTAACCAAGAAATAGCCCGTTTGAATTATTCCAAATTAGGTCAAGGTCAATGTTAAAGTAAGGTTGGGTGATATGGGTGGATTGGGAATGGTCATAAGCAACAACTGTGTAAGTATCCAAGTGTTGTAGTAAGTGGTGTTGGTGCTACACGAAACCGTTAAATCTACTTAACGGATGGACAGAAGGACAGACGGACGGACAGGACAATCACTATATGCCTCCCGCTTCAAGATGCTTTGGGCATAAAAACACCTAAAACTACTATAGAAGAAGTAAAGGTGATGTTTCCTGGTTTTGGTATAAATGAAAGAGGTGAAAGACCTGTAGATTACCATAAATGGCCTATGACACGTACATGCAGTAGTAATAACTTCAAGATAAAGAAATATTAAAAGTTATCCTTATGGCAAAGGATTGGATAGCTCATTAAAATGATATAAAAAATGATTTATTGAAACTCACTGAGAAAACAATTAACTCGCTTGTTATTCTCGTTAAGAGTAATTACCCGTAGTAAGTAATGTATGACCAATACCATCGATTCACAACTACCATAGTTTTAATTTCCATGAAGCAAACTGGTATAATAATGTTAAATATTAAACACTAACTGAATATCAAGACCTATGCAAACGACAATTGCGGTCCCTATTTATTTTTAACAGGCGTTACTATAGTCTTCGACCAAGGCACAGATACTGCTATGAGCTGCAAAAGTGAACCAAGGGCTTCTCTTTATTAACCGCTTTTTATCAGAAAACATTATTTCACAAATTACTTGATTTTAGAGTGTATCGCAGCAGAATCACCTAACAAGCATTTTATTTTCAGTAGCTGTTGTTGATGTCATGGTTGTGGTGTTGTTATTGTTGTAAGTGCTGAAAATTTTTTAAAATAAAAACATAAACTCAAAACAGATTTCTGTAAAATTCAAATGAACTACAAACAATTGCGTGTCAAAACTCTACATGAATTACACAATCGGTCAATTCATTTACTGCTTGATAGTTTTAAAATTCAAGTTTTAACTTTAATGCATGCAATACATGGATATTTTTTCTCAGCATTTCTCTGAATTATTCCGCAATAAAATACAACCTGCCAAGGTTACAAAGGTTTTCAGTAATTGCAAAATAAACTCGGCAATAATGTTATCAGCACAGCGAACTGTAAACTACCTGGTCGGTATTGATTAAGTAATTGGAAGCAGTTAATATGTTACCGAAGAAGATGAGAGGATGACAATTACTGTCCAGAGAAGGACATAAAAATACATTTCAAAATGAAGGCCCACTTTTTTTCTACATTTTTCTTTGAACCAATAATCAAATAAATAGCTCATTATAATGAGTTGTACATTTGTTTTAAATACTGAACCAAATAGTAACAATATTTTCATAACTTTAGACCAGTTAGGTACAATGACCAAATCTACAAACAAGGACACAAACTTATAATAATCATATAATAATTTATAATCACAATACAACTTTTTAAGCTCAAGCCGAGAAGGCACTGTCCGGATTATTAATATGTTCTGGACATCCAGAGTTATTTGATTGAAGTACTTATGAGGCGTGTCGTAGGAAAACCGGACTAAATGCATATGTGTAAAGTGTCGTCCGGATCAGCCTGTGCAGGCTCTTCTAAACATAAATCCACTGTAGGCGGAAAGAGCCGGCCTGGATTAGCCTGTTCAGACTGCACAGGCTGATCCAGGGCGACACTTTACGAACATGCATTAAGCCTGGTTTTCCCACGACATGCCTCTTATGTATTTTGAATGAGCTGTAGTTTAAGTTTCCTATTACATATCATTTCTGAAATAATTTGCTCAAACCAATATACAAGATATAGGGAAAGATCTAGAGCGAAATAGCAGGGTGCTGCACCCTGTTCCTTTTTGCTTCCCCCCTGCTGCCCCTCTGGGCTGGTCAACAGAAAAAAGTAGAAAATCTTTCGAAATTTTATTCGTTTTTGCAAAATTTCAATGACAAATGAATTGAAAAACCTTAAATCCAAGTATAAGACTAAGAAATTCCCTGGAATTAGCAAATTATTAAAAAATGTCAACAAACTGGTCAGGTTTTCCACCCTGGTCCTTTGAAGCAGCACCCTGTACCTTTTTTATCCTAGATCTTTCCCTAAAGATAGGCCTACGTCTAGGGCTACAATGATAATTTGTATGTATGGCATAACCACAATGAAATTCGCAAAATATCAATATATGTAATATATCGCAGCTATTTATGCATACCCGAAAATACTACCAGTAAATTTTATAATTCTTACTGACAAGGACTGCCATAACAAACAAGCTGCTAAAACAATTTACGTAACATTTTTATTCCAAAATATCTATGTTACATTTGTATTATACATTTTTATATGTAGTATTCTTTTGTTGTTGTTGTTGTTGTTGTTTTTATGTACAGGTAATTGCAGTTAAAAGTGAATGGATTAATTTGATTCATATTGATCCTACAGCACTATATTTCTATATTGCCATGATAACAGTTTAACTGAATTTGGTACTACAATATTTAAAACACATATGCTTTACATACCAATATGCTGGTATATTTTTGCAGCACTATATACAACATCTGTATTTGTTACATAATCATTTGCTTTTAACATTCTTCTATTATACAGACTTAGTCTTACAAAGAACGTTACCAAGTACAAAATTTCACCAAATGATCACATGCTTAAATGCAGTCTACTTTTCTGAAGTTCAATTCCATATACATCAAGCTCAAATTCA
The DNA here is from genome assembly GCA_027627225.1 of Congeria kusceri. NCBI lineage: Eukaryota > Metazoa > Mollusca > Bivalvia > Myida > Dreissenidae > Congeria > Congeria kusceri. The sequence goes on along the minus strand of CM051027.1, from coordinate 51,424,924 downwards.
AAACTGATAGGGGAACACGATTGCAAAACTGCATAAAATTCAAGATGATATTTACCATTCTGCATTACTTGATTTCTCTGATTTCTTTTCTTGATCAATACTGATTACTGGTAGCTGCAACTCTTTTTCATGGCTGAATAAACAATACATACAAATAATTAAGGCACAAAATAAAGCAAAGAATGCTATGCTATAAAAAACACATACAGTTGCAAACATCTTTGACACAAAGTGTTGGTAAAAGGTAACCCGTTAAGAGTGTTTTTGAGATTTGAAAAATAACCAAACATGAGTGCAGTATTTAATTGCATATGCATATATATAATATCTATTTCAAGAAGCTCATAAACACAAAATTGTTATAGTGTTTTTTATAATAAAACAAGGTCAACAAGGTTGTGTAAATCTATGGGACAGTTCAAAACATATTCACACATATTTTAAGAAGACAAAATGTGTCTCAGTCTGAGAAACTGGACCGCAGCACAATATCTCCCCTTTTATATTGACCAAGTTCATACTATGTCTTCATAGTCATTCGTTTTAGTTTTGATTTAACCATACATGCCATAATTTTTTCAGGCCAAATCGGGACATTGACAAAAATTCGGCGGGACATTCGACATTTTAGCGGGACACCTCAATATTGTTATTTTGTCGCAGGGTCCATGGATTATTGCAATATTACTTGTAATATCATTCATGTACATAATACATGTATACCACTGTTGAACTCGTAGTACTGATTGGATAATTAATGAAGTATAAAAATCTGATTAAAAAACATGTATATTATATATGCTTTGTTCTTGCAAAAACGGCGGGAAATTTTCCTCCTGCACGTAGTGCCTACGTGCGTCAAATGTTAAAGACCGTTTGCACAGAGCATTATTTTCTGTGGTAATTGTTTAATGTTGTATAGTTACCAAAGAGGTGTGAATAATACACACAAAGGTGTCAAGTTTACAGTAGAAAGAAACATGAAAGGTTAAATAATTTTTTAATTGCGTTATAACGACTCGCATAATAAAGTCGAATCCAAAACACCTAACCGAATTATACTGTTCATGTGACGTAAATACAAATTCTATATAGAGTTAAAATGCACATATACATTTTGTATTTCGTGAAAATCCTTTGTTCTGCAAGAAAAGTGCTTGAAAACTATGCTGGCATGTACGTCACGACATCCAGATTGCAATATAAAAACTTTGTTGTGCAGAGAATTGTGGAATGCTTACTTTTGAGTAAAAGTTTCGTAGCGCATAACATCAAAATTAGGTATCTGAATGGTGAACATATGCAGTTAACTTTTCCTCTTGAACGATAAAAAAACAAAACAGCCGAATCTATAACGTAATTGTCGTTCAGATAGGTCAGTATTGATCTATGACAAAAGTTATTGTATACACCCTCCACGTGATGACTAACAGCAATTAGCGACCACGGATTATATGACCACCATCCCGCGAAAGCGTGACAATACACAGCTGTTTGGTTTATCATTACTGCTCCTCTTTGACACGCGGCTAGCGGGCATTGTTGTCATAGGGACCACTTAAGGGATTAACGATAAGAAGTAAATTGTTGGCCCAATGCAACTTTTATTGTACACTAACATCGATTTTTGTGATTGACTGGGACAAAATGTACCTGAGCGGGACGCCGGGACAAAATTTGTGAAAGCGGGACAATCCCGGCGAGACCGGGACGTATGGCATGTATGATTTAACTTCCCAATGTTGGATATTATAGTAATCACGCCCCCACAGTAATTTTGGTGGCACTGTTCACTTTGACATTTTTTTACCAGGTGGACAGGATATTCAGGACAGAAAATGCACACAAATGTTACATATTATGCAATAAACATAATTATGATGGTGATACCAAATGTTATTAAATCTTGGTTTCAAATGCTTCTCTTTCATGTAAAATATTCATGACATGTCACTATTTCATGATGTAAAACGGGGATCTCATTCAATGTGTCTGAAATGATGCGTGTCATATCATAAAGTCTGTATGTATTTTTCTTGCATAATTTGTAAAATAATACATAAATTATAAGCCAAAATCAACACATCCAATTTCATGTTTATTCCCACAAAAATCATCTATGTTATGTACAAGCTTCATCATTTTGGATGTGAAGTCCTCCAATATGTGCAATGGATAAGAGGAGGTGTTTTTTGTGGATAAGAGGAGGTGTTTTTTGAAGGCCAATTTGGGACGAAATTCAGCCCCAGTCCCCTGCTTAAAAAGTATATATTTTTCCCCTATATATTTACCTTAAAAAATTCCCTTAAAATAAAAGCTTTATTTTGAAAATATAAAATAAAAAAATTGGACTAAGATAGAGGAATTTTTGTAAACAATCCAAGCAATTTTTCATTAAACTAATGTATAGTTTAGTTCATAATCTAAGTTATCATTTGTAGCAAAACAATTCATTAATGTTTTATAACAAAGTAGAATATAAACATGTACTAATCCTTTTCTTAAAAAAAACAAAAACAACAAAAACACATTATTCTCAGAAATACAATATCAGTAACTTGTTATATTTTAATCAAAACAAACTTAATAACAAGACCGACAAAAATAAAAGTGCTTTCATTTTTTCATCAGTTTAAATATTCTGATGCTGTTAACTTATAGCAATAATAGCAAATATTGAAATTGGGAGTACTAGAGAGATTTTTTTATTCTAAGAATAAACTCGAAATACATTTATTCAATATTAAATTATTTATTATTACAACTTAAAACATTTCATGTGCAAATTGTAAGTGAACTGATTTCATTTTTGTAATGGTGTTGATCACAAAACAATTATAATTTAAAATCTTTAATTTCAAATTAGTAAACTGTAAGTAAACTGATTGCATTTTTGTAATGAGGTTGATCACAAAACAAAACAAAACAAAACTAGCTGACAAAATGTCAAGGTGAAGTCTGCAGTTTCCCATGCTCATTGATTCATTTACATTCACAGTTATCAAACTGTTTGACCATGCCAGTGGGTGGAGCCAAACAAGTTATACATCTAGAAATCGCCATCGTACTTGCCACTCAATCTGAATATCGATCAAGTTGATCGATACTATAATAAACAGTGCACGCCTACCTTAGTTGTGAAAACCACATATGACAGTCATTCATAGAGCGTGATTGTTTATTAAATATTCTTTCATGACACTTGAAACTTAGTGATATTTTTAAATTCAATAATATTTTATCTTTAAATTGCAATAATCTTTTACAGTTTTACCCGTTAATATACGTTAACAGCACGTCTCCAATCACCACCACAAAACTGTCAACATGTTGCCTGATGGCTGCCATTTTAAAATATTACGATCGCTTACATCAATTTCTTTTTACAAAATATATCTTAGTTTATCGGTGTGTCGTGCATCGCCAGAAAACATAAACGGAGACTTAAAATAAATATATAAACGGTCAGAAACTAAAAGAAAATTAACCCTTCTGTTACACAATTTATAAAATACTGAGCGATGACACGAGCGAAAACGTAATATTGAACAACCCCAAAGTGATGTTATTTGCACGAAAGACACAAATTAGTCGAAAAGAGACCAGGTCTATCGAAATTAAAGCTGACTATTTAATAATTGCATCTGGGTACGACAAATGGGCCTAATTACGCAATAAAATATTGATCTGTGATTGTCTGCTCATTAATGAATACAAAGCAACAAATGGTTTTGGAAATAATCGAACAGATGCAGAATTACATAAACTGTGAGACATTCTTCAAAGAGGCTGTGCAGTTTGTATGCATGGCGATTACATTGTCAAAATTGATAACATTATCATCAATACCCCGGAGTCTGGTGGGTGCGAAAGGCGTGGTCTTAACGGCTACCGAATTAAACAGCAGATGTCAAGACCTTTGCACAGTGTCGCGTGCCCCTATTGTTCGCGCCGCGAACACCTGACAGGAGTCATGCGGCCTTTGATTTATAATCAGGTGTGAAAAATATGTAACGGTAACAACTGTTTACATGACAGATATTTGGTCGTTGTCCCTCTTTAATTTGACAGATTTATTCTAGAATAATATTGTTTTGATTTTGTTTAAGAGAGAGAGATTAAAGTCTAAACATGATTTGGAACGTTGGACGAAGCTGAAATTTGGCCAATATGTCCCTCTTTAATTTGGCAGATTAAAAAAGAAATATATAAGTTATTTGCAACAACAAAAATCGAAGCATAATTTTGTACACTCGCCGATTTTGATATTTGTCTTGATAGTTCTGCAAGTTATACAATACACATATATATAGCTATCCAAAGAAGTGTCTTAAATATTTTTTGTACATAAACTAAGAAAAGTAAGTCCATATATCAGATAGCTTTTTTGTTACCCCAATTCAAAGGAATAATGATGTCATTTATTTGCAGTAGCAAACGCCATTTTAATGTAGTTTAAATGGCTCTATTTACAAAAGTTTAATATCGTTTCCATCAAAATACAATGTCGAATATTATAATCTCTCTATTTTTCGTTTATTTACACGTATTTGTGTTGTTTACAATATTACACACAAGAAATGCATATCATTATTGTTACGGCAAAATTTTAATTAATTAATTTTCCGTTTATAATTATCCATATTTTTATTGTTCAAATTAATATTTTCGGAAAACTGGTATTGTCCGTATTTTGAACATGTGGCTACCGGTCCTTTTATCTAAATTGAACTGAAATGCGCATGCGCGAAAAACATTAATTATGCATGCGCAGTGTGTTACTGCGCAGGTCACAGCTGTCTAAACATGGAGGTTGGACGAAGCGTTTATCTACAGAGGTTTTGATCGTACGTAATAGCCCCTTTGGATCGAATTAACCAACCAGAATTCGCCATCAAAGGTTACTACATTTGACAGTTTATCATTCTTTGTTGTTCGATCGTTTGTTGATTGTAGAATGACGATGGAAAACATGGGTGAACTAACCGATCAACAAATTAACGATTCCTCCACAACTCCGATCAGTTCTAGTCAGGGCGCGAGCGAGGAGGAGTTCACAGTTACACCTAAGCAAGAGTTCGTGGATCCTAATAGTGTTGATAGTGTTAGTGTTAGTCCAGGTGTTGGCGAGTCAACACCTAGTGGAGAGCTACCCAGTTCGGAATTATCAAGTGGGGAGCTTGATTCTCCTGCTATAACAAGAGCGGACATTGTTTCAGTGATACCAGTGAGCATGATTGATACACACGAGTTCAGATCTCAGATGGGGGAGATACAGTACCAGACACTAAATGGAAGGATGAGTCCAGGATATTCTAACAACTATGCTACACTTACGCCGCTTCAACCTCTACCGCCTATCTCAACAGTGTCTGACAAATTTCTGCACAATCCAGCAAACAACTTTCAGTTAATAAACAATACCATGAATGGATTACAAGGAATGGAAAACATCATGACATTGAACAATTACAGTTACGAAAAGATGATGACACCAGTTTCACTACCGATTTCAATGATGGGACAAATGAATGGATATTGTAATCAGACAATTTACACATACAATGTTGGACAGAATGGGTTGCCATCACCCAAACAAGAAATGAAGCCAATTCTTTCTCCAAATCATTCAACAGGCTACGATCCATATCAAATTCAACAGAATGTTTCAATGCCATCCCGCATGCATTCACCATTGAAGATAAAGCAGTGTGATTCACCCATTCCGATGATGCAGGGTTCAAATGGCCTCCACCTAAGTCCATCGGGCATGGAAAGTACATCACCACATAGCATGCACAGTGGAAGCCCACAACATCAGGGTATGGACCAGAATGGGAAGGAGGTCGAGGAAATAAACACGAAAGAACTGGCACAAAGAATAAGCAGTGAACTTAAGAGATACAGTATACCACAGGCAGTGTTTGCCCAACGTGTTTTGTGCCGCAGTCAAGGAACGTTAAGTGACTTGCTGCGAAACCCAAAGCCTTGGAGTAAGCTGAAATCAGGTCGGGAAACATTCAGGCGTATGTGGAAATGGTTGCAGGAGCCAGAATTCCAGCGTATGTCTGCCTTGCGGTTGGCAGGTAATCAAGGTCATACATCAAGTTTCTACCTTCTTTCTTTTTGTTTGTTTTTTAGATTTTTATTTGTCAAATTTGAGGACTTACTTTTTTGTATGAACATTTATGTGTCTTTATGAATATATTTAAGGAGTCGACATTGCATACAGTAAATAATTGTGTGTGTATTCATCTTGCTGAGCATATGTTACCTAAAGTTTTATCAGATGATTATATATCATTAATGACAAACGAAAGTATATATAGGAATTGTCGTTGCTTACTCTTCCTTCTTTAATCTTTGTAGAAAACTATAGTGAAGAGTCTGTGTGATTGTAAATTTTGCTTTAAGTAATCCCTTTGTAGTTCTCTTAGACTTGAATGTTTGACACACTTGATTCTTGACGTGTCAATACAATGTGCATAAATAGGATTAATTATTTATAGTAAGAATTATAGACACAATAGAATCTTTATGGTTCCTGTCTGAACAAGTAGAGGACACGGGATATAATAAGATTTTCAATGAAGTCACATAATACAATGGAGATTATAATAAACGGGAGAATTAAAGGACCAAGTTTTTATTTATTTTCATGCAAATTCAGAAGGCCTTTTTAATTCCAGTGTTTACATGTCAAACATTCTTTTGTTAGTCTATAAAAAACTATACCAATCTATGATTGGATTCTCACATTTAAATTTCTACATTTAATTCAGTTGACTTGAATTTACATTTAAGCATTATACGAACACATGTGTAATACACCTTTTCAAATTTAAAGTATAATTTATTCAGTCCAATTGTGCATATTTCGTACATATAAGCGTTAAACTACTCGAGAGACTATATAATGTTGCCCATACCCTTCAACTATATAACAAACTGTTGTTCTTGTATTATTGATGAACATCTATGTTGACAGAGACATTTGTTGTTACAGCATGTTTACAACCCCAAGAGAATGAGGGACCAGGTGAGGACTACAACCCATACAGTATGTTGCTTGTCTGTTGAGTTCATACCAGAACACTTGACATAGCTTGTGATAACAGTATAATGATTATGGAGACATGGATAGTAAAAGTATTTTGATCAATCCCTGTACATGTAGAACATTTTCATCCTGAACAAAATTTCAGACCAGTAGTAAAATTAATTAACATTTTGAATTAATCAATCCATCTGCATGATATACATGTATAATATTTTTTCATGAACAGAATTTCAAGGTAAACAAACCATTTTGCATTTGAACATGTGTAGTAATTTGTTAATAAATAGAGGTGACATTTCTAGTTGACATGTTGCTGCAGTTATAAAAGTTTATTGACAAGGTCTGATGTCAAGAGTTCCTACTAATTCTTGACTGACATTTTGTGTATGTTTAACCAGTTTATAGAGTTCTGTTTTTGATGTCTTGCATTGCAAGGTGTGGGAGTCAAATCTGTGAATTGTTTTTACTAACAGGTGAATGTGTTTGACCATCTTTACTAACATTCTATACATGTGAAACTTTACTAACATTCTCTACAGGTAAAATAATGTTCAAACAGTTAATACTTTGCAAAAACAGTACTTTTTATATGCATCATAACAAAGTGGTGTAGTTTCTTAAAAGTAAGAAAACTAAACAAGGACAACTTAGATAAACACATTTTGAACATTTGATTTGATTCCATTAAATCTATGCATTCACTGTTCACATTGTTGGTATGCTCAGGTTCTGGCAGGTTCACAGTTTCCGCTAGCTGTGGTCTTGGCATATCACTTTGTTTTCATGGGAAACAAATGCCAAGAACACCCCCCCCTCCGCAAGAAATTTTTGGAACATGTACACACTGTACTCTTAGAAGGTTCAGGAGAAAGATTTTCAAAATACATCTACTTGGGAATGTATTTTGCGTGTTTGTAGATGGAGAGTTTTCATAAACTTTCTATTAACACATAATTATATTCTTCCATATACCTCACAAGTATTATTTATTTTTTCTTAAAAAAGTGTAGATTCATAGATTCAGATAGAACTGCAAATATATTTTGTGATCTCGCGTTACCAGTATTTAATATGCACATAGTCATTATAGAAACTTTCTGAAGATTTTATTTTCATTCACAGTGTTGTTGTTTTCTGCAAAAACATGCACATGTAAAAAAAAAAAAGTATTTTTTTGTTTTGTATCCATTTTAATTCATGTATTTAGTATTCACATGGTCATTCATAACCATTGACACAAAGACATTCTCGCTGTGTGGTGCGTTCTTGGGAGAAGCTGACAAATGTGATTGGGAAAATAAAGTCTGCTGGAAAAATGTGTCAGATGTCTCTCAGCTGTTCCCATGGTTACCATTTCTGGTACAAAATAGTTTCATGAACATTGTTGGGGGTGTTAATTGAGCATACTGTTTGTCTATGGCATGGAAAAAAAATCTCTATTTTTGTTTGTAACATCTGAACATAGTGTACAGTTATGGATTTTAGTGTACATTTATCATATTTTTACAAACCATTTTGATTGTTATCTTCCTAGGTTAATTAGACCTAACACATTGCATTGTATATAATATAATATTTATTTCATAGTTTTGACCAAATTCAGAGGTGTTTTAATTTTGCCTCTGGGTCAATTTTGTATAATTTAAATTACCTAACATAATAGACAGTGGTATTTCACACAATTAAAACGTATGTACAGACACATTGATCTCATGTAAAGATGTTATCAATCAAAGCTAAAAGTCACCTTAAACCTTTGATCTTGGTCTGAGAAAGTGTTATTGTCAATGTGGACAAATGTGCTATTGACTTCTTTTGTTAAAGATTGTATGTGCTTTTTTCTTGTGGAGATATATATTGTCACCTTTTTAACTGTGAACGAGCATTTACACCATTTCATAAACGGCCAGAAATTAATTTGAAGCTAGGTTTAAGGTTGTCCGTAACTATGGTTAATCATTGGAGTGTATTCATAAACCATTTGCTCCTTTGTACAGCTTTTGTAAAAGAGTTGTATATAACATAAACCTGCCCAGACTTCGCTGGGCCAAGTACATAAATATTTTGAATAGCTTTAAAAGAACTGATCTGCTGATGGTTTTGAACAAAAACTTATCATTTGGTATGGAACAAAGGCCTTCAGCAATTCAAGACAAAATTGGGGTTAAATCGGAGTGTTGGTAATTAAAAAAGAATGCATAAATGACTCTGTTTCTTTATGTATTTCGCAAGATTTAGAAATTCTGTTTTGAAAAATCCATTTTTAAACGTGAACAATTAAGGAAATATACATTTTGTAACAAGATAATTGAAGTGAAAATAGATTTTACTACTAGTAGTTTTATGTATTTACATGTATACAAATGTTCACATACGAATACTAGTAGATAGTTACTTTGCTTATTTTATAACCCCTTTGTTCTTGTATATTACACACACCTACATGTATTGTTGCTTGGTTTCTAACCCTTTACACTTGTTTATTTGGTTTTTAGTTGCTTTCACTAATTTTGTGGTTCCGTAATAATGTGTGAGTTACAAATAAAACATGAAAGAGGTCGAGTCCAGATTCAGTCGAATTTCAGAAACTGAGAGCCTGTATTTCCCAATATTGTGCTATTAAATCATACCAAATTTGATAACTTTCGAGAATGTTTGAAGAAATTGGAAACAATGAGATGCTTTAATGAAGTTTTTAGCATGTATAGCAATTATTCTTTGAGCGTAGTGCGTTCTTGCATGTCAAGTATTGATCCTAATTGCATTCGACCACTAACAACTAACCTCTAACTGGCGATAAATTAAGTAAATTGAATTGTTACAGTGTAATTGCATAATAAATGAAATACTGCTTAACTGCTTGGAAACGAACAAAAGTTCAAGTAATCATTAAAAAAAGTTCTATTATAATACCATTGATAAAGAATAATGTAACAACTATATCTATTTCTCTTTACCAAAAAATGCATGTGTGAGAAATTGAACGAAAACACTTCGTACAAATCCTGTTTACAAGAACTCTTATCGGTGATGAATTTTAGATGGCTGGAACAATGATGCTGGGTCTTATTCAAACGATGTTCAAGTTAAATATGAGCCCGTTGAAGTGAAATATGAAATAGACAGCCCAGCCCCCGACAGCCCAACGGCCTCTGTCATCTCCAACGGATCAACACGATGTAAGAACATGTTTTTATTTTCATTTTAGTTTTTATTTTCCTCTGTTGCTCCATCTTTAGTTTTATTTTTTCGTTTGTATGGCTTAATGATCTTCTGTGTATTTCCCCCCTTTGTTATCATTTTGGATGCCGATACGTAGCAAACTATGATTTCAATTTTGTTTTCGGAAAAATTAACTGTGTTTGCCTTGCCTGTGTATTTGTGTTGTTTGTGATTGCAAAAAAAAGTAGTTATGTCAGATTCTAAAAGAACTAGCATGTGTTTTGGACCATTTTGTCCAAAGAGGGTACATATTAAATTACCTTCTTTTAAATGGTTGCGTTTAAATGTAAATGTTGTGTGCTGATGTTGGAAAACATGATTGTTGTAAATTTTGCATGAAACAATTGTTTCTTTGTATGTAATTATTTGTTCATTTATTTAATTTATTTTTTAAGGCAATAATAAAAACTAAATTCTGTTCATAAAATTTTATATTTGTTTCGTGTATTATTACCAAAAACAACCAAAAAAGCTATCAAAAAAGCCAATGGTGCTGATTGTTTTGTTACAAGTACGTCCATTTCTGTCTCCTGACTGGGAGTGATAGGGAAAATTTCTTTTGATAGGACCGCGTTTCTGCTAGGATTTCTCTGTAATCTGACTGTGGACTGGTGATCTGTCATTGGGCCTTTGTTTAAGCATTGTTAACTGTAAAACAAACCTTGCCAACTGCCATATTATCAGTGCGATCAGGCTGATGAAAATTTGTATAATCTCAAAGTTTTAAGCTCATAACCATATGTTGATATGAGAAATATTGTGATATTGTTGACTGCATAGATTTGTCACTAAGCACAAGGCTGGAATTGAAGCCCTGTGAGCAGTATTTGGTCTGGTGTGAGAGGACTTGATTGAAGGTGTCCTGTTGGTTGTGGGTTAATGTACGCGTTCGGTCCTTCACAGATAGTGGTTCTTCCAACTGTTTGCAAGGTGGTCTTTCCGATCAGGGTGCTATCTGCATAATGTGTGAATAACTGTATATTAGAAACATCCCACTACTGATTAGACATGTTTTGCTGATAAAATTAATACTTCTTCCAAACAAAACCTTCAATACGTAAGATAATGGGCTACTCCGATTGATAGGCAGTTGGAAAGTAAACCAAAAAATTCTTAGTACATAATAAATTATCAACGAAAGATAACAAGATATTACAGATGTTCTCTACTGTAGTGGGCAAAAGGAATTTATAGCTGCACAAGTTTGTTTGATTAAAAACGTTAATATTCAACCGAATTGAGCTTCGTCTGTACAAAATTACAAAAAAAAAACAGTAGAATAATTCTGAAATGCTAGTAAATTTGTGCATGATAAATCTGGGTACTGTTAATACGGTTTAACAATAATTAGGTACATGTATGCTTATTACTCGTAAACACCAAGATTAGCAGGTCTGCCATAGGTGTTTGGTTGCCAGTAGCAACCTGGGTTTTACCGGAGTCTGGCCATGTTCACCAGGTGTAATTAAAGATACAGGAAACGTATGGAAGTTGATTATAAGCTTTCAAAGACCATTCCTGTCAAGGGTTCCATAGTAATTGTGCGCCAGATTAAATGCTAGCCATGAGTAACATTGAAGATAAAGCTGTTGTGATTGAAAAAGGCTTTTGTGTGTTACCACGGCCAAGGAAATACAGGAAATTGATTTTCGTTTTATTTGTCCCATAATTGGTAGAATATTAAAAAAAAGATTTGATTGCAAAAATGTATGAATATTTTTTTCTTCTACATTTATTTTGTTGTTAGAAAAGCCTGACTGTATTCAAGATGAAAAATAGTATTGAGATGGGCACATATTCATAGAAAATATATTGGTTAATGTTAATACGAATTTTGTAATGAATTTGTCCTTTTCTGGCAGCAGTACCATAAAGGATTTACCAAGTTTTCTGCAGCCCAATAAAATTGAAAATATTAATGAGAAAATGCACACCTTTTCTAGATTTAACTTAATGGGTTGAATGCCAGTGATAATCACACAGGGATCTTACCAGGTGATTGAACAGGGCGTATCATTATAGCAGTTGATCTGCTTTGATTTTGGTGCTCTCAACTGGCTACAGCTTGTAATGAAAACAAACATGCCCACATGTTTAGATCGTTCTACTTAAACAAACTTAGAATGGAAAACTGGTAACAATTGTTAGGGTTCTAAATATGCTGGTTTTATAATACCTGAGTATTCAATGCTACATGTAGCTGTCTGTATGGCCTAAAGTACCACTTCCTTGGTAGCTGTCTGTATGGCCTAAAGTACCACTTCCTTGGTAGCTGTCTGCATGGCCTAAAGTACCACTTCCTTGGTAGCTGTCTGTATGGCCTAAAGTACCACTTCCTTGGTAGCTGTCTGTATGGCCTAAAGTACCACTTCCTTGGTAGCTGTCTGTATGGCCTAAAGTACCACTTCCTTGTTACAAAACACGCCTGTTACAATGTACTTCTTTTACGATTGGGGCCAACGGATTTCTGGATATCTGTTTTAAGTTGCATCACTTCAGGTTCTATCAGATTGTCATGTTTGCTCTGTTGTATGTTAATTGACTTCTGAGACAGTGCACAACTGTTCATTCACAATTATTGAATTTACAAATCTTTTGAGACCAATTTAATCATGATCACGTTTATTGCCATATTGATTATGGGGTTCCAATAGTCCAAGTGTTTTGAATGTGTTTGTCAATATATTTGTCAATACGATTGATTTGGTGACCCATTTCGTCTACAAGAAGTATTACAAACCAATACTACAAACAGGAAACCTTTGAGAAGTAACTTTGAACTGGGTTTTTCCCCACTCATTGATTTTAGATATACATTCCACAAATCTTATTGATCAATCAAATATTATACCGTTGAACAGTTTGTTATTGTTGTGAATTGATCTGGTTGTGTGTAGACTGGCAAAGAGGAGATAGTTTCTCATCTTAAATTTAATACAGTAGTTTGGAATTTATTGTTTTATGACAGGCTGATTTCGAATTTATACTTTATGAATTAGTTAAACAAAAACTTCATAAACTTCAATGTATTGTTTAGAAAATAGTGAAAAATAAAAGTTTGTTCATGGTAACGTCTGACATCAATTTATTGCTTACAAAATAGTGAAATCTAAAACTTTTTTCTTGGGAACTTCTGACATCAATTTATAGCTTATAAAATAGTGAAAACTAAAACTTTGTTCATGGTAACTTCTGACATCAAAGCTGATTTGTTTGGAAAAAGACCTTGCAATGGAGCAAGCCCTTCATGTTATTGTTAATGGTCATTTGTGCTGGGAACTGTTAATGTGGCTCTATCAAACATAAAAAGGTATTCAGCTTCATCTGCTGCATGGAAAGCTGGGATTACAACTCTGAGTAACATATGTTCAAGTTTGAATTCCGACCTGTGTAAATGTATGTTAAATAAAATATTCATTTCTAACTACCAAACCGTCTGACGGGGTATACAGCAGTCCTGTGTTTTGTTGGTTTAAATTCAGCCTTCTATTTACTTCTGACTAATGGACACAGAACGAGAACAAAGGACCGTCTCCAACACTGCCACAATATAACAATGAAAAGATCTTGAATGTGTCTTTCAAAATTATTACCATGTTTCATGTTAGTTAAACATGGTCTTTTGAATTTGACGAAGTTTTCGAAATTAGGGTGTCATTATTTTTGTTACAAAATGTTTGTAAACTCTGAAGAAATTATTTTAACTGCGTATAGCTTTCCCTTGGCCTGGTAATTCTGGTATTTGAAATTTAAATTGTTAAAACTTTGTACAGTTCAATCGTTGTAAAAGCTTTTGTGCTGTTTGCAGTGGTAAAGCCTCGTGGTAAATCCACTTCATATTTAATAATATGTTGAAATGTTAAGAATAGAACTAGCTCATAATTTGCCTTGGGTAACGTTAACCAATTTACTCATAATATTTCAACTGGTTACTTTATCCACATGTATACTGGTTTAAATTTGCATTACAAATCAACTCCTTGAGCCATTAATGTATGAAAATAAACAAAATTAAATCATAACAAGCAGTTTGTGTGTAACCCTACCGGTATTATTTTCTGTAGGTGGCCGCTGATTGATATCTGTATTCTTGTGTAAGCCATTGTTAAAAGGATGGTAATGTTGACTGAAGTTAATGGCCATTTTTTATCCACTGTTAGGCTTGTTTATGGTCACTGAGTGGTCTTGTGCCACCACCATTCTTTGTTGTCATCACCGCGTCTTGTCAAGGCTTTGTTACCCACTTTCGGTGACAGATAACTGGTTTCTATTCAATGCAATCAGCCAATTACAACGGTGGTCAAAAATGGATGGCTTGTAGATGGAAGCTATTCAGCTGTAACAGCCCAGTTATGGCAGGAAAAAGAGACTAGCGATTATGCAAGAAATGATGCTTAGATTCCTGGTGGATGTGCTTGTCGTTTAGAGATCTGATTGTCGTCATTTGTTACTAGCTAATTTACATGGTCAGTCACATGGTAATTTATGTATTGTCAAGCGTGGTTGACAGTTAATTGCAACATTAGTTCTGGCCCCTGCTTTGTTCTAGTGTGAAATGTCAGCATCTGGTCATGTCACCAAGCCTTGTTAATAAGTTTGCCATTCTACCATGCAGGAAACTGTCGACAGAGATCATTGGTGTGATTGTGTACGCTTTCTGTATCTTTGACCACTGATCAGTTACATGTACATTTAGTTGCAACATCTGCCATGGGCTCCTTAGTAATCATCTGTAAGTGTAAGACGGAATAATGCTTAAATGAAAGACTTGAACAATGGTTCAAGAAAAAATATACCCATCTCGTGTGTTACTTGTATGTGGAATGCCTTCTCCATTTATGTTGTTGCATTTGAATGACGTGTCCTTAACTTGCCTACTGTTTAAGTAAATAAATCTTAAAACATTTTAGTAGTGGTAATAACTCCTTGAGTGCTGCCTATCAAAAGTTTATCTAACATTTATCATTAAGTCAATGTTTGCAATTTCAAGATTTGACAAAATGGAAACACACATTGCAATCTGCTGTAGGAATTGCTCAAATACAGAATAATGTACTCAGGGCAAATGTTGAAATCTGTTCACATTTTGCATTCTTTTGACGTCATATATTCATAATTACTTTGTTGTTTTGCTTTTATACATGTATTGGTTATATTAGTTATAGTTTTATAAGGCCACTTAAAAGTGTGTTTGTTTCCTGTTATTAGCCAATTATTTATTTATTTATATGTTTTGTTGTATTATATAAACAAGATATAATTTTATTTGAGAACCAAGTGGATGGTAATTGCAAAAAAAACCAAAAAAAACAACAACATAAATTTTAATTTATAATTTATATATATATGTATATATGAGGCGGGTCGTGGGAAAACCAGGTTTAATGCATGTCTGTAAAGTGTGGTCCTGAATTAGCCTGTGCAGTCTGCACAGGCTAATCCGGGACGGCACTTTCGGTCTACAGTGGATTTATGTTTCAGAAACATAAAAGCGGAAAGTGCCGTCCCAAAGTCTGCACAGGCTAATCAGGGACGACACTTTACGCACATGCATTAAGCCTGGTCTTCACATGACACTACTCTGTTTATATATATATATATTTATATCAATGTTTTCTATAGAAAACTTGTCACCTGTTGGTGTTGGTTAACATATTCTAACAAAGACTTATTATAAACCACTGTAAATGGACTATAACAAATTGACGAGGAAACAAACGCGCTATACAACGTTGCCTGTGCAAGAGATATTGTTAAAATGCTGCTATGTGTAGTTAGTGATTCGCAATAAGTATTCATTTTAAGTTGAGCTTCTGTTGTTTTCATTTATTTGCATAAAATTCTAATGTAATGTATGTTGTGTTTATTATTTCAGTTATGGGGTAAGACCACTTATACGCCTGCTCGACATTTATTTTGCATTAAAAACAAAGGAGGAATTTTTCAATAAGTCGGAATTCAATGTTTTCCCAATTAATAAATTTTTCAGAAGCGTTGCTCTGAATTTTTGTCTGACTATAATTCCTTCATTGTCTTTATACGAAGGTATCAATTTTGGTTAAGGCCGATGTATACCATGCATCAATTTATTAATAACAATGTTACTAACACAAAGCCTATGCAGATGGAAGTATTTTGATCTCAGCTGAGATTTAAATACAATTTAGGGAATATATTTTTGTGTAAAAACCATTTTTTCTCACGAAAAAATGGTTAATGGTGTTTATTTATTTTAATTTATTCATACATTTGGTGGAGTGACTTGGAATTAGAACTAAAACTGTACATTATGATTATTTTGGTAAATTGTGCTGGTTTGTACTAATATCATTGAATGTCATAAGCACAAAAGCTTTGTTGAAGCCTTAGTTTTGTTTTCTTGTTTTTACTAAAATTGGGACTGGGTTTAATGACTAGTTTAAACGTTTTTGTAACAGTTTTTTTTTTTTCATTTTAAATCTTTGTTATAAAGTTCTGTTTCTTTACTAACAAAATGTTTACCAAAATACTGTTGGCAGATTGTGCTTTCATATTAGAAAGAGAAAAAAACTGTTGAAGTTTTGGTTCTATTCTTTAGCAGTCCACCAAAACTGAATAATTATGTCATGACGTTTTAAATCCTTTTTTCCTTTTACAGATTGGTCTATTTAAGGATGTGACATTTCAACTTTGACCTCATATGAAAGCACAACTGTCATTTGCCACACTGTTGTAGTTGTTGTTGTATCATCCATTGTTAGTTTTTTCTTCCTTCGTCCAATGGGACAAATCTTCAATCTTCTTTTTTTTTATACAAATATAAATTTTCTTCCCATCCTGCACTTAGTAAAGTGTTTTTTTTAATGCAAATGTTTAGTATTTGTTGGATTGTTTAAAACTTAAAGTAGATTTAGTTAATAGCTTTCTTTTTAATTTAATAACTGTCATATATGTTAAATACATGTATCAATTAATATTTTGGGTTTTGTAAAAAAGATTAAAAGTTTAGTCAAAATTGATGATTGACGCACACTCAATACTGTGGCATGTTATTTCATGTACATAATTATAAGTATAATATGCAGACCATTTCCCATAGAATAGAAGTAATGTATTCACCTGAATAGAAACTGCCTTTGCCGTCTTAACAGATTCCTATTTCAAGTATTTTAAGTGACTATACAAACTTCACATTCAGCAAGGTTTTTATAACTTGTGCAAACATAAAAAACAGCATGCTCCAGTAGATGTTTTCTTTTTAAAGTCAGTCCTATTTAGTGTTAATGACTAATTTCTTTCATCTGATTTTATACATAAATTTTATGTTTTGGTCCTGACATTTTTAAAGAGCATTCAACAAGTTTTGTCTTCTTGAGTCGCATTTGAAAAAAAAAGAAGTTGCTATGTTTCTTTTCCTTATTTCTAGCAGTGATGGTTTGTCACGCAGAAACGGGTGAAATTCTCTGTCGAATAGGTATACAATGCATCAGCATATTTGAACATACCCGGACGAATGTTACAAAAGTGCATATTAGAGACATTACCATATAGGCTTGTGTATGCAGACATATTTAGAATAACGAATTTACTGCCTGACTGTGCCCATTAAGCGGGAGAATGCGGAATGTTACATGTCACGCTTGCTAATTGAATGAAAAAATTACCTGCGACCACAAATACTAGGGTATATTTGGTGTACGCTAATAGTTATGCATGAGAGGCTATACTGTATGTAGAAGATTAACTCTCTGTCTACCCCAACAAGTATACAGGACAAGTCAGGTCATGTTCTGGGTTTGTTTTGTAAACATTCTGATATCAAATTTTGGTTGAAAACACCCGGATTTGAGTTCAGTTTCAGTGAACAAATCCGCTATCTCTGATTAAATTAAACATGACTGTATTACTGCAATTCGTTGGTAATTTGACCTTCATTTTAAATGTTGAAAGGTAGATTCAAATTCTGAATAATGCATGTTAATTCATGAGAATTTACATGTTCTAACAGATTGGTATTTCATACGAGATTAAAGATACATCATCACGCACTGTACAACATGTAATATCATTTTGTATAAATTATTAACATGTCTGTGCAAGCAGTATCTATTCTGGTTTGCATGCATGTTGCACAAGGGTTTTGGGTTTGCAACTGAAAATACAAGCATGATATATATCCACAGTACTTAGCTACACTGTATAGCTGATGTTTATTATATGGGCCTAAGTAATGTTTGTTATTTTTATGGTCGACAAATAACAACATTTAAAAAGAGATAATTTATATATTTTTCAATATTAATATCTGGTTTTGCTGCCTTCAAAATATTGTTTTTAACTTAAAATGATGATGATGATAATGATGATGGTGATGATGATGATTATGAACAGGTCATTGTATCTTGGTCCACCAAAGAACACAAGCTCAAGGTAAGAAAGTTTGCATCATTCTCTTAGACATTACAATACATAATTATATAACATAATTGGCAGCAAAACCATGCAGTTAAACAGTGATATAAAACACCATTTTTTCTATCAAATGTGTCTTCACAAAGTCTGTATACCACACTACATAAGGCAATTATTTCATCATTCTGGAAAAGAGTTTTGTGTCTCCTGTTGCAGTTTTATTCTTCTCCAGAGACTAGCAATTTCAAATGTAACATTGCTGTTAGAGAAAAAAATAGTGTGGACAAATGTGTGAATGGCATAGATAAAGCATGCTAATAGCTCTGTACAGACATGATATGAAATACAAGTTTTGGTATGTTTGTACATGAAGCTATTTTAAATGTTAAACCGCGGAATGTTCTAAATTTGCGTATAGTTTAAAAGAACAGTGTCATTGCATTAAAATTAAAGTTTATTTCATAAACCTATGGAGGCAATAGTTGCTATAGCAACCCATTCCCATTTTAATTTCATGACAGGTATAGGACGTAATGTCTCTCTTTGTTGATAGCCAGCCTGATACCATGATAATAATCATCTATTCATTGCAAGGTTTCAGGCAGGAGACTAAATTGTTAATTAGCATAGATCGTTCATTTCTGGAATCTGACTTCAATGCAATTAATTATTTATTTAGATTTTTGTACATGATAGTATTTGACAGATACTTTGTCCGCCTCCCCCCCCCCCCCCCCCCCCCCGACATCACCCTAAGGTTGTTTTCAAATGGAAAGATTTTCTTGATAAACATAAATCCAAAAGTTTCAAGTTAACTTTCTGCAATATGTCTTTTTCTCCAATATAGTAGTATTTGAGATAACAGTATTTGTATATTGGTAATTTGTATTTTCTGTTAAGCAAACTTTTTGTTGTACCAAATCACCTTCGCCAGTGATGAAAACAAAAACGTTCGGTCCACAGACAGTTTGTCAACAGCTTGCATGCTGTTTATTACTTTCAATTAAAATTTGACCTGACCTGGAGGCAATTTAATAAGCAGATGTATAATTTGATCATTTTGACCACTTTTCTTTCTTTTCATAGTTTTCATAGGTTTAATAACCTTATTGACTTTGCCAGCGGTCACCAATGCAATTCCCTTGTAAAGCACTCGGTCAGCCATGACTATTAAAGAATATACAGATCAAAGAACACTAAAATATTGTTATTGAGACGTTCACAATTACTACAATGAAATTGGGTAAGATTGCTGAACAATGTAAACATGCCCAAACAGTCTCTTAAGCCTTTACACATTTTATGGTGTTCAAGCGAAATTACATTCAAGGGGTGAGTGTAAAATTCGGCACACACTGCCTGCCAGGCCGCTGGTGTTTGTGTGTAAGGGGTGGGGTGGGGGGGGGGCTGTTGTCCCCTTTGTTTGCTGACACTTACTTCAGTCACTGAACCGACAGCTGCCTTGTGCTTGCCACCTGCCCCCTTGTGTCGAAACACAAACCAAATTTGGACAAATATTTTGCGAAGTTTATGATGTTTTTGAAACCATCTTTGTCATGGAAGGAACACATAAAATACTTTTAATCTGAATAAAATATTTTTCTTTAAACCAGGTAGGGTCACTGTACAGATTTGAAACCAGTAATATTTTTTGAAGTTTCTTTGTTCATATGTGCATCCATACAGGTAATGAATTAGCAAATCATCCTACAACAGAGAAATTTAGTTGGAGAAACAACTATTCAACAAAAAAGCTGCCAAAAATGCGTTAACGTGGTAAATCTGATTGCAAGTTAGTAAAGTAAATAATTCATTGACAGAGTACAGGTTAAAGTAATAAACTTGACATTTCTCGACAAAGATAGACAGTAGAGGGAAAATTACAGGAGGAACAATATAATTTGGGAAGCTCTTTTTTTTTAAGATGGTGTAAGGCCAAATGTAATAGATAGAAAACATAATTTATGGCAAGATTGTCATTTGAGATCTTATTTGCAATTATTTTGACTGGGCATTCATTGGGCAGTAATATACAGTATAGTTGATATTTAAAAAATAATTTTCTATTTATCATTATTTATTGGCTAATGAACAACGGATTGGAGTTCGTAGGGACAAACAATTTAAAGATAAACAATGACAATGCAAAAATTATTTGAGTCCTGTTGTGGGAAAACCAGGCTTAATGCATGTGCGTAAATTGTCGTCCGGGGACGGCACTTAATGCCTACAGTGGATTTATGTTTAGAAGAGACCTTGAAACAGAAAATACCATAAAAGCGGAAAGTGTCGTCCCGGATTAGCCTGTGCGGACTGCACAGGCTTATCCAGGATGACACTTTACGCACATGCATTAAGCCCGGTTTTCCCACAACACACCACATTTTTTCTTTGTCTGTAGAAAACTCTGCAGTGTCATGTTAGAATAGTACAATTACTTCTGTCTCAAAGATGGACAATTTATCACTTTCCATGACTCAAGTATGACAGTGACAGGTGCAAATCTGACCACAGTGGATTGTGTGATTTCTTTGGTGTGTTACCTGTACAGTTCTGTTTATCACTTGCAATCCGCTCCCCGCTCCTTACCACCTGTTTCATTAGCAAACCTTACCTGGAATTACAAACATGAATAATTCAGTGGCAGCTTCCTTGTTTCCCAGGCCATAATGGGCTCCAATACCATAAATTGTCGTTATATTACATTCCTGGCTGGTTATTGCCCACATCATGGAACCTAGAGTGTCATTTGCATCTTGTTATGCATGAATCTGCTTATGTTTGAAACCCCTCTTTTGTCTTTGTTCTATTCTGTACCGGTAATCTAAAATTGTAGCGGGTGTTACTAACTGAAATGTTTTTTTTGGGGGGGGGGTGCTTGCTTTTTACTTTGTGGTAACCACATACAAGAATTAATGAGAAATATTATAGTTTTATGAATGCGCGAACCATATTTATCTGAGTTTAATGCAAACTAACGTGAATTAAAATTTATCTGATCAAAACTAATTATGGTTTTTCGTCAGATTTAATTTCTTTTCGCTCTCGGCAAAAGTATGTCTAGTCAGTATTTGGCCCGCAGTGCATTTATTTTGATATCATGTTTTAAGTCAATAAAAATGTCCTCAACCCTTCCACTTAGAGTAAAGGAAAATGTGTTTTTAATGTCATGAATTAAACCTTTGTTTCATTTGTTATTTAAATTGAAGAATTGTGCTCTTTGTTTTCAGGATGGTGACCTTTCCATGGTGCTAATGTAGTAATGGTCTCAAACCAGTGAAAAAAATACTTTGGGAAATAAATATTAATTATTTATATTATTTATTATTTAATGAAGACAATAGACTGCATTTATTCTTTTCAGCATCATTCGTCAAAATGATTCTTATTTTGTATTGTTAATTACCTGAATTAAGCTTCAAAATAAGTCTGAAAATAGTCAGAAAATAATGAAAATGATTGCTTTTTTTTGTCCCATTGAATTTTGAAAGAGTCACCTTTAATAATTCATCAAATAATTTACTAAAAATCAGTATTAATTTATGAAGGTGAATAGCCTGGCCCTTAGGGAGAACGCTTCCCCAAACACCACTCTACATTTGAACAGTATACATCCCCTTCCCCACACTTGCAGTCTCTGTGCCTTTGTTACTGACTCACTGATGGGGAAAATTATCCAGATATGATCATACATGTCGTGTGCCACTATTGAAGCATGGTACTAACAGGTATAATGACATTCATTTCTGAAAGGTGCTAAATTCACTAGTGCAGATCTTTCGCCTTAAATCTCCCACTTTGTAGTAGGAAAACTTAAATGGGCTTGTGGTTTGGGGACCTCTTGCTCTTCATATTTGCCATCTGTGACCAGTGTGTCAAGAATTATGTGTTTTGGTTGGTTATACTTTTCTTTAAAAAAAACAAAAAAGCATTATTGTTTTGTAACGTTATTCCCACTCTGCTCATGTATGTGACTATGGCAAATCTTTTCCGTCTGAGGACAATACATCTTCTGTACCATTATGCATATTCTTTATCAAGCATAATCTGTGATATTTTCTATTCAGTGCACATGTATCATCTAGAAATATTTTTTCAAATTTAATTTAAACTTTCTTTTACTTTTTTTTTGACACGTTTCCTTAAAGCAACTGTAGGTGGTTATCTTTGATGCCCTCAACCCACATAACTCAGTTGTTAACAGTGCAGAATACTTCAGTGTTGTCAGCCATTCTCATAAGTACAAGTGAATTTTACAACTTGAAAATGATAATGTAAACTCTTACAAAGAAAATAAATGTCACCCAACCCTCCGGTGTTTGCAAGACCAAGTTTATGCTGTGTCACTGCATGTATAAATCGTTGCTTTTCTGTTCACATTAACACTCGGGCAATGGGGAATTGAGGTCTGCAGCCGTGGAAAGGTTTGAGTGTTACTATTGGTTTAGTCATGTTTTTAAATGTGATCTTCATATTACTCATGTCCTTGGAAGAATGTAATTTACCAGACGCAAAATGATTTGTTCGCTGTAATTTTAACTTTTTCCGACTTTCAAAGAACAAGAGTCAAGTGCTGAATGAATGGTTTGAAGCCTGTTAGAATCACATCATCTCTAAAGGGATTTTAATAGTGTCCACTGAGCAAACTTTGGGCACCAGTGGACTTGGGTAAACATTAGAGGCCATACTAACTGTAATCCTCAGTTAAACATGATCTTTGGGAACAAAAGTAGGATCCATGTTGGATACCGAAATAAATGGCCCTTAAGATTAAAATGGCACTTACTGAAATCTCTAAGGCTTATGCTGTGTTCTTGTGCAATCGAACTTTGCCACTGAGAGGGCGAATGATGCTTTACATTGAGTTAGCAACCGTGCTCAACCATCCTGATAGAACTGTAAATGTGTTTCATAATGTCAACAATTTTACCAAACTTGGCATCTTTATGGCACAAATGGAAGAACAATTTATTTCCAGTTTATTTGAATTGATCATGAATAAATTGTAACAGTAACAGTAAAAATCTGGCACTTTTCCTGCTGCCTTCTGGGAAAGGAGAGATAGAATTCCAGGAAACATTTGGGCTGGCATAACACCAGCTAGCCTGGTGCTAATAACATCTCCCCCTTAGGTTAAAGCCATATTCAGCTGAAAATAAGCTAATTTATGGCCTGTCTATGGCCAGGCCTGCCCTCCATGCTTCACAGAATTAATGGAATTAGTTCCATGTTAGTGGCTACATAAAGCCGAACAAGACATGTGAAACGAAACTTAAATGGATTTTTCCTGTTTTTACCTTGTTGTCTTGAGGTTTCACAATTGACAAGTGATTTGTCACCATTGAGTGCATTGTTTGTGATGACTGTTTCTGATAACTCTGACATAAATTCTCTACAGTTTTGTGCTTTTAAGAACTGTCTTATTTTCAGTCTCGGATAGTAATCCAGACCTTTTGATTTCTCGAGTCGTTTCAGTCCTGTGCGAGAAAACGATGTTGTTGTTTTAATATTTATAAACTTCTCATTACTGAATCTTGGCTGCCTGGGAAATAAATTGTTCTAATTGTATTGAATCTGTTGTGGATGATTCTTGGGACAAACTCCTTTTGAAGTTCGGAAGGCTTAAAGAAGCACGGTCTTTCAGAACAACTGACAGAAGAATTTTATGTTCTTACATGCGATTAATTTGATTGGGAAAGTATTGATTTTTCTAGCTGAAGCAAACAGAATCGCTCTTGAATCCCAAATAAAGCATCTTAAGGGATAGCTGCCATTTATAAAACAATTTCTCTTCTTCAAATGCACAAGCTTCCTCTCCATCTTAGGAAAAAAAATGCCTGTGTTGGGAAATTAAAGAAGGGGGTACTCTAATTGAAGTTAAAAAAACTTCTTGAGCACGATGGTTTCGTAAGTGTTTGCAGAAGTTATTTGCAGCCTTTATGCTCTATTACAGTTTGTCTGGTAGGGCATTTTTTAATGGAATTGTGTTCTTAACTATATTTTTCAAGTTTCTTTGTAGAATGTAATGAAATGTTGACTTAGAGTCAGCGCACAATCGTTGCAACATAAATTGAATATAATGTTTGATAAACCCTTATGGCTGTGAACCTATTGTAGTCTATCATACATTAAACAGTATTTATAGCTAGACATGGGAATACAATATTAACGGTAATGAATTAGGCTATGATAGTTGTTTGTTTTCCAGTCCCTGGGGACGTATAATTCCATATAAAGCATAGAAACCACATAAAATATAATACTCTTTACACATGAATGTCCCTTGATGGAAAGAACAGAGGATAAAAGCCTAGTAATTACCAGGCTAGTTAGGTTTTTTTACGTTTAAGACTCGAGTATCACATCTCTCTTGGCCGAAAATGGAATATGCAAATACGTCATGTTTGAGGCGTCCATTCCACTCAACTGGAAGCTCCACTTGTCTTGTTGCCAGTTTGTTTTCAAGGAACATTATTTGGTGCTTCAGAAACACATTTCTTAATTCTTTACACTTCACATGTCAATTAGAAAAATGTAAGGTCTAAATTGCTCAACTGTTTAAGCATTAAATAAGAATATTGTTCTGTTCTGTTCTGAATATTGTTCTGTTTTGTTCGGTTTGAAGAAGCTTTTCAATGAAGTGGACACTGAGTCTGAAGAAACATCACCTTAAATCCAACTTTAAGCTTGCTTTAGATAGCAAATAGATTTTACAAAGGATGACACGTTCATAATTTTGTTTAAAAATGTTCTGTATTATACACTGTTGTGTTTATAACTTACCCAGGTAATTAAACTTAGCATCATTGTTTCTGTATCTAAAGGAACTACAAATGGGCCTCAGCTAGATTGCCGTGTCGTACGTCAAATTGTAGTTAGTTTTACCCTCAATATCAGTTACATCATTTATATACGTCAAGTGCTAGGCAATATTGTGCGAACCGCCTGGTTGCCTAGCAACGGTGGGAGGCTTTAAGTAAACGAGTCATACATCGTGGTGAAGCAGAATGGTTTCAGAATGGTGAAACCTGAACAAGCAGTGCGTATAAACAGAAGCTAAATAATTGTATCATAAATACAGGCTGTAATTCCATCTGATGTCAAGCAAGATTGGACAACAGTTTCCTGAAATGTTTTGGAAACAAAAATGCGATGATTGGTCGTTTGAGATTAAATGATAGCGGAGAAGCTTGTAAAAATAGGAGTTGGGGAAAAACATGGCAGAAAATGGACAAAATCTGTTTTCTGGATAATGATGTTAAGTGTTTAATTAGAAAGTTGGCAATTTAGGGCTGTGTTTTTCCCTCTTGTCAGTAAACTTGATATTGCAAAAATGAACCTGTTAATTTTAATAACTAGTAAATGCCGAAAAATAATTTGAATATTGTCAGAATTAAATTTATTTGTTGTCAGTAATCGTTTGCTCAAGAAGCTCTTAATCATTTGTTTGTAAGGAGTGTTTTATGTCAAGTCATTTTTCGCCATTTCATCATTCTAAAATGTAGGGTTATATACCAGTAGGAAGCAGTATGCTCTGTAATGGTTTAATGTAGGAACAGATGTTATATACGGATTAAGTCTCTAGAAGGGATAATTTCTTAATGGTTAGTATGAAATTATCTATAAAGGTTGTTCAACATTACATCTGAGGGAAAAATTCTAATAAAAGATTTAAAAGGGATTTGACTGAACAGTTTCGTTAAGATTTATAATAAATAAAAGAAATAATGAATTTAATCTTTTTTTTTTTACAAAGCTTTGAATTTCTCCCAAGTGAAAATACCAGTCTTTTTTTACATCATCCACACATATCGCAATGCTGTGATAGATAGCCTGAATATATTGCCTAATAGCTGATAAAAGCTACCATTGCCATAGTTACGCAGACATTTCAAATCCGCGGTAACTGACTTTTGACTACCTTAATATGACTAATCTTCGAACCAGGTGGCCGAGAGAAAATTAATTAAGGTTTGACACTTAAGCCTTATCTGGGATTTGTGCCATGTTTGGATTTAATATCATGCATGGATATTTCAGGCCTTTTGTTTCAATTTTACCTCGTGGGTATGAATTGAATGCTTGTCAGAAATGTGAGCGATATTTACAATATACTTTTATCCCTTGAATATGAGGGATTTTGTTTTTTCGCCAGTTTTTTTGCCAGATCTTAATTGGATTTGACTTCTACCCTTGTATATTTTCAGTAGCTTTGTAAATGAGTTGTATTTATTATGTGTACTCTGAATGCTTTGTTTCAATATACTAACAACATTTGTGTTTGTGAATGTCTGTAATTTTCAACATTATTTTGACTACCTCAGTGAACTTAAATTATTATTACATCTAAATATTCTGCAGATGTTTGAACACAATTATAAATTTGTAAGGATGTTTTTTCACAACCCAGAACACACTTTGCCATAATTGCTTTATGTTAATTAAAAACGTACCATTTTGTACTTGCAGCGGTCAAACGAAAAGAGTCGGAGATTTCTACACAACAGGAGAACCGGGGCCCAAAAAAGCCAAGACTTGTGTTTACTGACATTCAGAGAAGAACCCTCCACGCGATTTTCAAGGAAACGAAAAGGCCTTCAAAAGAAATGCAAGCTACCATTGCCCAGCAGTTGGGGTTGGAAGTGACAACAGTTGCGAACTTTTTCATGAACGCGCGGCGAAGATCCGTGGATAAATGGCGTGACGATAATGGCAATGACAACCGAGACAGTGCCCCCACTGGCATGCCGAAAAGTTGAAATCCTTATAGACCAGTCAAGAATTTTACTTTCTGAATGGTTTTAATTCAAACAAACAAACACATCGTAGAATATTTCTGTTGTAATGTGTAGCCTATACTACAACATGAGTGGTCTGCTGTGTATTTGTGAAACTACAAGCGAGTTCGTGAAAAACTAACGTCAACGTTATCTACAAATCGCTGCTAGCAGCGTGACATCGTGGTCAGGGTTTTACATGTGCGTGTTCATAGAGTCCCGACTGAACAATGGATTCTGAATTCCCATTTCATAGATGTTTCAACTTACATATAACACTTATCTCACGTTATTTTGTATAGAGAACTCCATGCGCCAGGGTGGGCAACGACCGTTTGAAGGCCTTTGCAATAAGGCACATGCTG
Source organism: Congeria kusceri (assembly GCA_027627225.1). Taxonomy (NCBI): domain Eukaryota; kingdom Metazoa; phylum Mollusca; class Bivalvia; order Myida; family Dreissenidae; genus Congeria; species Congeria kusceri. Next base: position 51,397,109 of record CM051027.1, on the reverse strand, counting down.
GTAGCCAGTCCCATTGCGCTGGTACTTTTATTGATAAAATGTTGCGTACATACTACCAATTCATTTGATCTGTGTGTCACTTTACATTACATTGTGTAATGTATTTCTCATGATCTGTATTTATTGATGTACATGTGGTGTAAATATATTTATGTTTTATTTATATTACATTCCTTAAATTTACTGATGTTATGTAGTGAAAATTTTATTAAGGTAATGGTGTTTTAGAGTGACTTGTGCACTCTAAGCTCAATGAGGTAGCAGAAATAGTCATTGACTTATTTATTTCTTTATGTTACTTTTCCTGATTAACTGTTTGTTTGTTTTTCTAACTTACATAGTTATGTTTACTTATTAACCCATGTTTGCGTATTTTACTTCAAACAAAAATCCAAAATCTGCCTTGTGCTGGGAGATAGATCTTAAATCGTTCCTCTGAAGCGGTGTTTTAATCTCGTTTAAACTGCGTTTGCATCCTCAGAAATCAGGTCATTGCCTCATATTGGATATATTATTTTAACCTTTTAACTTTTGCGAAATCCAAAGTTCCCTCCAATGGCTGTGAAATCCAAGAAATAGGGGAAGTTGGGTGTTTTGTTGTTGTTGTACAATGTTTTGAATCATGATCTTTAACGCATTCCATGACAAAAACGATGCATTCCATGTGAAAGTTATAAACAAAATAAAAGTACTGTTCAGTGATGAAAACTGTTGATTTGTTAGTTCTTTTGTTTTTTTTGTTGATTCGATTTTACAGACCATGAGTAAAATGTTGTCAACACCAGATAATTTTTAGAGAGAAATCCAAATGCTAAAATCCTCAATTTTGTCAATGTAGAAGCAGTTGTCATTTATAATCGGATTATTATTAAGGAACTATAATAAATTATCGTGTTTGAGAATATTTCTACACGTAAAGCTATGTGGAAAATGTTAAGTGTACAAACTTACAAGAATGTTTGCTAAGATTTTTATTGCAATTTTCGCTCAAGGACTAGACATTTAAAATGTCAGTTTTCTGCACTAAAGAATTAGCATTACATCTCTGCATTTTACCTGGAAAGTAATGCATTAGAAAGTATTAAAATCTGTCTCTTTATATCTTTTGGTTAGTGACTATATCATTATTACTATATCATTATTACGCTAAAAAAAAAATTCAGTGTTTGGGCAACCAGACCCTACCTAGCTTAAAAACATATTTGTCAGATTTTAGATAATTTTCCATGTTAATTTTTCAGAAATGTGTCTTTAAAACAAAGTTTCAAAAAAAAAACGATCCCGACCCTACCTAACGTTTTTGAGAAGGTTGCCCAAAACACACAATTTATTTTTTTGGCCTTAAGCATAATAATGTGAAGTAACCAAACATTTAGGCAACAAAAATGCATTTTTAAGGCAATGGTTGCATATCATACATGTGTTGTATTGGTATACAATCCCAACTGTACTAGGAAAATTTGAACCATTCACATACAAGCTTACATTCCAGTTTGGCACAGAATAATCAACCAATCAGGAGCAAGGTTGCATAGTTTTCTATAGGCTTTGAAACGGTGCAATATGAGGCATTATTTAAAAAGGTGGTCATTTATTTATTAACTGGAACTATGTTGTTGTTTATATTGTTGTTGTTGCTATAGTTAAGAATTCTTCATGACAAACAAACCTTCATTTTATGGTTATGTTTTTATCGAACATACACACGCAAGCAGGTACATTGTAAATAATTTAGACAGATTTTTTATATGATGTCTCTCTAACATATATGTTGTGATCACTGTGTTGTATTCATAATTCATCCATATTTTGTATTTCATGTATTTAGTAGGTATGAACTTTTTTGTTCTGATGAATTGGGATAGTAAATTCTGTAAATTCTGTTAGTTACTTTTTTGAGATAAGAATGAATCAGAAGGAAGTTTTGATTTTCATTTTTTAGCAATGACCTAGATATTAACTTGTGTGCATTTTTAGATAAATCTGTAACAAAAGTGCTCTTTTGTGATGTGTATTATACATATATGATAATCATCGATTTCTTAATTCCCATACTTCAGTACAAAAGTTAATATTGAACAAACGCAATATTTGAATCGAATTTCATTGTTTCGTATTTTGATATAAGAAAAATGTTCTGAACAAATGGAATATTTTATCGAAATTTTACGATGGAACTGAACAAACGTTTGAAGAATCTGAATTATTGATGTGATGATGATGATGACTGTAAGTGCATATAGACATTGCTCTTCATCGTATATGTTTTAGTTAGTGTTGATTTATCAGTCAAGCGTTGTGAGTAACTTTACTTGTGCTTAAATGTTCTGTTACTGTATGCAGTTGTTTATATATCATTTGGAGGCATATCATTTTTGTTGAATCGTTAGAATCTCTATGGCTCGTGCTCTTTTGTGTTGTGAATTTCATATTTGTGTTTAAGTAACTCTGAGCAACTGTCACATTTCGTAGAATAAGAACTCTTCTTAGGCTGTGGAAGTCTGGCCCACTAATTCCTTCAGGCAAGTCTTTCTAAATCTGGTTAAAGTGGAAACTTCATTGTGACCACCTCACTATAAATCAGGTATAAAAAAAGGAAAATCATCTTGACATCCTTAGTAAATTGCCTGACAAATGCGAGATGTCAATACAGTTTTTGTTAAGCATTTGTAATGCAGTGAATGTAATGGTTTCTATTAAAGAAATAAGTTAAAAGCCATTCATTAAATACTCTGAGACTGTGTGTACTATTCCCAACCTAATTTCATTCATTACACGAGTCTGTTTTATATTTATCATTATTGGATCATGAATTCCACATCTGTGTGTGCAAACAATGCCCTAGTGATCTGCCTGCAATAACCATCTTACGTTGTTATTTATTTTCCACTTTGAATGCATAATATTTTCTACCCTTAGTGGTATTTAAAATATCACTCTTATTTACTTGTTTCATAATTATAAAATATCCAGCTTTAAAGAAAAGCATATATAATTTTGAAAGTGTGATGTTTCGCCACTTGATCTGACATAATATTTTTGGTCCCCATGCCGAATCCATTTAAAGTGGTGTTTCTGTCTTATGTTCTCTTCTTAGTTAGATCTGCAAATACAATTTGTTGGGATGGTATTGAATCCATAAAACATGCCTATCAATATAATGATTTTGTTATGCAGTCAGTTATTTTCTGACATTTTTTCCAGACATCTCATAATGGTTAAATTGAGCCTAAACATTACATGAAAAGGTACCAATACTTCCTTGTGTGTTTTTTTTTATTGTAAACCAATCATTGATAAATTAAGAATTTTCGCTGTATTGTTTTATGCGATTGTTTAAATGTATATCCCATTTGAATGGCACCTGTTCATGTATTTTGCATTACATGTATGTGTTTGTATTATTTATTTTATTTATTTATTTTGTCCATCCATTTTGAGCTCATTTGCACCAGTGATATGAGGAATTACAATCACCTTTAGTTGTCTAGTGACGGAGCATTTTATTTATAACTGCAGTATTTTTTGTTGTTCACTCAACTTTTGTTTGGAAATCTTTGAAATAAATATTTCCAGTACTGTATTATGTATTTATTTGTTAATAACTGTTTCTTTTTCTGATTAATTTGTTCTGTCTCTTGAAGTCATGTAAATTTTGCTTTTTTGTGTAAAACTGAAAAATAAGTTTAAAATGGGACCAATTTGACAATGGCAATTTAAGTATTAAAACATTAATACTTTTAGGTATTTAATTACTGAAGTATCCATGCTACTGGACCATTACTTGGACATTCTCCTTACAAATTATGAGACACATGATTACGAAAGCAGCCGTTAAGGTGTGTAACTAGTCAACTTACTGGTGGGAAGATAACTGTCGTAATGAAATGTTTTCAGGGGAAGTTACTCTCATGCTCTGTTCAAAGCTCACAATTGTGCGCACCTCTGGCCATGTTTGGTTCGGGCTATAGACCTGTAAATACATACCCAGGTTTTGTATAGCCTCAGTTGCAGCCGTAGTCAATCACAATAAATGTCATATGTCTCAAATTTGAGAGGCTTGCTTGCATTTTGCCTCTCGCGTTCCGTCCATTATTTGACATTTCATTTGCTAGTCTGTGACACGTATTCCACTTTATGTGGGGTTATTTTGTCCCATCTTTAGTATTAAGTATTCTAAACAAAAGGTCCAATGTCTGCGCATTGGACTATATTTGTTTTAATGTACCTTCACAAATTATGACATTTTAAACCAATTCCAATTATAGAAATTGTGTTGACTGTCATCTTTGTATTCGCAATTTTAGATATGCAACATCCTGAGGAGTGTTCATAATCTTGTTTTAATAAAATTCAGTAAATCATTTTAAAACAAAAGGTCATAAAATCATGATTTCTTAATTTGTAAATAAAACAAGGCTCAAACTAATTATATTCAATATATATTGAATGGTAGTATTATGTATTAAATGGTAGCATTTCTGTTGATAGAACCAAACATGGTCAGTTTTGCACGTTTTTCATCTTTGAGACTGTCCGTTTCTTGTGCAATATTTTAATTTATATTTCATGTTTTCATGTAATGGTGTGGAAATGGAATGGTAGGGATTCAAGGTTAGCTTGTGCGCTTAACGAGTACATGTCAACGTGTCTTGACATACTTTCTAATTGCTCCTTACAGGATCTGACCGCATTGTTGTTACGAAAGGTTATTTTGCATTTAAAGTTTTACTGAATTCATCCGTAGAAATTCCTGTTTTTCTTCTTTTCGTTATGTCTGTAGTTGGTAATGAACCACTTTATTTGATTTGGATCAAATGCATTTTTGTATGTTCGCGCACGTGTGTGTGCATTTTGGAGGTGTTTTTATGGGGACAATTTTTGTTAGAAACTAGAATTCTATGTGTGCTGTCACTTTGGGTTGAAGTGTGTTTCACACAATCTTTGGCCTATTAACTTACGTGTAGAACAGTGAAAGGGTAACGATACGTACTAACATTTTAATCATTGATATGATTTATACGACGATAATCCGCAAATAGCCAGTATTTGTTCTGGCTCATTGTATTTATAACAGTTCTCACGTAATTGTATTCATGTGTGAAGGAAATACATGATTGTATTCATTTCACTGTTGACGTCATCGCTGACGTCACGCAATGTTCTGTTCTCCTGGGAACCATTCCGTGTCGATTGTATATGTTGTGGTAGTGATAGATTATGCAACGTTTATTTTTGACTGTATGCCTGAATAATTCCTTTTTTTCGCTGATCTGTATTGCTATAGAACACTTATGTGGAAACGGGATATTTCTCTTTCCCTTTTTAATTTTCTATAGATCACTTCTATAATGTTTGTCTAATCCATTAACATTGACTTAGTATTCATGTATGTGTACAATAAACTATCTTGATATTGAACTGCGTCTGACTTGTTTTTCGTGGTGTCCGTAATTTTCGAAATGTCATGCAAATATTTTGCATTCAATTAAGTTTCTGTCATTGCCTGAATTTCATGTAGGTACACTTTGCCACATAGTTAAATAAAAAATAGTCAGGTAATAAAAAGTGGTAATTATTTGAACTTTCTCGTTTAAAGTTACTAGCAATGCATCGTGAGCTATAGTAATCTCTTGGTCTGTAGATCATAATATACTAGCAAATGTCTCGAAAGTTATTTTCAGCAGTCTTGCAATGTTTTCTGCACTGTGAGCATGACTTCCCTGTCAGCAGTCTTGCAATGTTTTCTGCACTGTGAGCATGACTTCCCTGTCAGCAGTCTCGCAATGTTTACTGCACTGTGAGCATGATGACTTCCCTGTAAGCAGTCTCGCAATGTTTACTGCACTGTGAGCTTGACTTCCCTGTCAGCAGTCTTGCAATGTTTACTGCACTGTGAGCATGACTTCCCTGAGGCTCTACTTTTCTGCTTTGTAGCATTGGAAAAAAAGCCATGCCTGGCATAACGTTTCTCACACCAAGCCGACATGCAGTAGACGACACCTGGGTCATAGTCAAAGGTTAAATTTCAAGGCCATATACAACCCCCCCCCCCAAAAAAAAAAACGCTCTATTAAGTAAATGATATTAATTAGTCATGTAGATTGTTAATGCCCTTTGTCGTCTAAAATACGTGCCCCAACCGTGACATGTCAAGGTCAAATATCTGGGTTACAAAGATCATCAGAAGCTTCCATACATGTACATACAAATGTTTGGGCTGTTTAATATGTTTTACCGTTCATAAATAGCTTAAACATGTTCGATAGCTACCACAAATGATAGAAGACGTACATTTTGTTGACGTATATGAAGGTCAAGGTCACAGATTCCATTTTCCAAGACGTTTGGAATACGCCTTTAGTACAAACTTTAACAAGCTTGCGTCTTATGGAAAATATGCTAAGGGAAAGTGAGACACGTTTCCCATCTATTAAAATTTAACAAATATTAATAAAAAAGTGGTTTCCATAGCTACAATACCTAACAGTTGTTTATGGTTCCCAAGGGTTACAATGTTTATCTCATACACAATCGTCACCGGACTCATAGGCAATTGGTCAATATGAGGTACACACAATTACATGTATATGGAATAACCTCTGCAGCTTAAAATGTCATTTGTATTTTTAGTGTTGCTGCAGTTCATGAATAATGATCTAAAGTTTCATTATGTACCGATTAAGTATATATGGTGTATGACATTTAGATCGAGAGGCAAACATTTTGATTATTAAAGGAATCTGTTCACAGACTGGTAATTTCACCATTTGCGTTACATATACTGCAAATATTTTTAGCTCACCTGAGCACGGACATTATTCAGGATAGAGACTTCATTTTTCATCCAATCTTCATCAATCTTGCACAGTTTGTCTATGACCATAAGATTACAGGTCAAGTTGAATATACACAAAATTGGGTCAGAAACACCGGAGTTATTTCCCTTTGTTTGTGAAAAAAAGGACATAATTAAGGATAGAAACTTCATATTTCATCCAATCTTCACCAATCTTGCACAGTTTGTCTATGACCATATAATTAAAGGTGAAGTCGAATATAAGCAAAATCGGGTCAGGAACATCGGATTTATAGCCCTTTGTGTGTGAAAGAAAATATACAAAAATGGACATAATTCAGGATTGAGACTTAAAATTTCATCCAATCTTCACAAATTGTGCACAAGCTGTTTATGAACGTACGATTACAGGTGAAATCAAATATAAGCATGTTTGGGTCAGAAACACCAGAGTTACTGCCCCTTGTGAGTGGAAAAAACATCGACAGGTTATCAATGATTGACTCGCAAACAAGATTTTTATTCACTGTGGACCAGACTTACACAGTTTGCATATAACCGTAAAATTTGATTGATAAAATGTGATTTCCAACAGTTGCAAACCTTGCATGCAGTTATTTGTACATGGAACATTGATGGTTTCAGAGCCTGCATTTATCATGTATCACCACTGGACAGAAAATTATAAGCAAAACATGGTCTTATAGCACAGCCATCGCAATTATCGCATTACAACTAGTTCTCCAAAACTATCTGCGAAAAAGACATCAAAATCTACTGTTACTGCATTTTCCATAATTGTCAATGACAATGAGAAAGGATCAGGTAAGAATATCGAGAAAAACATATTTGAGAACCATTAGAAAAAAAGCACATCCACCACCCAACTCGTACTTTAGTTAGCCCATTGCACTAACCGATGTTTTAAATCAAATCGATCCAATCCCGCTTCGCGTATTGTTCAGATACCTTAATTTTCAAACCTGTTACAACAGTATGGTTTTCATCTGTACCAGTTCTCAGGTGAGCACTTTGGGCCATCATGGCTCTCTTGTTTTTATTTCAAAGAGCAAACAATAAACACTTCTGGTACAGAAATACAAATGAAATAATGTGTTGTTAATGAATAACAATCAAATATAATTGCTACAAGTATACAGCGTTTGCAGCGCAAAACTTTGGATACGCGGTATACATCTGTCCTCTTCGTAGATATGATTGGCCTTTGGTGGATAGCGTGTACTTATGATAGGCATCTCATTTGTTCAAGCTTTTCCTGATCGAGGTTCAATTCATTAGTCCCTATGCATAAAGGTTAGCAGATTATGCATAAAGGTTAGCAGATAAGTCATTTTATGATATTGTTAAAAATGTGAAAATTGGTGAACAAGTCTCTTTAACCAGTCTGCATGTAATTCTTATTGACAAGTTTACCTACCGGTATTACGAAATTCGGATGTACGAGTTTTCGAATGCTACCATCGCGTTCCTACTGGAACAGGGCCGCATGTTTATATAGCGGTCAAACTATGACGTACCCTTTGTGTCAAAAGTACATAAACGCCTGCTAGCTAAATATAGATGTAACTGTTGTTATAAAATTGTAACCGCAGTTACAATTTTACAACTGCAGTTATAAATTTGTAACGGCAGTTACATTTACAAATATAACCGCAGTAATAATTCATACCAACAGTCATAAAATATGGCAATCGTCATAAAATTATAACCGCGGTTACTTTTTTCTGACCAAATGCTTAAGTTAAGCTCTAAGTCTGTTTGGCGAATTATATAAGGCCTTTTTGTCAACATTGCATTTATTTATTTAAATAAGATTTTTTAAATTATAAAAACAATTTAAAGATACATATTTTATAAATAACTGAATCAGAAAAAAAGTGTAACTGTCATATTTTTTACTTTAGGTATAAATTGTAACTGCAGTTATATCTGTAAATGTAACTGCTGATACAAATTTATGACTCCAGTCATAAATTTGTAACTGCGGTTACAATTATATAACAACAGTTACATCTATATTTATCTGCCGTGCATATATGTACGTTTGAAACAAAGGGTACGCCATACAAAACTGACCTGTGTACGGTCGCTCAACATGCTTGGGGTTACATTCGAAGAAGCGGAGGTATAGTGCTTTGCAAATGTCTGTCTGTCGGTATGTCGGTAGACAAAAGCTTGTCCGGACTATTACTACAGAACCCTTATGCTTAGGTTCTTCAAACTTGGTAGGTAGGTTGACCATGGCTAGTAGAGGATCCCTATTGATTATTGGGTCCTTCAGTAAAGGTCAAACGTTACAAAAGATGTCCAAAAAAACTGCCAATGGTTGCAACACATTGTTCTGACAATAACTACATACCCCTTATGCCTAGTATCTTCAAACTAGTTTCTTCAAACTTTGAAGACTTGATAGAAAGGTAACCTATCTACCAAGTTTGAAGAAACTAGGCATACGGGTTACGTAGTTATTGTCTGCAAATGGGCTTACAACTATTGGTCATGACTAGTCAATGATCCTGTAACTGAGGTAATGGTACTTCGTTAGTGCAGTACAACACGTCTGTTAGGTTCGATCCTTTAATAACGTCTGATAAGAATAAACAACAATAACAATAATGAAGTCAACGTAAAACATACATAATTGCGGAAAATCGCGTTGACGTTATATAATACTTAACATCCTGGGGGGCGCAAAAAGATTACAATCCACATGAAAAAATATCACGCATATACGTTTATATGAATTTTAAAATGTCTATGAATTTATGTTTATGCATCATTAAAACGTTCATGTTCACTGGTAACCTCTAACGTATAGAGCTTCGCAATAGGCCTCGTAGTGACTCCTCGGGTGGTCCTCACGTGAGCAGCTCGCGTAAGACCGTCTCTTCTGGTGATGAGCTCCTGTACCACACCCGGTTTCCATTGACTGCGGGGGCATTCGTCGTGTATCTGCACCACGTCTCCATTGGCTATAGTCTGCAACGTCGTCCCTGAGAGTTTGTGTGATTCACGAAGAGCCGTCAGGTATTCGGTCCGCCAGCGTTTCCAAAACCGATTAAGGAGTGCATTGTGTTGCTGCATACGTCTGCGGTATGTACTTCCGTCTTCTCTACTAGTTTGAGCTTCTATCTCTATCGCTATGTTGTTGTACGGAAGCGACGTAATTCTCCGGCCGGAAACGATATGTGAAGGTGTTAGAGGTTCCCAATCGTTGCTATATGACGGTAGATGTGTCAAAGGTCTATCGTTCAGCATGGCTTCTATTTCGGTGACAACGGTGTGCAATGTCTCCATGTTAGGAGTGAGCGGCCAAGCACCTTCTTCAGTGCAGAGATCCCTTTTGATTATTGGGCTCTTAGGTCAAACGTCAAGGTCAAACTGAACAGTATTTGTAAATCCTTGTCCAGACAATAACTACAGAACCCTTAAATCTAAGTTCTTAAAACGTGAAAGGTAGGTTGGAGATGACTAGTAAAGGATCGCTATTGAATATGAGTCATTGAGTTAAAGGTAAAGGCCAAGCTGACAAATAGTGTTTTCAAACTATATTAACAATGCAGTAACTGTAAGACGTTGAATTCCGTTCATTGACCACGTGCGAGAAAACGGAGACTATTATAAAAACGAATGCCGGCACACAAAATGTACTGCATTAATAACTAAATACAAAACGGTTACGTTCGAATGTATGTCAAAGAACTTTGATTTTAAACGTATTTTGTTTAATATTTTCGGAACTAGATTTCGCGCATTTACCCCGGGTTTGTGCAGAAGTAGCATAGTTTTGATAGTGAACCGTATTAGTACAGGTCTATGTCTGTGACGTGACCACTATTTATAGAATGGGATTGCTAGTGAACTGCTTGTTCATCGTTGTGTGTGCTGTAGAGAAGAGTGTTGACATTTGTAATTAATTCAGATGTTAAATGGTTTACTAAAACGCTGCATTATCAGATGTTAGGTTGTTTCAGTGGTTTCGTGCAATATGGGTTTGTTTTGTACCCAGGTGACATTGCTACTAGTATATCGAGGATTGAGCGTGAAAGCGTTGTATCTGACGAAGACACGTTTGACAAATACAACAGCTTCACGTTCAACCCTCGATATAAAACAGGCAATTATTGTAATTATTTAAAAACGGGATAGAAGTTGACATTTTCAGGTTCTTCTAATTTAAATGTAGAAAATAAGAATTTCAATACGTGTATGTGCTTCCGTTATACAGAGAACGTGTTATTTATTAAAGGGATTATGTCTACGAACAAAATGTGTTCTACTGCAATATATAAATGATATTATATGGCAGAAATGCGTTCTACTGCAATATATAAATGATATTATATGGCAGAAATGCGTTCTACTGCAATATATAAATGATATTATATGGCAGAAATGCGTTCTACTGCAATATATAAATGATATTATATGGCAGAAATGTGTTCTACTGCAATATATAAATGATATTATATGGCAGAAATGTGTTCTACTGCAATATATAAATGATATTATATGGCAGAAATGTGTTCTACTGCAATATATAAATGATATTATATGGCAGAAATGTGTTCTACTGCAATATATAAATGATATTATATGGCAGAAATGCGTTCTACTGCAATATATAAATGATATTATATGGCAGAAATGCGTTCTACTGCAATATATAAATGATATTATATGGCAGAAATGCGTTCTACTGCAATATATAAATGATATTATATGGCAGAAATGCGTTCTACTGCAATATATAAATGATATTATATGGCAGAAATGCGTTCTACTGCAATATATAAATGATATTATATGGCAGAAATGTGTTCTACTGCAATATATAAATGATATTATATGGCAGAAATGCGTTCTACTGCAATATATACATGATATTATATGGCAGAAATGCGTTCTACTGCAATATATAAATGATATTATATGGCAGAAATGCGTTCTACTGCAATATATAAATGATATTATATGGCAGAAATGTGTTCTACTGCAATATATAAATGATATTATATGGCAGAAATGTGTTCTACTGAGACGCATTAATCAAAGAAAGTATCAAATATAATATACAACATAATATACAATATAATATACAATATAATATACAATGAGGTTTTCGAAATAATCAGCAGAAATGCTTGACAAAAAAGCTAAGCAGGTATCGAACTCGCCACTTATGAGTCATAGGAAGCAATGACAGTATACAGCGCTTTATCCAACTGCGCTATATTGAAATTTAAAGGAACGTTAGTAAACTCTGGTTATAGAAAACACGCATATTTCTGACGTCAACATGAAAACAAGAAAAAGGCCAAAAACGCGACCCATATTATAAATTGATTTTTATCTCAGAATGCGTAAACCCTTTTTCATTATAAAAACATTTTTTTTAACCGTTATTATATGCAAGCTGAAGTCTATGAAAAATGTTCAAAGATGTCCCCCAACCCTTGAAGTCGTTTTGTTTACAATATATATATATTGGGAGTTGATTTTGCAAGCTATAAAACATGTACAAAATTAGAAGATACCTAATGCAACTTATCGTACGAAAACACGTTATTGAATTAAAACACTACTATTTCAGGACATAAACGTTTTAGTATTTGTATTTAGGCTGTGCCCATATCCTCAAGGCTACTTTGTGAACATTTAATTACATTTCTAAAAATCATACTTCTTTTTAGGTCCGTGGCTGGTTCAGTAAATGTTTCTTTTGTCTTAAATGGTTATACATATAGTTAAAAAGCATAAAAACTGTTTGGGTTAAACGCATTCAGATGTCTCAATATATCAGGGACGTTCTGTGTAAATGGAATAACGATATTTCAGAAGTCTAAAATCACATTGGCTTTGTGTAAATGGAATAAAGACATTACAGAAGTCTCAAATAACATTGGAATTGTGTAAATGGAATAAAGACATTACAGAAATCTCAAATAACCTTGGAATTGTGTAAATGGAATAAAGACATTACAGAAGTCTCAAATAACATTGACATTGCGCGTAAAAGGAATACAGACATTTCAGTGGTGTCAAGATAGCAGTGACATTATGTGCATACGGAATACAGACATTTCAGTGGTGTCAACATAGCAGTGACATTCTGCGCAAAAGGAATACAGATATTTCAGTGGTATCAAAAGGCAACTTTCTGTGTAAAAGGTATAAAGGCAGTTTAGTGGGGGTCAAAATAACGGTGCTTTTCTACTCAAACGGAATTTACAGACATGTCGATGGTGTAAAAATAACAGTGATAATGTGCCTAAATGGAATAAAGACACATCAGATGTCAAAAAATAACAACGACACGGTGCGTATATGGAATAAAGCCCTTTCAGATGTTGTCTCAAAAGAACATAGACCTTAAATAAGGTAAATCGAATGAAAAAAAATCGAAAGGGGCAGCAAGAACTTGAATCCTGCTAGGATCTAAACGTTTAAAAACTACTGCAATTCATGTACACCAAAGTTACGTAACGAAAAGGGACAAAATAACGGTGATAGATAGATGCATAAATAACGAGAGTGAATTAATTATTCATAAAATAAGTTCTGGTATTATTATTATCAAAAATATCAAATAACAGAACTGGATTTAGGTAACACAAGAAAAATGTACAATTACAGTGTAAAGAAGACAAAATAAATAATTTGTCGAAGTGTTAATATGATGTTATTCTAAAATAAAACATTAAGAAAATATTCTAGTCATACGAATCATTAACTACAGTGTAGTTTCTTTGACTTCTTTTCTTTTTCAAATATGGACACCCATCTTTTCTCTAGAACCACGAGGCATTTCAAGTGGACACCAGCGAAATCTTCTATGAGACAAGTCATAGCACAAAAAGCAACTCCTGCAATAAAGAACATCTCCCTCTACCATGAATTTATACTATCCCCCAGGCAAAAAGACTATCTTCAGCCTTTTTTATGGATGACCGTGTCAAAAGCCGAACGAGTGTCCGTTTCAGAATTATTCGTTTCGGTCAGCGTATAATTACTGTCTCAACGTGCGTGGAAAAAAGTGGTTCCGGAAAAGTTATGTTTTGGGCAAGTCTTAAACAAGGTTGAAATCAAGAGTTTTCATTTCTTTTTAAGACCTAACCTTCTGTTCCGTATTACTAGATGCCATGTGTTTTTGACCACGGAACAACATTCGTGCGTAAGGGTATATACTTATCTATAATTTATACTGGGTCACATCTCGTACACAATGTCAATGGCTGGGAAATGTTGTTTTAGTTAAGTCATAAACATAAGTACATACGAAGATGTGCATCAAGACATAATTATTACTTCAAAAAGAAGTGAATCGATAGTAAACTAGTAGAATTTCTAGTACAATAATTTCACATCTGGAAACATAGAATTTCTAGTACAATAATTTCACATCTGGAACATAGAATTTCTAGTACAATAATTTCACATCTGTAACACTATTGAAACTTAATATGTTTCTAAAATTAACAAAGGCACATATTTTGTCAAAAAATAAAAAAAAATCTGTATAAATTGAAAGGAGTTTAGCTTTCAAGTGTATTTTTTTACCCCATGCATGTTAATTTAGTTAATTTTTATATAACAAGTATACGATTTTGTGTGTTGCGTTTGTTTGGAAATACCAAAGCATGTTGTTTTTTTATACGTAGACGTCGCACGAAACTGGTGATTCATACGTAGTGTAACGTCACGTCATCTTAAATTTGGGCGTTTTTTTAAATAGATGGATAAACAGAATACACGGGGTGTTATTGCATCGAATGTATATGAGTATTGATTCTAACATGATGTATACTCACTTATTTTTCTATAGACGAAGAACATAATTATTGTTGTTAAACTACTCAAGGACCAACGCAAAAAAGTAGTGGAGAATTGTAAAATATTGTTCTCATTACAGTTGCAAAAGTAGTTGTCAAATCATGTTAGAATCGAAATAATTTTCGCATTATCGTTGTTTATCGGCCAATAAACAACCCTTTGTCGTGTTCGCCCTCGTGGTTTAATTCTAACGCATCAGAACTCCAAATCATTGTCTATTGGTCGATAAACAACGATAAATAGAAAATTATTTCTTAATAATAGGTACATAATTTATTATCGTAATGTCGTTGACAACACTGGCAAGTATTTCATGTTCGTCAATAGAAAGGGTAACAGCTGTATCGGCACTGTGCTGCACAATGTAAATTAATGAGTTCGTGTGCATTAGAACTTTCTTTTTTGTATGAGATGATTTATGTGAATATTAATACATTGCACATGTTGCTAAAAGATTAAAGGGACCTGTTCACAGATTGACAATATTCAAACTTGTTGTCACAGATTCGGAAAATAAAAGAAGCAGTGTATAAAAAGGAGTGAAATAACACAACTGACCAAAAACATATTTTAAATACCGTTTCGTTAATGCGAAATAAAAAGTTAAAATGGATAAAATTTTAAAGCGTTAGTAACGCTAAACGATGGAGAGTTTCTGTTGTTTTCGTTGAAATGGTTCTTGTTTAAGTACTTGACAAGTCAAGACGTTAATTCATATGGCATATTTCAAAAATACAAAAATCTGTGAACAAGTCCCTTTAATGAATGCACTGCATTGCCATTGAAGCCATGTTTCAGTTGAACGACTCCATTGTCGTAGATTGAAGAATTCATTTCTCTCATGAAAACTTTTTCACAATAATGTGAAGTCATAATACAGATGCTCACTTTTTATTGTCAAATAGCGTTTAACTGCTTTTTGATTACGGGCTCTTGTTTGCAAATTGCAAAATACCTTATGAAAAAAAGCTACGATTTATTACATTATTTGTCATCAGAACGTCATCTAAAATGATTAAAATGATTTTAATTCTGCTATTCCAAAAGCTTCATTAATAGACGAGTTATAAATACTGCATTGATAATCAGTCAAATTCTAATTTTATTGAGATAGTATCTTTAATCGCAGTGACTCCGACGTTACTGAATATAATGACTGTAAGAAACCGCATTTCACGGCCCCCATTTGGTCATTAAGCGCAGCAACTGGATTCAAGCAATTCAAACATAAACAATTGGGAAATTTTAAACGTCGAAAAGGGCCCGGATGAAAACGTGTTATCATGGCGATAGCCTCGTTTGTACCGAGATAGCTGGCTGACACAGTCATCTGGGCTGAAATTCCTCGGAAAGAGCAGGCGACTTTCATCGGCCAAGCTGTTACAGCCATTTCACGTCAGCTGTATTTGTTTTTGCGAAACCAGAGAAGCAGCTTTTATATGCGCGGCAACCAGCTCTTTTCAGACGTATGTATATACGACTACACGTGATCGCAGCGACATCTGGCGACCTTCCGTGATAGCTGTTTAGTCAGGGACATGCGCACATCAGCTGTGGCCGATAAGATCCGCTTTGTGATTCGCTGTGTTCACAACAAATATAATTTTTGGTGAACCGCGAAATAAAATTTCTTTGAAACTCGATTTTATAGAATGTATGAACGATAGTGTACAGCATGTATATACATGCACTCTTATATAGCGTGCGCTTTAAGTCTTTAAAATTGGAAATGAACATTCTTAATCTCAAAATTAGTCCTGGGCAATCAATTTGTCTATGCGAAATCCAATAAAATTTGTTAATAAAAGGGTAAAATATGAAACATATAAGTAATATTTACTAGTTTGAGACATTTTAGTGTAAAATGACCCATCTATCCATCCATCCATCCATCCATCCATGCATCCATCCATGCATCCATCCATCCATCCATCCATCCATCCATCCATCCATCCATCCATCCATCCATCCATCCATCCATCCATCCATCCACATCCATCCATCCTTCCATCCATCTATCCATGCATCCATCCATGCATCCATCCATGCATCCATCCATCCATCCATCCATCCATCCATCCATCCATCAATACATACGTACATACATACATACATACTGCGTTAAAAAATAAACGGATATGTTAAACAGACCCTCAACAAAATAATACTTCAGACGTAATGGGTAACTTCTGGGCTACATGTATTGACATAATCCGATATAGGAAATCATAAACGATAAACGTGAACTGCCCAGAAAACACCACGTACTTCAAGCTGATATTTATACTAGTACAACAGACCCGTCTGTTAAATAAATCTGCAGTTTTCGAATACTGACACAATGTGTACATAACGCGTTAATTTCCATGAAATTGTTAAAATTGTTTAACAACAAACAAACATCTTCCTCAATAGTGAAAATAACATAATAAAATGTTATAATTAATATTTTACTGGGCATCAATAACGTTTTAAGATACAGACATTGTCGCAGTAATTCCGAACAAAAGACTCGTACAGAATGCACTGCACTTGTACATGTATATGTGTGCAGAATGCACTGCACTTGTACATGTATATGTGTGCAGAATGCACTGCACTTGTACATGTATATGTGTGCAGAATGCACTGCACTTGTACATGTATATGTGTGCAGAATGCACTGCACTTGTACATGTATATGTGTGCAGAATGCACTGCACTTGTACATGTATATGTGTGCAGAATGCACTGCACCCGTACATGTATATGTGTGCAGAATGCACTGCACTCGTACATGTATATGTGTGCAGAATGCACTGCACTCGTACACGTATATGTGTGCAGAATGCACTGCACTCGTACACGTATATGTGTGCAGAATGCACTACATTCGTATATGTATTTGTGTGCAGAAAGCACTACACTCGTATATGTATATGTGTGCAGAAAGCACTGCACTCGTACATGTATATGTATGCAGAATGTACTGCACTTGTACATGTATATGTATGCAGAATGTACTGCACTTGTACATGTATATGTATGCAGAATGCACTGCACTTGTACATGTATATGTATGCAGAATGCACTGCACTCGTATATGTATATGTATGCAGAATGTACTGCACTCGTACATGTATATGTATGCAGAATGTACTGCACTTGTACATGTATATGTATGCAGAATGTACTGCACTTGTACATGTATATGTATGCAGAATGCACTGCACTTGTACATGTATATGTATGCAGAATGCACTGCACTCGTATATGTATATGTGTGCAGAAAGCACTGCACTCGTACATGTATATGTATGCAGAATGTACTGCACTTGTACATGTATATGTATGCAGAATGTACTGCACTTGTACATGTATATGTATGCAGAAAGCACTGCACTCGTACATGTATATGTATGCAGAATGTACTGCACTTGTACATGTATATGTATGCAGAATGCACTGCACTTGTACATGTATATGTATGCAGAATGCACTGCACTTGTACATGTATATGTATGCAGAAAGCACTGCACTCGTATATGTATATGTGTGCAGAAAGCACTGCACTCGTACATGTATATGTATGCAGAATGTACTGCACTTGTACATGTATATGTATGCAGAATGTACTGCACTTGTACATGTATATGTATGCAGAATGCACTGCACTTGTACATGTATATGTGTGCTGACCAGGGGCCCTATCCACACATCGCCTAAGAAGAATCTTTACTTAACATACATTATTGTGAACAATTCAAACAACATTTCCTTGAATTTCCTTGTGAAAATCATTAGATTCTTGTTTATATTTGAAATATGGTTAAATAAAATGCATAAGTTAAAGTTGATTCTTTACAATAATAAAACCACTTAAAACAAACTAAACTATAAATGAACCAGCAACAAACTTTAGGAATTTTATGGTTTTAAGAAATTTACTTAAGTTTTCATCAGGGATCTTTGTGGATATGAGCCCAGGGGCCGTATTCCAGAAACATCTAAAGTAAAATCTTATCCTTAACCTTAAAATCATTACTTTTCATAAACATTTTATATCAAACTTAAATGGCATTGTGAGAAGTGTATATAAATTACAACCTAGTAGTAACTAGTGTATACTAAACAATAAAGTGATTCACACATTACTATGCAGTTTTAAAAATATTACATTACAAAAATTGGAACTAAACTGAAAATAGTTTAAGATAAACTTAGATGTTTGTGGAATAGGGTCCCAGAATAGTAAATCTCTACTGCTTCTTCGAGAATTACGCATTTAAATGTATTAATTCGACATTTATTTTGCGGAGAAATATAGGACGATCTGTTATTAATGCCTTACATTAATCAATGGGTCAGCGCAAAACTATGCTAAGTCTATGTAGTTATATAGTCATATAGCATAATTTTGCGCTGAGCCATCGGTTTGTTCTCTATATGCACAAAGCCTGTCTACGGCCGTGTTTGGTTCACAAAAGTGTATAGCGTGACCTAATCAGAGGGACATCAGTTACAGGCGATACCCCCGGGACTTTCTTACATCAGCGTCTGTGACTACAATATCTCCCCCGGGGCCGGGGAAAGTTGCATGACAGGCCGGGGGTTAATAGAGTACTTATTATGTAGTAGTTCGTGGGAAACAAACAATTGCGTATTATGGACAACTACGTGCAGCCACATGTCGAATTTACTTTTGATGCCATTGTATCGAATAAAATAATGTAACATGCTTAAAGAGGGACTGTACGATGTTTTTACCTTTATTTCGAATCTATTTCGTTACCGACTAATACAATACACCTTTATATAACATAAGTGAATGGTTATACTCTATATTTTCGAACAGCCCCTAATTAAAAACTGCTTACAAATATTAAAATTATACCAAAATAAGAAATCTAACGTGCTGAAAATGCTTAACACAATACTAATGTTACAAGTACATGTGAATACAAAATGTCATTATTTTCAATAACGTTTTTCTTCAACCATTCGTAAACATATGTTTCGTAGCAAGAAATAGAAATTGGCCCATTGGAATCACTGGCAATACATATGTTAAATGATTTCATTCGTTTGATTGCCAATACATGTTGCAGGCTTTAAGAATAGCCGTCACTCGTGCACGAGTCAGTGCACGAGACAGAAAATGTTACACGTAAGCATCGGAGATACGCTTTCTATTAAATTATTCCTTTTGTTTCTAACGATATATTTTGCAGATTAAGACTTCCAGCACATGTACATGTATTTCATATGTCAAACTTGTTCCTTAATTAGTTTAAAGATCTATTCGTACATGTTTATAGATAGATCTTTGATAAGAATGTTTGCCAGTCGAGTCTTTCGACAACGACAGCAACAACAACAACATTTATTCAGCAATAAAGTTTATAAAAAGCTTTTAACCTTCATTAAATAGGCCAACATAAATATCAAATGCCGATAGTTATAAGATTTTGCCTATTTTTGCAGCATAATGAAGATGCACATTTTTACTGAATATTAGCACAGTGCAGGTAATTATTTTCGATTAAATACATTGTTAGTGTTACACTGTGACATTTTGAATATGGTGATACACATTGATTTCATGTACGGAACAGAAACAAAAATTAATATTAAACTTATTATAGTAGTATAATAGATCATCACTTGCTTTAAAAATGGAGAAAATGTAGATATTATTGTACATTATATATGGTACAAAATTTTGATAGCTAGAATCAATGAGACATACACATTTACCATTCATATACTCACAAATAATAAGTCTGTGTGTGATACTATGACAATAATAATATCATAATATACAATGGATAAAAGTCAGAAAAGTCAACATTTACAATGATGGATTGTTTAAAGTGTGTATGTACGATCTTTCATATAAATTATTTTCAAAAAAGCAGATAAAAATGACAATACAACTTGAAAGCAAACAGACAAAGATAAAAATGACGAAGGAAACACTTCAATATAATATGGAATAAATCAACAAGTACTAGTGTCGAGTTTTCCCATCGTTTATTAGTGTTGTGTAACCTAAACCAACTGTCAAGTCAACGTAACTACATGTATTTTGTGTTTTCGTATGTGCAGACGAAAACTATTCGGTGATTAAACATTGGCTTATTGTTCGTCTAAAAACAATGTTTGTTTTTAACTTTTATTCCATTTTAAATAGAGATATGTGGTAATTTACTTTATTTGGTTAATTTTATTATTCCATTATATCTGTTGTAAGATCGTACATACATACTTTACATGTATTCCTTGTATTCTATCATATTAAGCTGCCACTGTTAAAGACGTTTGGGTCTTTTATTTTTTACGTGGTTCTGTCAGGAAGATTATACAGAATCTATTTTAATATTAAGATCGACAAAATGGGTGCACGAAAGTGGTTATATAGAAACCTTACATATCGACAAAACAGGTGATATTGACTACGTATCCATATTAATGACGACGCAGTTTTATAACCGGTTCTAAAACATCAGCAGAGGAATCTTAAGGGCTTTGTACAAATATAAACAAAGTGAAACTCCAGCTGCAGCAGAAGGAGAGGACTCTTCGTAGCAGCATGAGGTCCTTGATTTACGTCGAGTGACCAATTGCCAACTCTTCGTAGCAGCATGAGGTCCTTTATTTACGACGAGTGACCAATTGCCAACTCTTCGTAGCAGCATGAGGTCCTTTATTTACGACGAGTGACCAATTGCCAACTCTTCGTAGCAGCATGAGGTCCTTTATTTACGACGAGTGACCAATTGCCAACTCTTCGTAGCAGCATGAGGTCCTTTATTTACGACGAGTGACCAATTGCCAAAAACAACACACACAAAACACAAATATGGATAAAAATTGGGCCTTGAAACGGTCAATGCGAAGCATGGGGTGTTTTAATTGAAACTAAATTATAATTCCTTTATGATTTACATACAATACATCATCGTTTTGCCTTATTTATATAATCCGGACTTTTTTTCATATATTGCACATAATATATTACTTATTTTTACCTTTGTTATATGCCGATATTAAGTAATAATTACTTTAATGAGCTTAATTTTATGTTGTTTTTTTCTTCATATAATGCACATAATATATTACTTATTTTTACCTTTGTTATATGCCGATATTAAGTAATAATGACTTTAATGAGCTTAATTTTATGTTGTTTTTTTCTTCATATAATGCACATAATATATTACTTATTTTTACCTTTGTTATATGCCGATATTAAGTAATAATGACTTTAATGAGCTTAATTTTATGTTGTTGTTGTTGTTGTTGTTTTTGTTTTTTTTAATTGCCCCAACCCCTCTTCGGCCCTCTTCGGAGGCATATAATATAATAGTTCCTTTAATGTGGCAGACGGGAATGCAAAAACACACTGCGCGAACAAATGTGCAACCAACGTATCATGACAATCCTATCCATGACCGTATAAACATGTAGACCTTTTCAATAGCATTTTGCACGCTATAACACCATGCTAAAAATATCAGCGAACAACTTTTCTTGTAAAAATAATAAAAAAAAGCTAATGGCATTTCTGCGGATTCGAAGTAAGCACGAAAATCTCTGTGCGACTATGAATTAGAAAATAGCGGTTTAACGGATTAGCGTTCGACTGTCGCGGGTTGTAGTGCTAATACCAGACAGACCTTGCGATTTCGCCCTTGTTTTAACAAGACAACGCAACCACGCCGGTTTTAATTTAAGAACATGCATATCGTTTATATTAGGAATTTCTCCACTAGCCGCCTTTAAGTCAAAACAGATGTGCAATCGTAAAGACGGTTGGCACAAACGGGTGTTATATATCCGGTCGGATATAATTTAAGATATTAGTGTTTAATATGGATGGATGAAGTTTATTGTAATTTTTGGGGGGGCACAGTACGCAAAAAATCGCCTTGATCGTCCGCCTTATATATTTATATATGAATAAAAAAAAAATATAAAAAAATTAATATAAAAATTAACAAGTTGATGTTGACCTTGTTTTCCGCGTTTTCTTTTTTTCCAGCAACTTATACCTCCACTGCATAACATTCCAGTTAGAATTATCCGTTTATCGGTGTTGCGTAGTGAGCCCAGTCATCGAGTCACGTCATTACGCGCCGTTTTAACACGTATTTGACACTCACGTCTGCCACATTGTCATCAATTTTCATTACGCTGCGCCTCGATGTACAATGCAGTTACTGCGCTATCGCTACGCTACCGTTGCATTTTACAACGTACCACAACGTGTCATTACGTAGCTGCGTTGATGAATGCAGTACATATCGCAGCTAAGCGTAAGAATTTAACGAGAGTGATGCGTGGCGCATCGTAGTTTAACATAGCGAATAACGTAGCAATTGACAGGACTCTCGTTCTGTTCACTTTGTGCTACGTAAAGATCACGTTGTTCTTCGTTGTGCTACGTGTACCACTGCGTATGAGTACTTCGTGGTAAAACGTAGCAGTATTTTGAACATGTTCAAATTTCAGATTTGTAGTTTACGTTTAACTACGTACCTGCCAACTTGTGCCACGTTGAGGCCCGTTATGGCCACGTTGAACCACGTACGTTGCGCAACGTAGCTAAACGAGGCGACGAAAACGTGACACTATGACTGTGGTATAACTGGACAGCATTTCAATGTCAACCATTTCGTTTAAGTTTATAGTCACCATTGTTCTCAAGACATTTGATTGTATAATCAAAAGTCAAAAGTTGGCCTAGATAGCTGCACTGAAACAATACTATGCCATACATCAGAACTGTCTTCAACTGTTCCTCGTGTAATAAAAACAAAATGAGGTAAAGAAATCCTGCGCATATAAGTACAATATAATCAACGATTATTCGAAGCTATATTCACAATACACGTGACACAATTTCATAAGCGTGTGTAATCTATATATGGCTAGCCTCATGTTGCGAATTCTGGGTCACACTCTTTTCTGTTACTCTCTTATTAAAAGGACCGTCATCTCCCAATGTATTAAATCAATATTGCAACACCGGCACTATGCAGCACTGCAACAAGGAGCATTAAACGATTACTGTGCAAACAAACATTACTGCTATTCCATTTTCAATAAAGCGACCCCTTGCGAGCCGGGTATGCTTACAATTTCTGCAAACGTAACCGTCCGTGTGAAATTAACTTCTGTCTCATTTTGGTTCGCAGCAGGAGCCCGGATTAACAGCCTGTCTTCTCAGTTAGTCTCGCTTTAAACCACCCGAGCGCTGTCTAAACAGGGACCTGTCAAAACGACGCGTTTTCTAACATGATACAATTTTAACATCGCATTATCATCATATAATACTCATCTCGTTTATCCGTTTGTTGCGGGATTTGGGAAAACTTTGGGCCAAATCTCGTCTGATACAAGATATGACGATGCTGTTGCATTGTGCGATGTGCCCCGAGTTGCCCGGATTGTACCGCATACAGATTCACGCATTGTCGGACCGTATTTGTTTGTCTTTGATATATTGGGTATCAAATGCGCTGGTTTTGATTGCTAAAGATTTCATAGTTAACACGTTTGCTTACACAAGGATATTCATTCAAAGCACAAAAAGAATTTCAAAAGAGCTCGCCGCTGTTTGCCTGCTGGGAAGAATTTTGCGATGCAGGACAGAACACGGATGTCATCCATTTGTTCCGAGTTTCATGGTCAGTCTGAAACGTTCCCCATTGTTAAGTCGTCTGCTTCAAGTTTTGTTGTAAAAAGATATACTACAACCTACGACAAACATTGATTTTCTCAGCTTTGCGATGTAAACAAATGGTTTATGTTCAGTTTTCTATGGAAGCGTCCTGGTACCAGGTGTAAAAATAAAACTAAATACATTTTTTTAAATACTCAATATTAGAAAACTTATCTCTTAATTACGACTTTTTATCTCGTTATTACGACATAGTATCTCGTAATTACGACTTAGTATCTCGTAATTACGACTTTTTTTAAATCTCGTAATTACGACTTTGTATCTCGTAATTACGCCATAGTCTCTATGAATTACGACTTTTTATCTTGTAATTACGAGATACAAAGTCGTAATTACGACATAAAAAAGTCGTAATTACGAGATAAAAAGTCGTAATTACGACTTAAGAGTGTAGTGATGACGCATAGGCCAAGTGTGATATAAGCAGGCTATTGTAGATTGAAATAGTACCAAAAGTACACTGTTTGTCTTTCTGTCTGTCTGTCTGTCTGTCTGTCTGTCTGTCTGTCTGTCTTAAAATGGCTTAAAAAATTAGTTTCTCCATTAGTGACTACCCATTTTTCTCCCCAAAATTGAGGGCTTTTTGCAATTTTGCTGCAAATACAATCAATTCTAGTACTACCTGCTCAGACATGTAACTTACTAAGTACTTGTTTGCAACAGGGAAACATGGGGGTCAAAGGATAAGATTTTTCAATAAATCCCGGTGTCCGTGCGCTCTTCCAAAATCCCTGCCAAAATGGCGACCAGAGCTAGGAATGAGCCTGTCGAATTTCAAGGTCAGCAACACAGTACACCAAGCTTGTTGTAACAAAACAACACATTTTCGAATTCTCTAGACCTTCATTTTAAAACTCAAACACTCAAGTCTGGCATGCATTACTAACGAAACAGTCACAGTTACATCGCTGCTAAAATTTGCTGTAGTCAGAATTTAAAGAAATTTCACCCTGGCCAATTCGCATTTGAGCATAAAGTGTGCATTGCAACCTATATGCAGTTGAATTTAGCGTGAGATGCATCGTAAGCTTTACAGGGAAGAACGCGACAGGCCAAATTAGAACAGGTTATATCATTACAGGACATGACATCTTAACTGTAATCGGATTCATTAATGTATGCGTAGTTTTAAAATAATTACCTTACAACATTGAAACTTAAGTGAAAATATTATTTTTTTAAGATAAGTTTAAGATGTTTCTGGAATATGGCCATAGGCCAAGGAAAGGCAAAGCGGATCATGGCCCATATTTATAATAATTCTGGGCCCCAGGACAAGGAAGGGCAAAGCGGATCATGGCCCATATTTATAATAATTCTGGGCCCCAGGACAAGGAAGGGCAAAGCGGATCAGGGCCCATATTTATAATAATTCTGGGCCCCAGGACAAGGAAGGGCAAAGCGGATCAGGGACCATATTTATAATAATTTTGGGCCCCAGGACAAGGACGGGCAAAGCGGATCAGGGTCCATATTTATAATAATTCTGGGCCCCAGGACAAGGAAGGGCAAAGCGGATCAGGGCCCATATTTATAATAATTCTTAAGTTATTCTTAAGTTGAAAATCAGTCAAAATTTAGATTTTCTGCTTGAAGCACTATGCGTTGGAACACATACATGACAAATACTACATATTTACACACTCGTAATAGCATTGCAACCTCTGTGTCAGAATCTTCCAACAATGAATTTCTTTCCCCAAAAATGCAATGATAACATTTCATAATTTTAAGATTTTTCTTAATGTTCAACTAAGATTCGTTATAAATACAATCCCGGGTCTGAGCAGGGTGAGAAAACAAATGGAAGGCCGTGGTTAGTGAGGAAATGACAGGACAGGCAATGGAAGGACAGAGCAGGGCGAAAAAACAAATGGAAGGCCGTGGTAAGTGAGGGAATGACAGGACAAGCAATGGAAGGACAGAGCAGGGCGAGAAAACAAATGGTAAGCCGTGGTTAGTGAGGAAATGACTGGATAAGCAATGGAAGGACAGAGCAGGGCAAAAAAACAAATGGAAGGCCGTGGTAAGTGAGGGAATGACAGGACAAGCAATGGAAGGACAGAGCAGGGCAAGAAAACTAATGGTAGGCCGTGGTAAGTGAGGGAATTACAGGACAGGCAATGGACGGACAGAGCAGGGCGAGAAAACAAATGGTTTTGAAGGGTCAACATGCAGGCCCAAATGGATGGCAGAGGCATACCAGAGCGTAATAAACACGCGACAACAGGGCGAGCAAATTGAGGACAATTCAGGACGGGCAAGTGATGGCAGGGATGAGGACAAGACAGCAGGTACGGTTAAATGATGGCAGGGACGTTCAAATGACGGCAGGAACGGACAAGTTACGGCAGTAACGGACAGGTGACGGCAAAGACGGCCAAGTGACGGGAGGGACGAACACCTGACGACAGTGACGGACAAGTGGCGGCAGGGACGGACAAGTGATGATAGGGACGGACAAGGTACAGCAGTGACGGGCAAGTGACGGGAAGGACGGCCAAGTGACGACGGAGACGGTCGAGTGACGTCAGGGACGGCCAAGTGACGACAGGGACGGACAAGTGACGGCAGGGACAGACATGTGACGGTAGTAACTGACAAGTGACACTAGAGACGGACAAGTGACGATCATGAAGGACAAGTAACGGTAGTGACGGACGTGTAACGGCAGGGACGGCCAAGGAACGGACAAGTGACGGAAGGGACAGCCAAGGAATGGACAAGTGACGGCAGGGACGACATTGACGGACAAGTGAGAGCTGGGAGTCGTGTGATATACAGGTCGGGCAGGGAGAGTGAGGACTTGGCGCTACAGCATGTACATGTAAATGCATAGGACAAGTCCAGGAAAAAAACACAGGACAGTGCAGACATGCGATTAGACTAGACAAAGAGAAGGATGGTAATGTTTTCTATATTCACCGCCATATGCAAACCCGAAACATTAATTCATTGGTAGTTATTTTTCTTCTTTGAACGGAAGTTAATAAATCCACGTTCCTTGTACAACATTCTCGTGCTAGACACCGGTTTATTAAGTTTATAAATAATTAGATTGTCTTGATATTTCATATCAATATGTCGATGTTATTGCATTTTATAAAGGACAACCCGCGATACCGTATATTATACAAGAGTCTTGATTAATAGACAAAACACAGGAAACGTGTAAACTGCACAGCAGATACAAGCTTCATGGTTTTGAAAAAAAAACGGAACGATTAACACATTAATTACCAATACATTTAACAATATCTTACATTTCTTTATATTTGCCTAACACTCACTAAGTTATATCGCTCATTTACCACTGAAACAAGGTAAAACAACTACGTACACGTGGGATACATATTTCGGATAGGTAAATATTCGGACAGAGTGCCGTATATAGTAGTATTTACAAAACGAATATTCGAATATATTCGAATACCTAAAACGAATATTCTAATATTGATTTCAGTATTCGGTCCCATCCCTAGTCCATTGTATATATACAGAAGGGAAAGTGTCCGTTGTATATACAGTAGGGAAAGTGTCAGTTAAATACAGAACTTAAAGTATCCGCTTGATATATGTACAGAACGGAAAGTGTTCCTTTAAACAGAGCGGAAAGTGTCCGCTGTATACAGAACGGAAAGTGTCCCTTGTATACAGAAAGCAAAGTGTCCCTTTAAACAGAACGGAAAGTGTCCTCTGTATACAGAACGGAAAGTGCCCACTGTATATACAGAAGGGAAAGTGTCCCTTTAAACAGAACGGAAAGTGCCCACTGTATATACATAAGGGTATGTGTGCGCTGTACAGAACGGAAAGTGCTCACTTTATATAGAACGGAAAGTGTCCCTTGTATACAAAACGGAAAGTGCCCACTGTATATACAGAAGGGAAAGTGTTCCTTTAAACAGAACGGAAAGTGCCCATTGTATACAGAACGGAGAGTGTCCCTTGTATACAGAAGAGAAAGTGTCCCTTTAAACAGAACGGAAAGTGTCCCTTGGATACAAAACGGAAAGTGCCCACTCTATATACAGAAGGGAAAGTGTTCCTTTAAACAGAACAAAAAGTGCCCACTGTTTACAGAACGGAGAGTGTCCCTTGTATACAGAAAGGAAAGTGTCCCTTTAAACAGAACGGAAAGTGCCCACTGTATACAGAACGGAAAGTGTTCCTTGTTTACAAAACGGAAAGTGCCCACGATATAAACAGAACGGAAAGTGTCCCTTTAAACAGAACGGAAAGTGCCCACTGTATAAAGAACGGAAAGTGTCCCTTTTATACACAAGGGAAAGTGTTCCTTTAAACATAACGGAAAGTGCCCACTGTATTCAGAACGGAAAGTGTTCCTTGTATACAAAACGGAAAGTGTCCACTGTATATACAGAAGGGAAAGTGTCCCTTTAAACAGAACGGAAAGTGCCCACTGTATACAGAACGGAACGGAAAGTGTCCGCTGTATATACATAAGGGAAACGGACTCATTAAACAGAACGGAAAGTTTCCACTGTATATGCATACGGGAAAGTGTCCCTATAAACAGAAAGTGTCCATTGTATACAGAACGGAAAGTGCCCACTGTTTATACAGAAGGGAAAAGGTCCTTTTAAACAGAACGGAAAGTATCCGCTGTGTACAGAACTGAAAATGTCCGCTGTATACAGAACTGAAAATGTCCGCTGTATATACAGAATGGAAAGGGTCTCTTGAAACAAAACGACAAGTGTCCGCTGTATACAGAACGGCAAGTGTCTGCGTATTGACAGAACGGAAAGTGTTACTTTCACAGGCGTATAAATCTGTAATAAACCACGTTTAATTTGGAATTTGTTGTGTGTGTGCGTGCGTGCATACATATTTGTATTTCTGTGTTTTTTTTATATAGCTGGGACTAGACTAGACTAGAATGGATGGAATATAATGGAATTTGTAAATTATCCTACACAACTTTTTATAAGTCGTTTAGCTATACTAAACAGGAATTTGAACTATGTCCAGCTGCAGTCGCCGGACGTTTAACATTAACCAACATCAACACAGCACTCATTTTTATGACGAAAACTCAACTGGACCAGGGCTTGAACCCGTGTCGTCTGTGGAAGAACAGCAACCTGCCAAGCACTGTAACAATAAGCTGGTGTCATGGACTTTCTGTCTTGTTTGTTATGTATTTGTCACAATTACGATCGCTGTTCATAGGATATATTTATAAGTTATTGATGTGCGTCTGCAAATTAAGCCTGTGAATAAATTGTTTTCAGTCATCGTCAACCCTGACGTCAAGATCTCATTCGCATGAGAACAATGATGTACGGTTCGCAATAAAGGTTTATGAAGTGGTATAAATGCCCCTGTGACACGATGCTGTCACATTGTCCGATAATATTTAACAAGCTTTTCATCGATTACGTAACAGTTCATCCTGTGACGTCATCGCCCACCCTTGGGTACCATTGGCTGAACACATGGCAACGCGCACTATCCCCGCGTCAATCTACGCACCCCCGGTGAACGCCAACAGAACACTTTTTGCTCAAATTAGAAAAGCATACAAGCAGCATTGACGCTGGAGCCTGTGCGATTTACTGCATCGCGACCTCGGCCAATTAAATTCAACCTATTACACTCAATTAAACAAAACACCCGTAATAACCCTTCTCAGTTCTTTCAGGGCTTGAAAGCGCTCGTGTGCAAGTGTTTATCTACTTAAGCCGAACGGGGAGCTGGGCGTCGGTATTGTTGAATTAACAAATAGCCTGTACATAAAACTCGTTCTATCACGAACAAATATGAAAATATTGCGTTCAAATATTAATATGTGTCATAAATTCGCTGGGAGAAAAAGCTCGCACCTGCTCGGTCGCGCGCGGCCAATTAACATCTAGCCAGCGATAATTTGATACTCTTCAAATTCGCGTGGTTCTAAAATGGGAAACAAATTACCTGCTCTTTCAACCCCAGGTAAACGACGCATATTTTACCAAACAATTGTGTACCACTTGTGAAGACGTTATGTTTCGTTACTGCAGAATACATATTATTGTCCGTATTCGATGTTTTATTATTACGCGTTTATTTATGATGGAAATTAAAGGGACATGTTCACAGACTTTTGTATTATTATTTTTTAAATATGCTATTACACGTCTTGTCAAATTGAAAAAGCATCTGAGATAAAAGCATAAGTACTTTATCAAGAAAATAAAAGAAAAAGAAAGACAAAAAGTTACTTCAGCCGGGGTTCGAACCTCATACCACCGGATCAAAAGTCTAACTCGTTACATCTCGGCCAGTCCGTCTTAAATATTGTGTACTTTTTACTTTGTGTAAGAGATTCACGCAACACACGAAAACAACAGAAAAACTCCAAATTTTTCCATCGTTTAGCGTTACTAACGCTTTATAATTTTATCCATTTTAACTTATTATTACTCATTAACGAAACGGTATTTATAATATATTTTTAGGACAGTTGTATTATTTCACTCCTTTCAATACACTGTGTTTATTGTTATTTTTCGAATCTGTGACAGAAAGTTTGAATATTGTCAATTCGTCAATCTGTGAAGAGGTTTCTTTAGGACTGCACAGGCTAATCCGGGACGACACTTTACGCTCATGCATTAAGTCCGGTTTTCCCACGACGCGCCTCATATATTTTTTTCAAGTGCAGGTCAATTTCTTTTTGTTCGTTAATTTCCAGAAGCAATAACACACTTTTTTTTTCTCGAATTGTAAATTTAAAAAAATGTAAAACCGGAGTAATGAAATCTTCAAACTACGCGCTAATTATGGAGATACGGTGTATTACACAGGACGTTCGTTCTCGATGAAAATTCATCTGCAATGCTTAAAATGAAATTAAATACAAAAGCGTTGTTATAATAAAATAGACCTACTACATGCAATGATTGCAGTGACGCACTAAGATTAAAAAAATGATCCTTTTGTGGATCAGGAATATATTGGCAAGTTCTCTACTGGAAAAAAAATGTTACGGGGGACTTTCTTTCATCTCGTATACTGTAATATCATTTTCAGACAGAAGTGCTAATCAAATGCAATGCTCAAAATACATCCAAGTCAAGATTTCTCCTTAAAGGGGTGATCTTTTGTTTTCAATTTATCTTCAGAAAAAATATCGAGAAAAGCCCGTATACCGGTATTATGTCTTTAATTTGGGACAATTTTTGATCCAGATATTTTGTGATTCAAAGGCGACTATTAAGTAGGTCGAAGTCACCGAAAGTAGATGAGATTATTAGAATTTGACTTTAAATCCACAATAAAGTAAAAGTAAGATTTTCCCAGGACTAACTTCGTGAACGTGTTCTCTTATCCAAACATGTCATTGTCATTGCGTGACATTACTCAAACTGACGAGATAATCGGTTAAGATCGGCCTAAGTAAGACGAACGATGGTTGGATCTAGCCTCCGTGGTTAAACCGGCTTCGTGCATGTCAAAACCCGACACATCGTATCTTTCCTGTGACCAGTGCAGTTTGAAACCCAAGATCTGCAGTAACAAAGAATTTCTTTACTTACTTTGGGACCATCATGAAAATGATAAGTTTAAGCGGATCATTTATGGGGATATGGCATTTTCATTTAGTATATATACATCAAGTGTTTTGAATTCACGTCCTTGGAGATTGTAAAAGTGCAGGGACCAAAGTCACGTAATCTCCATCGAAAGCCCGACAAAATATTCATTATATCGTACACTGTGCGTTCTGAAATTGTTTCGAGAGCACGACAAGACTCACACATATGACCATTATTACCGGACATTACGGGGATGGCGCGAGATAACCCGTACATATGACATCCGGTTCCGTGGTGATCTGGGTCAATTAGTGCCGTGTGAAGAGCCTAGCACATGTACACTGCAAGGACGGAGAAATCAAGTGTCCCTATTGTCCAGCTCGTCCTAGAGCATGTGCAAAGAAATGTATTTTTTCCCCAAAATTTTCTACACGAGGCGTGTCGTGGGAAACACTGGCTTTATGCATCTGCGTAAAGTGTCGTCCCGGATAAGCCTGTGCAGACTGCACAGGCTAATCCGGGACGGCACTTTACGCACATGTATAAAGCCCGGGTTTCCCACTACACGCCTCAAATATAATTACCGTACACAGAAGCAGCAAACATCATTTGTCAAAGACGGACAATTATTAATACAAAATGAGATTGCGCCACCTCTGTTACATTGCATCTCGGAGACATTTCGTGCGAAAGACGAGTGAGTATGCAACCCCTGGGATGCGAAGCCGTTGTGCCTACAAGACTGCCATACGTTACAATCCCTTGCATTAACGGGAAGCTAAAATATACCGTAATATATGACCCGGCCCGTGGCTGTAGTTTAGTTAAGAAACAAATTTCGATGTTGAGTTGTTTATCCGTAAATAAAGAACGATTTAAACCCCAAGAACGTTAGCCCGAGTGGTTTTTTAGATACACGCATCAGTACGAAAAATCGTTCTTTATTTGCAGATAAACAACGATAAAGCGATTTCGATTATAACATGACCTGACAATCTATTCCGCAATTACAATGCGAACTATATTTTACAGTTACGGAACAACTTTTTCTTTGTTTTGTTTATTGGCAACTTATCAACGGAGATTTTCTTCGTTGTCTATAGAAAACTCTCGTGTCATATTAGAATATCCCTTAAATACAATAACGCGAAACTAAATGTACCGTTATATATGACCCGGCCCGTGGCTGCAGGTTGATGTTTCATACAAAATATTGGTTTCTTCTGCAAATGTTTAGTTTGTGTAAGCCCATTAACGTAAGTAAATGTAACATCAAATTGTTGACAATAACAACAATATTTGGCACAGTAACGTAGATTCGATGTGGCGAACTGCAAAATACATGCACTACATACATTCTCCATTAAAGTATTATTATGGTCTGATTTGCGTTATTGATAATATCATGATATAAATCACATATATTATGTTTTAATTCTCCTTTTCTGTATTTCTTATGTCAGTGCGACGGTTAATTATTAAACTTCAATAGTTTGTCGTTGTGTTTTGTTGGAAAATTTTCATTTATATGTATTCGTAATTTTTCTCGATTATTAATTAAGCATTGAATAAGCTCTTATTTTTATAGAACAATGCACATTCACATATTGCACATAGAATGCTGTTGATTATTAAATTATTTGTCAATGCTTTTTTCCCGTGACAGCGTTCGTTTTATACACTTTACAATTGTTCAAATAATATGTTCGGTTTTCACGCATGCATTAAAAAAAACTTTAGAAAACTAAACATAAAGCTATTTCAGGTCATATTGCATTATTAACTGCACTGTTCCAACTAAATTATTTTCAAATATGATGCATGAGTTTTCCCGTTGTGGTCTACCATTGTTAGGATTTCGCCAACCACACAAGAATTAATAATCTAATCACATTACTTTTCCTAGCTAATACAAGCTTTCCATGTCGAAAGAACGGATAGAAGTAGAAAATGATGTTTTTAATCTGCCTTTAGAATTGCCGTGGCGTCCAAGCGAATTACGACAGGTAATTTCCTTAGCATCTAATCTAGAAAAGATCCGATCCGCATAACTCGCAGGGTTCGGTATAATTCTACCAATTAATCTTGAAATGCGACCGCTTTACCCTTGAAGCACAGTGGTGTGGAACCTAAACCGGAAATGGCGATGACGTCAGGGCGCGTGCGGCCACGTGATCATCACTGGCGCGTGACTAATCACCGGCTGCATGTTTTTTGCCTGTGTGTGAGAGAAAAACATGTCGTCTGCTGCATACAAAAGTAGTTTTTTTATGAAAACTACAGGTGATATGATTCATTGAAAACTTCAGCGCGCTCGTGAATGATTAATGTCTTGATTAACGTGATATTTATAAAAACAAACACAACAGGAAAAAGGTTCGTCTTGTATCTCCGTCCCATAACGAGAGGACGACTTCATATCTCTAAAACGATAATAAAATATCAATTAATTAATATCAGAGAGAAACTGATTAATGGGCCCAGGTTAATTTCTATGATACACATTTTACCGAGCTATGTTTGCTCGAAGATAATGTTTGTGTGTCGATAGCGCAGTGTGTAATGGGGCAAACAGTAAACCGTATTTATTTTAAAATCTCAAGGAAGTTCCGCATTGATATCACAGAAGAGCGACCGAACGCTGAAGTACTTAGATCTCCAAGGTGTCCTTATATTTTTGTCCATGATCAGGCAACCAGAATACGTGCTTTGTTGCTATGTAGTGTAGTATAAACTGAGTTATGCAGTAACACCTTATAATATTATGTTTTCATTAGGATCCTATAACCAACATTAGCATTGTAATCAAGCGTTCATACTCAACTGTATTTCCCGGTGTCCAATGTAGCCCCCCCCCCCCCCTTTGCATTCGTTTCAAAATACAAAATACATTTTACGAGAGATGGGAAACAACTCATCGTTAACAATACAGCTACACTTTGCGGAGTTATGTCCCAGCTGGTCGTGTCATCCTGACAAGAACTGTGTTTGTATGAATATGAGCATGTAATATTACATATATTTACCTGCCATGTACAATATAACGCTTCAACGCAAGCAATGTCTTACATTTAGACCTGTACCTTTTCTATTTCAATTTGCACCAATTAACTCATAAAACATGACCTTCGTCACGAATGTGTCACTGTGTGTGAACTAAACTTTGTGTGCAGCATCCCTACCAAGGGGACATGTATTGTATACGCTTTTATTACATATGCTATACCTTGTTTTCCGTGTAATAAATACAGCCATTACGAACATTTGTATCTTAAACATGTGTAAGATAACATTTTTTGCGCGTTTTCATTGGCTACATATTCTTTGAATGACCAATCGCATGACGTAACGTCAGTACACAACTTTGAGGATTTATCAACATCTTATGGTAAAATTTAAAAAAAAATCGTTTAAAAGCATGTGATAAAAAAGATCTGACACTCGTTGTCATTTCATACCATATTTTATATTAAACTCTTACAGGAAATTCGTTAGTAAGCACGCCAAAGGCTCGCTTACTAACAAAATTCATGAACTCGGTTAATAAAATATGGTATGGTCAATATGGTATGAAATGACCACTCGTGTCAGATCCTATATCCAAAACTGGTCTTTGTACGTTCGCGCAGTGTAATGAAACTTATTTCTTGTCAGTTCACTACCCACGCACGTTATGCTTTCGAGTCGGTTCACAGTCCACATACAGGACAACGCTTCATATGATAAAGCGAATACTCGTGTAAAAAGGTTGACTGACAGCATTTCATTAATATCTTTACACCATGTCCAGTTTTCTTGGTCAAATACCATTATTTTAATTGTATTATATTAACTTTTTCCGGCACTATATTTCGCCTCTTTAGCGTCGCTTTTGTGTAGAAAAAGCAAACTTTTGCCAGTGAACTGTCTTAGGCTAGAGGTCTATGTCTGTGAAGTGTTTTTTTTTCTTCCGTCTGGCGATATTCTACAGAATTATGACCCTTTCATTATAAAATAGGGTACAGTACATGTATTGCAGTTGCAGCGCTAGAGTTTTCAGGAACTAATTACTCACAATCAACCATACTTCATGTGTAGCATCCCTACAGGGGTGGGGGCGAATATTGGCAGGTTTTCAGGAACTAATTACTCACAATCAACCATACTTCATGTGTAGCATCCCTACAGGGGGGGGGGGGGGCGAGTATATCTTAACTGATTGTCGAAATTTCAAAACTCACTATACATCGGTACTAAATGGTTTTAAATAGAGAATATGCCCAGAGCAACAGATGATGATTTTTCCGGCATTTAGTATTACCCCATCATTAACATTTCTAAAAACAATTGAGTACTGAGTGATTTACTCGAGTACTTGAAATAACGTTACGTCATTAGCATTAAATGGTTGTTTGAAATGCCCGAACTGTATAACTGTAGTTCACAAATATTATTTCCATCAATATGACTGCCATGCATGAATGATGCGATCCAAATCCTCTTTAGGTAACGTCATGGTCCTTTTTAGCTTGCATTGATGGCGACATGCAGTATTTTCGATACATGAATCTCAGTTAAACATTGACTAATCTTTACGCAATCTGTTAAGAGTTTTTAGACCGTTGGCGGAAGCCACCGGTCTTTTGATAGGGTAATTTCCAATTCAGGTATCGCGGAAAACTGATTCTTTTCGTTGCAAGCTACGAATCAGCAAATCGATACCTGAAAGGACTTCTTCAAAACAGCAAAAAAATCACGAATGTTTTAGTTTAAACATATTTATTTCTCTTGTACAACTGGCAGATATACAAATAGATGCACAATACAATAAGAATAAGAAAAGGATTGAAACGAAAGAATTAAAAATTCTTATATGGTTTCTATCCTTGAAATTGTTTTTTACACATATACATGGCAGGGTTTTATAGAACAAACGACGGGCATTTATGCCAGACAAAGATGTATACGTTATGGATATGCTGAGTTTTAGAAAGACAAACAAGTGAGGCGAAAAGAAAAAAAGGAGTGGAGGACTGGTGATGCACGGATTAAGTAAACAGCTGACGACGGAATCGGAATCGGATTGTTAAATAAATCGTCGGGATTCGCTTATATACTCTTAGACGTGAAAAAATATGGTGGCATTTTCATTATCGTCTAGATTTATATTGCCGAATAGAATTAAATTGAGGTCTACGTTGCAACTTATTCTAAAAATATTGTTAATTAATTTAGCTCGTATTGTGTTAAAGTATGGGCACATAAAAAAGAAGTGATAATTCGATTCAATATCACCACAGGAACACAAGATGTCCATTTAGCGAACTTGACTTGGTTCTTAACCGCGTGTGAAGTATTTGTAGATAACGCTTACCAACATAATAGTACGAAGGGCGCTTTACTAAGATTCTGTTTGTTTGTATTTAAAGTTATTCAACGTGTCGCTATTTTTAACTTCCTCTTGTACACTATTCCATTTTCTAATAACTGCGGGTAAAAACGAATTATAATACAGAGTTGTTATAGTTACTGATGTTCGAAGATCATTAGCGTTTCGAAGATTATACCTAGAAACAGAACCAATATGTTGAGGTACCAGATCCGTCAAATACTGAGGTGTAAGTAAATTTTGCATTTTATAAAATAATATAAGCTGATGTTTATCGCGTCGATCTTGCAAAGGTTCCAATTTAATTTCTTTATGTAGTTCTAATAGGGAAACTAATTTTGATGATCCGCATGCAATTCGTGCAGCTTCGTTTTGAATTTTGTCTAATTCGTGTTTTTCTGCCTGGGTGCAATTATCCCATATTACATCTGAGTATTCTAATAACGGGCGTATAAACGATGTATAAATAGTTTCGAGCGATTTTCGATCAAGTTTGAATCAAGTTTGAATCTCAATTTGCGCATAATATAATTCTACTCCAGGCTTTGTCTTTTATATATTAAATATGCATGTGCCATTTGCAAACCTTCGAAAGAATAACTCCGAGATGTTTATGAGAACTGGCATCTGGTATATGTTTGGACAGCATTGTAAAGTGATATTGATTCGGTTGTTGTTTTCTTGAGAAAGTTAATGTTTCAGAAAATTGGAGGGGTTAAATGCAACATGCCATTTTAGAGCCCAGTTATATTTTTTGTCGATGTTGTTTTGTAATATTGCATTTGAGGTGTTAGGGTCATC
The DNA here is from genome assembly GCA_027627225.1 of Congeria kusceri. NCBI lineage: Eukaryota > Metazoa > Mollusca > Bivalvia > Myida > Dreissenidae > Congeria > Congeria kusceri. The sequence continues at coordinate 51,359,016 of CM051027.1, read as the reverse complement.
TAAAATAATGTATAAAAATGTGTCGTCAGCAAAAAGACGAATATTACTTTGGATATCATTAACAATATCGTTAATAAAGATTAAAAATAATAAGGGCCTTAATATAGAGCCCTGGGGAACACCAGCCTCAAATGTAGCCCAGTTAGAGCATGCGCCTGGGAGCACTACGCGTTGGCGTCTTCCATTTAGGTAGTTTAAAAACCAAGAATGTAAGTTTCCGCGAATCCCAATAGCTTGGAGTTTGAGTAACAGACCTTGGTGCCAGACCTTGTCAAAGGCCTTACTGATGTCAAAAATTTAGCTTTAACCTCTAGCCCGTTGTCAAGCGCTTTGCAGAACGTGTCGTATATATAAGTGAATTGGTTTGTGGTAGAGTCACCAGGCAAGAACCCCGACTGAAATGAGGTAAGTATTTTGTTATTAATAAGATGGTTATAAACATGTTTAAATATTATTTTTTCAAAAACGTTTTACATTGTATGAAGTAACGAAATTGGTCGATAGTTACTTGCTACTTTTGGATCGCCCTTTTTAAGAACTGCACTGACATTAGCTTCTTTCCAACAGTTTGGCAATATACATTTGTTGAGCGAGAAATTAAAGAAGTCGCATAAAGGGGTGGACAATTCAGCCCAACACTCTTTTAGAATACGGTTACTTATACCATCAGACCCTGACGCTTTGTCAACAGAAAGTGACTTAAGAATATCGTGAACATCAGTAGGTGTGATAATGAACGACTCTAGCGAGTTTGCAATTGGTACATAGATGGGCTCCGGTGCGTCGTCGTTTTCAATGTAAATTTTTGACTGACTTTGAAATGGTTGTTTAGAATGTTCGCCTTCTCATAACAATCAGTTGTAGTGGAGTTGTCGGCAGGATTTACGAGCGCAGATATTATGTTATTGTTAGGCTTATTGATAAATGACTTAAGAATCCTCCACCAGTCCTTAGGTGAATGGTTATTGTGTTTAAGTTTCACACTTAAGCTTTCGTAGTAATTCTCTTTAGCTTGTCTAATTAATGATATGGTCTTGTTTCTTATTGTTCGAAATTTGGACCAATAATAATCAGTATTTTTCGATTTTGAATATTGGGAAGCCCATTTTCGTTTTCTTATCATATATCGTATCTGTGTATTGAGCCAGGGAGCGTCACGTGGTTTAATTTTGATCATCCTGTTTGGGATACAATGTTTAGCATTACCGATAATAGTATCGGTGATATTAGTGCAATACGTATCAACATCATTACTTGCAATTTTATTCCAATCAAATGTAGAAAAACTTTCACGTAACATATCGTAATTACCATCGTCATATTTCCATATATGACGTTCAGATGCTTGCGCATTTGGCTTATTATATGTAAATAGACCATATATAGGACAATGGTAGCGATGTTGTTGATCAAGAAAAGGTTCGCCAACACCTGATAATGCCAAGCTTTCTGGGTTACTTACTAATAATAAATCAAGAATTGATGAAGACCTTGCCCTAAAATGCGTTGGTTCGTCAATAACTTGAACAAGACTGTACACTTGACACCAAGAATGTTGTTTTCTTAATAATATAGGTTGGCTATTATTTAGGTTAAAATCACCGGTTATTATGATATCACAAATGCCGGTTTCGATTGCTAAACCAATAGAATCGTCGATTAAATTCGTGTATGATGCATCTGCGTTTGGTGATCTATAAAATAACCCAAATAGGGCACGCTTTTTACTCTTAAAGTGAATTTCAATCCAAATGCATTCTACTGAGTTAAGTTCAAGGTCAAGTCTACGTTCGTAGTCGATAAAATCTTTTACATATAACATAACGCCACCAAGACTATCATGTATTCGTTCCTTGCGTTCAGGGGAATGATATGAGGGGATAAGGAGATCGTCAGTTTCTATAGAGTTGTTACGCCACGTCTCAGAAAACGATAATAAATCAAAATTCGAAAGCTCTGCTGTAAGAATGTCCATCTTGTGCCTTATACTCTGCACATTATACTGAATAAACGAAAAGTTATTATGCATTGCCAATAGATCGGACAGTGTGTTAGACTCAGTGACAGAGGAACTAAGAGAACTAAGTGATATGGGGCCTGGGTTTGGTTCAATATCCAAGGAAAGCAACAGGATTATTTTAAGCCATGTCACTAACACGAATGTTAAGAAAGACAAAAATATTCTTTTTACGAAGGATACATTTGAAATGTAGCGCTCGCCTAATATAATGTGTGTATGGGGTCGTTGTATGCGCCGGAAAAGTTGGGATTGACCATTAATGTTGTGAAGAGTCGACTCCAGAGCTATTTCGTTTTTGTACAGTGAGATTAGAACTAGCACGTTAAAAGATGCGAAAAACAATCCGATTGACGTGTATCTTGGTAAAATGTTATGAGTATCCATCATAACACAGTAGGAAAAGTGAATGTAATGCGTTATTCACACGAGTCACAATAATCCTAAGAGCATCAAACAATCCTCCATCCTTTAGACAGTAAAATAAGTAAACAATTGAAATGAGAAAGGTTATAAAAAGTATAGTAGTATATAGTTGGTCATTGTAGCAATCCTCCATCCTGTAGACAGTAAAATAAGTAGACAATTGAAATGAGAAAGGTTATAAAAAGTATAGTAGTATATAGTTGGTCATTGTAGCAATCCTCCATCCTTTAGACAGTAAAATAAGTACACAATTGAAATGAGAAAGGTTATAAAAAGTGTAGTAGTATATAGTTGGTCATTGTAGCAATCCTCCATCCTTTAGACAGTAAAATAAGTAAACAATTGAAATGAGAAAGGTTATAAAAAGTATAGTAGTATATAGTTGGTCATTGAAGCAATCCTCCATCCTTTAGACAGTAAAATAAGTAAACAATTGAAATGAGAAAGGTTATAAAAAGTATAGTAGTATATAGCTGGTCATTGTAGCAATCCTCCATCATTTAGACAGTAAAATAAGTACACAGTTGAAATGAGAAAGGTTATAAAAAGTATAGTAGTATATAGTTGGTCATTGTAGCAATCCTCCATCCTGTAGACAGTAAAATAAGTAAACAATTGAAATGAGAAAGGTTATAAAAAGTATAGTAGTATATAGTTGGTCATTGTAGCAATCCTCCATCCTTTAAATAGTAAAATAAGTAAACAATTGAAATAAGAAAGGTTATAAAAAGTATAGTAGTATATAGTTGGTCATTGTAGCAATCCTCCATCCTTTAGACAGTAAAATAAGTAAACAATTGAAATGAGAAAGCTTATAAAAAGTATAGTAGTATATAGTTGGTCATTGTAGCAATCCTCCATCCTTTAGACAGTAAAATAAGTACACAGTTGAAATGAGAAAGGTTATAAAAAGTATAGTAGTATATAGTTGGTCATTGAAGCAATCCTCCATCCTGTAGGCAGTAAAATAAGTAAACAATTGAAATGAGAAAGGTTATAAAAAGTATAGTAGTATATAGTTGGTCATTGTAGCAATCCTCCATCCTTTAGACAGTAAAATAAGTAAACAATTGAAATGAGAAAGGTTATAAAAAAGTATAGTAGTATATAGTTGGTCATTGTAGCAATCCTCCATCCTTTAGACAGTAAACTAAGTAAACAATTGAAATGAGAAAGGTTATAAAAAGTATAGTAGTATATAGTTGGTCATTGTAGCAATCCTCCATCCTTTAGACAGTAAAATAAATACACAATTGAAGTGAGAAAGGTTATAAAAAGTATAGCAGTATATAGTTGGTCATTGTAGCAATCCTCCATCCTTTAGACAGTAAAATAAGTACACAATTGAAATGAGAAAGGTTATAAAAAGTATAGTAGTATATAGTTGGTCATTGTAGCAATCCTCCATCCTTTAGACAGTAAAATAAGTACACAATTGAAATGAGAAAGGTTATAAAAAGTGTAGTAGTATATAGTTGGTCATTGTAGCAATCCTCCATCCTTTAGACAGTAAAATAAGTAGACAATTGAACTGAGAAAGGTTATAAAAAGTATAGTAGTATATAGTTGGTCATTATAGCAATCCTCCATCCTTTAGACAGTAAAATAAGTAGACAATTGAAATGAGAAAGGTTATAAAAAGTATAGTAGTATATAGTTGGTCATTGTAGCAATCCTCCATCCTGTAGACAGTAAAATAAGTAAACAATTGAAATGAGAAAGGTTATAAAAAGTATAGTAGTATATAGTTGGTCATTATAGCAATCCTCCATCCTTTAGACAGTAAAATAAGTAAACAACTGAAATGAGAAAGGTTATAAAAAAGTATAGTAGTGTATAGTTGGTCATTGTAGCAATCCTCCATCCTTTAGACAGTAAAATAAGTAGACAATTGATTAAGAAAGGTTATAAAAAAGTATAGTAGTATATAGTTGGTCATTGTAGTAATCCTCCATCCTGTAGACAGTAAAATAAGTAGACAATTGAAGTAAGAAAGGTTATAAAAAAGTATAGTAGTATATAGTTGGTCATTGTAGCAATCCTCCATCCTTTAGACAGGACAGTAAAAGTAAGTAAACAATTGAAATGAGAAAGGTTATAAAAAGTATAGTAATATATAGTAGGTCATTGTAGCAATCTTCCATCCTTTAGACAGTAAAATAAGTAGACAATTGAAGTAAGAAAGGTTATAAAAACGTATAGTAGTATATAGTTGGTCATTGTAGCAATCCTCCATCCTTTAGACAGTAAAAGAAAGGTTATAAAAAAGTATAGTAGTATATAGTTGGTCATTGTAGATATGGACTGGTCATTCATATATTTTACAAGTGCCACAAAAATAATAAATGGCATTCATAGTGGCCAGAATTATTGATTGAGAAGATACATACATGTATTTATATGGTTACTGTGCAGATACAGCGTGCGAAATCGGTTATACATAGATACATAGGTACAAGTATGTATATGGTTGCTGTGCAAATACAGCGTGCGAAATCGGTTATACAAAGATACATAGGTACAATCATATATTTAAAAAATGGACATGTATATTACAGTTTTTGTACACATACACCGTTCACTTTCGGTAATACAAAATATACTTCGGAACAATATTTGCATCGAAAACTGTTAGAAATAGCTGTATTGTATACATATTAATTACAAACAATGGTTAAATAAGTATTATATGTGTGACAGTTATGGTGCATTCTATTTTTTACCGTACGGCTCAGAATTTTGAAATGATCTACGTCATCAACGTACTTTTAAATTATTATGCTAATTCATGGAGTTTTGATTTGTATGTATTGCACCTTTTGAAAATATAAATTGAGCTAAATATGGATATATAAGGTATCCTTATCGCATCAATGATATAGTTAATATAAAAAATTTAAAGAGTATAAATTGGTTGATTAGATGCCATGATGGAGTATCTTCAACAGTACTTAACTATGTCAGAATTATAATAATTTTGAATAGTGCACAATGAGATAAATAGGTTAAGACTTTGTACGCTATATTGTACATTATTTGTTGGAAAAGGAATCACATTGTTGTCTGTAATTGTAACACTAAGTTGGTAAATAATCTAACAGAAGCATTTAGATTCGTACATACTTTGCATGGTAGCATACATTGTACTATCAGCAAATTTATTACTGGAGAGACAACGCTGTTAATCGGAGATAAAAACTAAGGTAATCAAATATTCAGCGAGTTTAAAACATTTTGCACGAGATACTTGTATTCCGCAGATATGTTCAAATGACAGCTGACACATTGCTAATTTAAACATGTAGAGTAGAAAATGTATACATCAATCGTTTATTCTATCACGATACTCGCTGATTTATTTAAAGAAAAAAAACACAATTATCGTTGTTAAACTACGCAAAAAGCATGGTAGCGTACATTGTACAATCAGCAAATTTATTACTGAAGAGACAACACTGTTAATCGGAAAAAAACAAAAAAACTATGGTTATCAAATATTCAGCGAGTTCAAAACATTTTGCACGAGATACATGTATTCCGCAGATATGTTCAAATGACAGCTGACACATTGCTAATGTTTTCTTACCTTTAAAATATTTAAGATTATGCATGGCATGTGTATTATAATGCGTATATTATGTGATTTATTACAATTACAGTTTCTAAAAAGTCATTTTATTAAAACGTGTTACGTGTAATCAATTGCACCCCTATTCTCTTACTTGAATGTAACCGAAAAAATATTCACCTTTGTGTCCTGGAATGAGACCACTAAATTAATGCGCTACATCAATTATTTTGACTCATTGTGAAACGTTACCGATCGTATTTTTTCTCACATTACCGATTCTTATTCTAAATATTTTGACAATAAATTACTGCATTGTATTAATTTTAAACTGTAGTAAACTTTTGACTCAGTTGGCTACGAATCACTAACATTCGATGCTCCTAACTACCACGCTCTAGGTTACGCATGCGCAAATAAATTCCTTCATTGTTACATATAAAATATACAATGTTAGATCTCAATATTCACCATGACCAAGCTACTTTTCAATATATCACCATACATCGTTGGAAAGATAAGGCCATAACCTTTTGAAAAAAAAAAAACAGCATGTCACAAAATTCTATGCGTTGTAACTCAAAATATTTACCTTAGAATAAACACAGCGGTTTTGACGGGCATGGGGGCTGCCATTTTGTGCATGAATACATGGGCCAAAAGTTATGAAGCTGGGAACGACTAAGAACAAAGTAGTGCCAAAAAGACACACCTTTTTTCTTATGTCTTACATATATATCTTTAAATTGATACCAAAACATATCATGTAAACTGTATTTTAAAAATCCTATGCATTATACACTGAACCATATGTGTTTATTATCTAACTGACAGTAACTGTAACCCTGAGGATGTGACTTCCGTTTTGGGGTAAATAGACCTCTATCGGTTATTCTGCATGGCTCGTTGCAGATTGAGTTAACTGGCATGTATATAATTCCGTTTTCATTAGACAATAAGCTTGAAAAATACGTGTTGATCACTTACTTAAGTACTTCATTAACAAATAAAGTTTATGTCGTATACTATGGAATAAGAAGCCATATTATCAAGTTTAAAGGTGGGAAACTTCATTCAAACAAATGTTTCCCTTTTAGCAAAAATGCGCTCATTGTTCACATGCTTTTAGTTTTTCTTTTGTCACCAACAGTCTTTCTACGCTGGCAGCGTGTTGATTGTTAGCTGGCTTTTGCAATCGCAACACGAGCATTGCCATATGCTAACTAGATTAACAGTTAATCTGGTGATCATTAAAACCAAGTACACTGATTGGATTAACGGCGCAATGTTCTGAATATGATGAGCATTGTGAATTCGTCCATTTACGTAAAGGGCGAATATGGAAGGGTCTAAGTCGGTGTTAAATCAGACGGTTTGTGAATTAAACTATCAACGAAACTAAATACTTAAGCAATTTAATGCTGTTAATACATATGTTTTAGTAAGATTGTTTTAAAGAATACGGACAAATATAGAAAGTTCGTTCGAAATGTCATGTTTGTCTATTGCATGCTCGTTTAAACCACATCTTCGTCATAAGTACCTAACAAAATATTCAATACATAACTACATTCTGAAACAATCATTTGTAATCTTATAGTGTTTTCATTTGAGTCAGTTTTCAGTTTTCGTCTGTCCTAAAATACAAGAAGTATAAAGTATTTTGTTCAAAAGGGATTAAGGATACCTCCAACTGTATTTATATTAATGGCCTGTTGTTCAGCTCTTTTAAGCCGTCGTTTAAGCGGCTTATCGTGAAATGAGTTGTTCACCTTCGCGATTTAAGCGCTTATTTTTAAGCCGTTGGGCTGAGAAGCTCGAGGAATAAACAGTTTATTTTTGTGTCGGGTTGCTCAGCTCTTTTTGTCATGGTTTTAATCGCTCCATAATAAACCTTATAGAGAGCAGGTTTATCCAACATAAATACCTGAACAAGTAAGTGTTATCATCATCATCATCATCATTATCATCATCATCATCATCATCATCATCATCATCATCATCATCATCATCATCATCATCATCATCATCATCATCACTATCATCATCATTATGAGTATTATTATTATTATTATTATTATTATTATTATTATTATTATTATTATTATTATTATTATTATTATTATTAGTGCGGTAGTAGTAATATTAGTAGTACAATGTAGTATTAGTAGTGGTTGTAATAATAATAATAATAATAATAATAATAATAATAATAATATTATTATTATTATTATTATTATTATTATTATTATTATTATTACTATTAGTAGTAGTAGTAGTAGTAGTAGTAGTAGTAGTAGTAGTAGTAGTAGTAGTAGTAGTAGTAGTAGTAGTAGTAGTAGTAGTAGTAGTAGTCGTAAAAGTAGTTGTTGTTGTAGTAATGGTGGTGGTAGCGGTGGTGGAAGTAATATTAATAGTACTAGTATTAGTAGTAGTAGTTTTAGTAGTAGTAGTAGTAGTAGTAGTAGTAGTAGTAGTAGTAGTAGTAGTAGTAGTGGTAGTGGTGTGGTAATAGTAGTTGTTGTTGTAGTAATGGTGGTGGTAGTGGTGGTGGAAGTAATATTAATAGTATTAGTATTAGTATTAGTAGTATTAGTAGTAGTAGTAGTAGTAGTAGTAGTAGTAGTAGTAGTAGTAGTAGTAGTAGAAGTAGTAATAGTAGCAGTAGTAGTAGTAGTAGTAGTAGTAGTAGTAGTAGTAGTAGTAGTAGTAGTAGTAGTAGTAGTAGTAGTAGTAGTAGTAGTAGTAGTAGAAGAAGTAGTAGTAGTACTGGTAGTAGTAGTAGTAGTAGTAGTAGTAGTAGTAGTAGTAGTAGTAGTAGTAGTAGTAGTACTAGTAGTACTACCACTACTACTACTACTACTAGTACTACTACTACTACTACTACTACTACTACTACTACCACTACTACTATAGTAGTAGTAGTAGTAGTAGTAGTAGTAGTAGTAGTAGTAGTAGTAGTAGTAGTAGTAGTAGTAGTAGTACTAGTAGTAGTAGTAGTAGTAGTAGTAGTACTAGTAGTACTAGTAGTAGTAGTAGTAGTAGTAGTAGTAGTAGTAGTAGTACTAGTAGTACTAGTAGTAGTAGTAGTACTAGTAGTAGTAGTAGTACTAGTAGTAGTAGTAGTAGTAGTAGTAGTAGTAGTAGTAGTAGTAGTAGTAGTAGTAGTAGTAGTATAACATTATTGTCAGAAAAATCAATGGTAAAATAATATTATACAGTTTGATCATAGCAATGCGTTATGTGCGCTTTGTTTGGTAGTGTGTGAAAATAAAAACTTCAAGGTACACTATAGTTTTGTGTTGTTTCTTACATGCCAACCCATATTTAATTAGCATATATTTTATATTACTTCTAACAGTAACGAAGGCGAACGAAATAATATACTTGTACATATTATTTTACTGCTGTACTCGTACTTAAAATAAAAATCACTTACTTTTGTTGTATGCATGGTCTATTATCGAACAGTATATGTATTATAATGACACTTGAAAACTTAAGTATTTCATATTTGTCAGAGAACAATAATTTAACTAGCAGGGTGAATGTGAGAATTGTATATAAATACGCAAAACAAATCGAGAACTAGATTTCAAATATTGTCTACAATAAATTACAGGAAACAAGTAATATTTATTTTTATATTACTAAAAGAAATAATATGAACACCATTATTATGAGCACTAAACTATTAAGCAATTTTAAAAAGGTATTGGGACACACACAAAAAGAATATGTATTTAGCATTAGACCGAATATATACTGGATCACATAAGCATATATAAACTTTAAGCTGAACAAACGGACTGATCCTCGGATCAAGTAAGCGCTTAACTTCCAAAAGGTGAGCAACTCGATTTGAGACGGCTTATTTATTATATGATCCGTCTCAAACGGGTTTAGCTGCACAACCGGCCATAAGTCATGTAGTTGAGCACAATATCAAACAATTGTACTTTTACTCGCTTTATTACATGTTCACTCGTTTCACTTAACAGGTCGTGTGGTCACGTTCTGTCCGCGCGTGTACTGCCAGTGTCCATGCAAAGAATATCATAAAACTGCATATGAGAGGAGCTTACCTTTATAAACGTGTCCAGTTTTAACCTATTACAATTTTCGACCCTCCTGGTTTTTTATTTAGATTACTGATGGCTATATTCTTTTATCATGCCCCCCTTCGAAGGAGTGGGGGTATCTTGCTTTGCACCTGTCCGTCGGTTGGTCGGTAGGTCGGTCGGTCCGTAGACCATACGTTTCCGCACTATATCTAGAAAACGCTTTGACCTACGATCATGAAAGTTGGTATGCTGGTTACTTGGAAGGAAAGGAAGACGCCTGTAAATTTTGAGGTCAACAGGTCAAAGGTCAAGGTTACCGTTGCTAAAAATAGTAAAACGGTTTCCGCTCAATAACTTGAGAACGCATCGAGATATTTAAATGCAACTTTATACATAGATACTTTATATCGAGACCTAGCTTGGGATTTCATATGGGATGGGTGGAGTCAAGGTCAAGGTCACCGTTCTATAAAAGAGAAAAACAGTTTCCGCTCAATAACTTGAAAACGCATCGAGATATTTTAATGAAATTTCATACATATATATAGTTACCTTATATTGAGACCTCGCTTGGAATTGCATATGGGATGGGTGGGGTCACGGTCAAGGTCACTGTTACTAAAAATAGAAAAACGGTCTCCGCGCAATAACTTGAGAACACATCGAGATATTTTAATGAAACTTCATACATAGTTACCTTATATTAAAACCTCGCTTGGAATTGCATATGGGGTGCGTGGGGTGAAGGTCAAGGTCAACGGTTTCAGGATAATGACTTGAGAACGCATCGAGATATTTTAATGAAACTTCATACATAGATACCTTATATTGAGACCTCTCTTGGGATTGCATATGGGGTGGGTTGGGTCAAGGTCACCATTGCTAAAAATAGAAAAACGGTTGCCGCTCAATAACTTGAGAACGCATCGAGATATTTTAATGAAACTTCATACATAGATACCTTATATTGAAACCTCTCTTGGGATTTCATATGGGGTGGGTGGGGTCAAGGTCACCATACTAAAAATAGAAAAGCGGTTTCCGCTCAATAATTTGAGAACGCATCGAGATATTTTAATGAAACTTCATACATAGATACCATATATCGAGACCTCGCTTGGGATTGCATATTAAAAAAAATTCTTAACAATTGCACATATTCACAACTTGGCTGCAAGTCGGGGGGGCATACATGTTTTACAAACATCTCTTGTTTTGTTTTGCAATTGTATCACGTGCATTGTCACATGCTAACTAGATTAACAGTTAATCTGGCGATCATCCAAACCAAACACAATGATTGCAATAGCATCGGAATGTTTTGAATATGATGAGCGTTGTGGAATCGTCCATTCATGGAAAGGGCGATTATGGAAGGGTTTAATTCGGTGTTTAGTTAGAAGTTATTGAAATTGTTATGAACGTGTTTACATAAGTGAAAAATATAGGTGTTGTTTAAAATGTGTTTAAACAACGTGACGTTTCACAGTTAACTTTAAATTGTTGACAGTAAGCCACCAACATCATAGAAAAGCATTGTACATGAACGTTGTTCTTGTACACGTTGAATCGGCATTACATCAATGCCTGTATTGTGTCGAACATTGCAATCGATATATGACGTCAATGCTATTCTGAAACACTAACTTTTCTTATACTATATACATAATAAATACATCTAACGTTTATAACTTATCAGATCGTATATTAGTCTGCATAATATACGTATTTATATAATAATTGACAGCGCATGTCTACCTACCTACCTACCTACCTATGCGTTTTTGTTTGAGAAGTGTAAATTCTTCTTATTACAGCGGTGTAAACGTTCATTACTTCTCGTTGAAAAAGAACTTATTATACAAAAGTGACAGTAATGATGTAACTGTTCAGCCTTAATTCGCTTAAAACATTTCAGTAGGAATCAAACTAAAATAATGAAAAGGCACAGATTTCATGAATTTTGTGTTGTAAAGAAATGAACGGTTTTATTAAGTTGTCAAATGAATGCTGAATAGTGTCATAGTTGTCTATTGCGTGATATTGTGCGATTTTATCGACCTGGCACTCTTAAATCTCCGGTAGCGCTCGACCGTTTAACATTTATCTAGCGTCTAAAGCACGGATTTCATAGTCATATAACAAAAACACCATCAACAAGTGTCGGAAATAATGTCCCGGTGGATTGTGTTTTAGACTTGTAATTCACAATTCACAATGACCGTGGTTCGAATCCTGCCAAAATCCTTATTTTGAGTTTTTTTTTCATTTTCTTTTGTTTTAACATCACTTATTCTCATGAAATTTTTTTTGTTTATGTTGTCTTTGTTTTTTTGTTTTCATTTGTTTTATTTTTTTATAATTGATTTTATCTACATCAAAATGCAATCACAAAGACTCCGTTGCGCTCGCAGTATCGGTGCAGCTGCTTCTTTCAGACTCGAGGTTCTGATTCCATGTCATTACGTCAGCAAAAATCTCTTTCCATTCATTTCTATAAAAATTAAAAGTGCCTGTTCTGGGATTCGAACCCAAAACATGACGCTTACAAACTTTGCGTACGTACCACTGCCCTATGTGCGTACAGTATCAACATATAAGTGTCTGATGCCCAATGTCTTTACATTACTCGAGAATTATTCGCGAATTAACTCTGTGTTAATCCACTGTTGGGTTTCTCAATTCAAGAATAACTCGGATCCATGAATTATATCCCGTTAGGGAATAATTCGTGTGTAATTCATTCTCTGCGTTTCGTTACATAATCGATGATTTACTCCGGGTTGTTTATCCATTGTTTTAATAATCCTACTGAAGGGGTGGATTATTTTACAGATCTGTGTAGTTTGTAATGGCTGAATATTCAGTTCAAATTGTTGATGAGGAATATCGACGTCGTCAGCGCCGACGTCGTCAGCGCCGACGTCTCCGTAGACTACGCATGGTGCGTGATCGGCTGGATCTTATGATGATGTACGCCGAAGGTTATTTTATATAAAGATTCAGATTTCCAAACGATGTTGTTCGGGAAATATTTGGTCTTATAGGTAATTGTTTAACTGCATTGATACATACGACTCAAAACATCATCATATGATTCTCAGGTTGAACCAAATTTGATTCATAAACCGCCATGAATTTCCACTCAACTTTATATATTCTTAACAATTTTCATGATGTTTACATTAATAGTTTATACTAGTCTGTGTGTTATCTTATTGTCATAGCATAGGATATCGAGTATTTCTTATTGGATACTTAAACGTTTGAAACATTATTACGCTTACGTTTATGTTCTTCTGTGATATTGTCAATTAGAAATATTTAGAACTCTGGTAAAATAAGACAGTATAAATGCATGGGGCATTACAAAAAGTATTGAAAAATCATTCCAATTATGACATTAAATATTAATTCATAATTCGGCGACGTTTGAAGATTATTTAAATAAGGAAGGAAACTGTTACATTCCTAATGATATGATAGTATTTGCCTTCGTATTTTTTTCTCAATGCATCAGTTATAAAACATTATTTATTGTTTACAAGGTATTTATAAATAAGCACAGATGGTTAGAAATATATTTGTCTTAATATAACCTTTACAATAAACTTTAATATTCTCAGCTCCCTACTTAGCAGTTTTTTGCAACCTCCGCGCAGAGATTTGACTGGTTCCGAGCATAGCTCTAATCAAATCCCTGCCGTCATAACAAACCATGTGATGATGATCGATTTAAATCTTCTAAATATTATTTATGGTTTTAACTACATATTTTATTTTTCTGATTTCATTATTTACCGGAAACGATATATAAAAAATCAAATTATGTAGAAAAGTGCAATGAGTTGCATTAAATAAGTAAAAGTTACAAACACGTAATTCTTCCAGATCTGGAAGGATTTTACTTGTGATGGCAGTGGTTACCGTTAAACGATAGGGGAGGTAACCGCTGCGAGGAGTTTGGGTTTTTCGGCAAATGCAGTCAGAAATTCTTCCATTGCTGCAGCAATCACGCTACGATTCTTTACCTTCGTTTAGTAGGGGGCATACGTGTGTCATCAGTGTCGAGAATCGTCAAGCGGCTTTCTGGGTATATTTGTAGACTAAAACCCGATTTTATAAAGTTACCCAGTGAAAGACAACGCCGTGAAATTCCACGCGCATTATGTTTTCGTTTACGTTTGTTAAATGTGCACGTTAATGGTAGAAATGGTTGATATTCGGATATTAATGCGGAAATTAAAGTGTGTTGCTAAAGATGATTCGATTGAGAATGTGTCACAAATAATATACACAACAATGTGCTGTCACTGATTTTAGACAATAAAATACATTGTCTTATCTCACGCTAGATACATGATGACAATACACAAGTGTCACATCGTCATGGCATCAGACTTGTTTCTAGCCCCACTATAAGGAAGTTGATGTAATATTGTTGCTATAGAATTTTTATGTAGTGAAGACCTAATAGCTGAAGGAATTATATGCATTAACACCTCACAGAATCAGTTTATGTTCGTATATTTAACGAAATGTTTCATTCGTATTGTATAGTGGTATCAGTATTCATGAACATACAACGCTGGTAGTAGATCGTTGTCAAATTAATCTGCTCGTGATGACCAAAATGAAATCTACAAGTCTTTTACAAAATTATAATTTAATTTGGTTGGACGTGAAATTCTTCCAACATAAAGATTACGAAAGGAAAACAAACAACAACAAACCAATCTTTATAACAATAGATGGTGGGCGTAGCGACAGTACAGTGTGGTCATGTTAATTACCAAAAAACGCCAAACATCAGCAGACGAGTTGTATACGTCTTTCGGTTGATGAAAGTCGTTTGTGTCGGTCGACTTATCGACATCTTCCGGACGACATGTTGCACTACGTGATCGAGGTAGACGAATGTCGTTACTCATCATACCATCCATTAAGTTCCTCTTTTTTCATTTAAGAATATCTTTTTTTTTAACATCAGATTTTCCATCTTAAGATCATGTTCTTTTATTAGCCAGAGTCTTTAAAAATTCGTTGTAGCCTGTGGGTGACGCAGATCTTTTGCGGGTTCTTGGTTGGGGCGGCACGAAGTTTGAGCCACGTCTAGACGTCGGAGATGACTGTGGTTCAACCTGAAGGGCAAGCCGTCTTGTAGATGGAGGAGTATGACGCATTTCATCGGGCCCTCCACATGCACCCTCTTCAGCACCGGATAATACCTGAAAACAAAATAAACATCTTGATTAATTATTAAGGGACTGTTTTAATCGTTGAAATATCTTAAAGAAAGCATTACAAAAGTAAGCACCTTATATAAAAGCACATCCCGATTTCATTTATTAAGCTATTTTACACATAAAAATAGGTGCTGTCCGCTATTTACTTTTGCTACGAGAATTTTGAACCATTCTCAAATTTACTAAAAAATATCGGCATCTGGCGTATTAACCGTGGCGTTCTGAATTCGTTTTATTAAGGGGGATGGCACCCACAAGACTTGTATAATATCAAAAATAAGTAGGCGTTAGTTAACCCCACCCCCCCACCCCATAATTACCTGTATATAGTACATATATACCTCATTATTAAGGTTAACGTCATCATCACCGTGCATTTGTGCATCGCAATCATGTGCGTTCTATAAAGGTTGAATTTGTTTCTGAATGACGCCAAGCGTTCTCTGGGTCGTCGGGGACAAAGAGGTGACAGGAACATGATTTTTTTCCAAAAGTAGCACAGTTGTTAAAGTGTCGGGACACTAGTTCTTAGGCTGAAAAATTAATAATGTATATTATATATTGGGTAAGATAAGACCTTAATATGTGAAAACATAGAAAGTTTTAGGAAAACTTATATGAGTACATCTATAGTATTAATAGAACACTAATTTGCAACAACGAAATCATGATTAAAAGATGTTATGAAAGATAATGTTATAAGCTATCTGAATTGCGGATATGTTCCCGTTTCAGTAACCAATCGTAAGCGTAAGTGCAACATAAGCCATTTTAAATTGTTTTTATTAAAATTTAATAAAATTAAATACACCTTTCAATTAAAATCGCATAATTCGATACGTAGAGGTCCGTGTTTTCTTTTCGAGGAAACGATTAATATTTAAATATTTGCATGAATGTATGCACAAAAACATGAATGCTGTTTATTTTTAAATGCTCTTACAGTATGGTGCGTGTTTGCATCTGCAAACGTACGGCGAGAATTTACGGACATATTCATTTGAGAGAGAAAGAAAATAAACGAACCTTGAGTTAAACTCCTGTGCTATAATATTCCACTCCTCCATTTTTTTGTTGCTTGTAGCACTCTCTGTCTTTTTGTTTTCGATAATGTGTTTGTGTTTGTCCATAATTTCAATACAAATTAGTTTTTCATTTGAAGTGAAATGTTTTCCCTTTTTCTCTATCTTTACTAAAAAATAATGCTGATTTTAATTGGACATGACCATTTATATACCGCATTTTGCACATAATTCACTCGGTTCCTCGTGCAAATCAGTGAGATATAATCCAAGGACCTCGTTAAATTTTACACGCGAATTAACTCTGGATTTGCATATGGGGTGGGTGGGGTCAAGGTCACTGTTACTAAAAATATAAAAACGGTTTCTGCTTAATAACTTGAGAACGCATTTAGATATTTTAATCAAACTTATACATAGATACCTTATATCAAGATCTCGCTTGGGATTGCATATGGGATGGGTGGGGTCAAAGTCAAGGTCACTGTTACTAAAAATAGAAAAACGGTTTCTGCTCAATAACTTGAGAACGCATTGAGATATTTTAATGAAATTAAATACATAGATACCTTATATTGGGACCTCGCTTGGGATTGCATATGGGGGGGTGGGATCAAGGTCAAAGTCACTGTTACTAAAAATAGAAAAACGGTTTCCACTCAATATCTTGAGAACGCATTGAGCTAGTTTAATGAAACTTAATACATAAATACCGAGACCTTGCTTAGGATTGCATATGGAGTGGGTGGGGTAAAGATCACTGTTACAAATCAAAACGCTGACAGCGTAGAAAGACTGTTGGCGACAAAAGAAACTAAAAGCCTGTGAATTAAGAGTGCATATTTGCAAAAAAGGGAATATTTGTTTGAATGAAGTTCAATTTCTCACCTTTAAACTTGATATTATGGCTTCCTATTCCATAGTATACATCATAATAAAAAATACTTGTAAGTAATGAACTCATATTTTTCAAGCAAATTATCTAATGCAAACGGAATTATATACATGTCAGTGAACAAGTCAATCTGCAACGAGCCATGCAGAATAACCGATAAAGCGTGGAAGTTAGGAGTATCGATTGTTAGTGATACGTGGACTACTGAGTCAGAAGTAGGTCACACGATGCGTGCTCTTGATTTTCCATACTACAGTTAAACTGTTTCAAATTAATACATTGCAGTAATTTGTTGTTCAGAATAAGAATCGGTAACAAGAAATAATACTTTCACAACGAGTCAAAATAATCGATGTAGCGCATTAATTTAGTGGTATTATTCCAGGACAAGCGGGTGAATATTTTGGTTACATTAAAGTAAATAGCAAAAATAAGGGTGTCATTAATTTGACGTAGCATTTTTAATAAAGTGACTTTTTTTTGAAACTGTAATTGTAATAAATCACATGATATACACATTATAATACCCATGACTTACATTCATCTTAAATAATTAAAAGGTAAGAAAACATTTTAAAGTTTTGCTGTTATGAAGAAGGACTCTTTCATGTTTCTATTTACTGACTCGCAGCCTGGGTGGGGTCACGGTCAAGGTTACTGTAACTAAAAATAGAAAAACGGTTTTCGCTCAATAACTTCAGAAAGTATTGAGATATTTTAATGAAACTTCATATATAGATACATTATATTAAGATCTCGCTTGGGATTGCATATTGGGTGGGTGGGGTTAAGGTCACAATTACTAAAATAGACTAAAATGTTTGTGCTGACTTTAATGCATTTCGTTCCAAAAATGTGGTTTTCGTGGAATTTCCACGTTTCTTGTTTATTGTTTAAATCAATTCTGCTTAGGATGCTCTTTTAAAAAAGTATGGTTATTAGGGTTCCTATGCAAATGTTGCGTATATTTTTGGTTAAAGTTATCGCTTTTACATTGGAATTCTTAAGGATTGAAATTAGTACATCGTAACCTTTAGTGATATTAGGGGGCACGATAAGGTTTCTCGGGCTTCGGACTCAGCTTGGTGGGGTCTGGGTTCGAGCCGACTTGCACACAATGATATTGTCAACACCTGAAAACAAACCAAACATTATTTCAATATTGTTGTGGCTGTGGCTTTACAGAAATGTAGGTAAAATAATTATGCACAGAGTTCCACTATAATTTTAACATGCATGATCAGCCATCAGCCAATTATGGGGTTCAAATTTCACCAGTTTTTGCGACCATTTCAGTGATTTTCAACATCAATTTGGAACTTTCCTGCAAATGCGAGCACCTCAATCACTGTATGCCTGTCTGCGAAACTTACCAGATAATAGCTTGCAACTGAGCAAACTGGGAGTTAACCATTCAGATTCTCCAATTAATTCCAGTGTATGTACGCCCTTTTAAATATCCTGCCAAAATGACGTTCAGAGCTAGGAATCCTCATGTACGAATTTTAAGTACCAGGTGGCTCAACACATGTACTGGCTTTATAGAGCATATTTTCGAAATCACTAAGCATGCAATTCAAAACTCCAGCTCTTACATGTGATACTTACAACTTCTAAAACAGTCAAAATGCTTCTCAGTTTCACTGTATCCCTATTTATTAGAAATTTTTCCCCCTGCCAATTCGAAATTTTGGCTGAAACTGTAAAGTGCTACATTGAGGGATTTCAAAGGTGTGATACTGCGATTACAGCTTGAAGACCACGCCGATTCAGGGTTATTTCCATTGAAATGCATGAACTTTACGCAAAATGCTTTTTTTTTCAAATATTTTTAGGATCTACAGTCCTTTTAGCTTTGGCTAGTGATGTCGAAGGACACTAGTGTACAAATTGACATTCTTACCATGACGTACCAAAGTATTTTTGATAATACGACAACAGGACGTTATTCCAAATTGTTGAATTGTGACATTCTTTGTTATTACGTAGGTCTAATTTTAATCATTAATTTACGCACCGTTTTAAATTTAAATGAAGTTTGAAAAAAAGACAACAAAATTTTTTAACGTTTATAAATAAACCTATCATTAAATATTTAATAATGAGTGAATTTATTTCAATTAAATCGTATTTTGGTAGACTTATGTAATTATGCCCCTTGGCACCGTATATACTACACTTTTAGACTATCAGAGAGTGCAGTAAATATTACTCAGGTTCATAATTATCAGTTCACTTTGATGTGAACGCATATAGTTGAAAGAGAAATTGGTGCTTTATGACTAATGCTTTATAACATTTTATTGTCATTAATACTTCTACAAGAAGGTACGTTTTATTAATTCGAGCCCACGGCTGCAGACAGAAAACCTCTTTCGCTTAAAACAGCTCCCGAGATGCTTGCTGGGAAACACTGTAGGGAGCGTTGTAAAACTCATGATCAAGAAAATGGGGAATACTCTGGCCGAGTCGCAGGCATAACCTTTGAGGCTGAACAAAGACTTATCTGTAGACATGTAACAATATATTGGATTGTATCGCAATATGCAATATATTGGATCGTATTGCAATATGCAATATATTGAATTGTATCACAATATGCAATATATTTGATTGTATCACAATATGCATTACATTGAATTGTATTGCAATATGCAATATATTTGATTGTATTGAAATTTGCAATATATTTGATAGTGTTGAAATATGCAATATGTTCAATTTTAAATTGCAATATGCAATACATTGTATTGTATTGCAATATGTGATATATTAGATTATATCGCAATATGGCATACATTGGATTATAATGTAATATGCAAAAAATTGGATTGTATTGCAATATGCACTATATTGGATTCTATCGCGATATGCTATACATTGGATTGTATTGCAATATGCAATATATTGGATTGTATCGCAATATGCTATACATTGGATTGTATTGCAATATGCACTATATTGGATTGTATTGCGATATACAATATATGGGAGTGTATCCAATATGCAATACATTGAATTGTATTGCAATATGCAATATATTTTTTGTATCGCAAAATGCAATACATTTAATGGTATTGAAATATGGAATATATTTGATTGTATTGAAATAAGCAATATATTTGATTGTGTTGCAATATGCAATATACCTTGGATTGTATTGTAATATGCAATGTATTGGATTGTATTGCAATATAATTTCTATATGTGTTTTCTACATGTTGTATTTCATATGCTTATATGTTGCCTTGATATGTCACCACAGGATTCGTATAATGTATACTCTTTCATCCACTTAAAACAAGTATAGACACTTGCATGAAATGTTTATATTAGTTGTGTTTTCACTTTATGCGTTGTTATTGTTAAAAATGACAGTTTTCCAAAACGTTAATTGTACGCATATGAGGCATATTTTCCCCATTATTTATGTCTTGCAAAATAGTGCAATATATTTAAATTTTTATCATGTTTCAGTATTCAGTATATAGAGTTTTGCTGTATTATTAAGACTTCATCCCAACCGAGTTGTAAGCTTGCATTTGATGCTATTTTCACCTCTTATCCATATACGTGGGACAATCTTCGACCATATTTGCAATAGTTCTTGACAATTGACTTTTTAAGTTAATTGTTTAAGTTAAATCGTGTTGGTTAACATAGGGATAATATACCTTTTATTTTAGGTCGCAGCATGAGGGCTTTAATGGGTAATGTACTATAAAATCGTATTTTATTGTATAGAGTAACCCCAAAACGCGCACCTGTATGACGCCCTTAATCGAGTAGATAAATTTTTTAAATATTGCATTACCAGGGCCGCGTTCAGCCGAGCTGTAATCGCACTAGTTATTCGCCATTTTGCTTAAGTGATTTCCTTGAATCGAATTTTAAAATTGGATATTATATGGATTTCAGCGTGCATCACTTGTGTAGTACATAATATACATCATATCTTGAAATCGTGTGCTATTGATATCGACCAAAAGTACGAACTGGACAAGCGTGAATTTACTGAATAATACACCTTTTTTGACCATAACCGACCGCTTTTTGTTCGTTAACACACCCCTATAACGGAATGGAAACGGACATTTTATGCTATCATGGCTTTTATTCAAGGTTTGTTGCATTGAGACATATATCACCCCATGTTAAGTTGAAACTAATACAAGCAGAATGATGACAGCAAACATACATGTACGTCATCGTGTAGTCCTAATGGGCTTGTAAGACTGGCCCATTAAGGTAAGAAACCACTAAACCCATATCTCCACAAGGTCCCGTAGTGAAATCAACCTCCGCGCAGAGATTTAACTGTGTCCCAGCATAGCTGGTTTAAATCCCTGCCGGCACGAAGTTCCACGTGACCATAGGCAAACACTTGGCGCAAAATAAAATCGTGGAAAAGCACATGATAAAAACGTAGACAACGTAAAATCCTAGCGTTGTTATGTTTATTTATTTATTTACTTTTTGTTTTTCATTTTAACTCTTAATATATATACCTGGACCAATAATGCAACATGTCTGTGTCATTGTTATAAAAAAATAATGCAATTAAAATTTTGTACAAAATAAATCGTCTATCTCCTCACAATCGTCTCCCCTGAAAACTTCCATATCTGTAACTTTTTAACTCGTGGTTGCAATGGTTACTGATAAGAGTACAGATGGGGGAGTAACCACTGCGAATAGTTTGTAGTAAAATATCAAAATTTCCTGTCGTCGTTCCACTTGAATTTAGTCACCCGCAATATACACAGAATCCATTAACGATTTCGCAAAGCACATGCTGTCTTTACATAAACCCCGGAGCATTTCAAGTAATTCGGTGTCATGTCGAGGAGAAAGGTCATTCTAAAGAAATTTTAACTAGAGTCTCTCTTTTTTACAAAAGAAAACTCTATTGATTTACAGCCTAAGTTTGGGTGAACAACCGGGGAATGCCCGACTATTTACATGCACCTTACTTAAACTCCAATTTACGCTGTCGTGTACGAACTGTACGTACACTACTTTTCTTCAGTTCAACAAATACTCCGAACAGATGCCATTTTTACTTATTTTCACGCTACTTCAGAGTTTTTACATATACTTTTTCGACGTATCAAATGTTCTACTGAAACTTTTAAAACTATGTTTTAAGACTGTTGGCGGAACCAACGGTCTTTTGAGAGGTAATTTCCAGAACAGGTATTACGACTCCCTGCTTCTGTTCTTTGCAGGATACGGGTCAGTAAACCGAAACTTGAACGGGTACTTCTTCAAAACAAAAATTCCCACACGTTTTATTATCTTTTTATTATTTAAGATAATGTATGTAATATATGTTATAATGTGTATATCATGTTTCATCAAATCTTGGTCAATCTTGCACAATTGGCCATAGACCATAGACCATAGATTCCATAAATCAAGGAATCGCCCTGATTGGGCAATAAAGAACTGAGTTATTGGCCCTTGTTTGTGAAAAAAGCAAAAAATGGACTATGTTCAGGATATATACTTTTTTTTTTCACTAGGGATGGCAACACATAATATTTCAGTAAACGGTTAATTGGTTTTGGTATTTGAACTGCTTTACTAAGCTAAATATCATTAATAAGACCTAAAACACAATTAAAAAGCAAATGATCTGATAGACTAGTCTTTATCGATGATAAACGTAACGCTGACAGGTGCCTTTATTGCTGTTACTTGCGACTGTTTTAAATATTGTTCTGCAAAGATAAGGAACAAAACACCGTATATGGAAATCAGTTGAATGTCTGAACCTCTGTTTGACAAGAATCTGTATAAGCGCCTGTCTATTGCCAGGTTAACTACAGAAGAAGACAGGAAAGGCATCTGTATTGCACATGTCGATTGGCAGGTCAGCAACAGTAAGATATCTGTTTTATATGGGTTAATTTTCAGACGATGACGTTCAGAAGTCAGAGCTATTCTCTGTCATTGCCCGTACTCAGGTGAATGAAGAATGTGATTGGCTAAAAACTGGGTGTGCGTGAGAATCACAGAAGAATATGACTTCTTTGCATATCAAAAACTTGGTGCGATCACAACTTCACAGAAAATTTGAAGAATAACGCTGTGTTGTGTGAAGAATAAGATCTCAATTTTCGCACCTGTGATGAATGATATGAAAAACTATGGTCATACAATTTTAGTGCTCTCTGAAATTTTCACTAAACATAAATAACAGCGGCTTAACGGAACACCGTATTTGTTTATTTCAATGTAATTTATCTTCACGTGGTGGGGCAACTGATTCAATTATAGTTGAAAGCATATGTTACCCATTGTCCATTGAGATCGCAACGAATTGATTACTGTAACTACAGTAGCTCTTATTTAACTGGTGCTGTCTTACATTGTTGACAAACACAACGCTGTATTTTTCGTGGTATAATGTTTTGCTTTGTTGTTGTTCGGCCATTTCAATTATGTTAATGGCATATCTGCGTCGTATTGACAAATGATTCATGGAAATAGCCGTGCTCGGAATTGAAAACAGACACCCCAAACACAACAAGCCTTGTGCAGACTGCAACGGTTATAACAAGGACCAACTCGGCTTAACATATGTCGCCACCGTTCTGTAGTGTATACATTTGATATTGTGCAAAATCAAATTCATTTCATTAAAACAACGAGGTTAATTTATTTAATTATAATTACTGCGTGGCTTTTGCTCATCCATTTGATGGAGCCCAATTCGCAAAAAAAATCTATAAATAAAACAGGGGCTGACTTTCTGTTGTCAGAATAAGTGTTCTGGTACAAGACAGGTATTGTATAAATAAAACTAAAAAAAATCATGTGCGATTGTGTGTTATCTGTTAATGTATCGATGTCAAGCACATTTTCGACAAACCGTGCGTTAGTTTCAATAAACCACGCTGTTTTCTTCAATACGCGTTGTCATACGGGATGGAACCAACTATTTCTGGGTGTCTAATCCCTGCACTACTTTCCTTTGCGATATATGGAGGTGTTGAGGCATACAGAACGTCATTTTGCTAAGGAATCCTGATTCCACCAGTTTAAATTCGCCCTGTAACTGACCGCGACGATGCGACACTTTAACTGTAATTTTCTACAGAAAAACACCTATTTTTCGGGAGCGGCAGGCTGACCCAGGGAAATTCGACTAATTTTATTTTTGGGGTCAACATTGTAATTATCCACCCTTGAGCCAAACATTTATGTCTAAATCCCCACAGTTTGAGATGCTCTTTGTATCAAATGGCACGGTGTGACCCAATTTTACCGCGATCTAAAATCCGACCGAATAAGTATATTTCCCAGGACTCATAATCATTCGGCGTGTTCAATTCCCGCCTGTCAAGATTCGCGTTCAGTCTGAAGTCCCGTATATGCCCTCTTGCCCCCTCCCCTACCCCCCCTTACCCCCCCCCCGTGGGGGAAATATTGATTGATGCAGACCGCACTGATAAATTTCGTCGACAAGCGAAATGTGGACGGTAATTATCGCTGTGTACAAGACCGTGGACGATGCAACGATGCGACGATGCAAGATTTGGGCGATAATTATCACTGTGTACAATTTCTCATAAATATCGTCTAAAATTCTTGTAACCACGTTTTTCAAAGTGCGAGATCTGCAGAAAATTAAAACAAAAATGTCGCGTTGTCGCAAACGTCGCCGTCTTCTGCAGAGCGTCATTTAACTTGCGGAATCGTGATTCCGTATTTTGTGCATTGTTTACAGTCTGATTACTTTAGTAAGTATATCAGTAATTCTAACATGACACCGGACAGTGAAAAAAGTAGTTCAGAAACTGTAAAATATAGCTCGCGTTGTACATTAAAGGCAAACACTAAATAATGAACATAGTGGAGTACTGGCAATGAAGATGGGTGCTCAGTTAAGTTTTAAGGTCAGAACAAGAAGACTTTTCGTGGTTATATCTTTGTATTGATTATTCAAAACACCACACTATGCATTTTGATGAAGGAAACATGTGTCTTGGAGACTAAATAATATATGTTCATAGATAAGCAAATTGATACAAGTCTCTTAAATAAACATTACTAAGCAGCTGCAAAAGGCTAGTATCTACGGTGGCATACATGTGACATGTGCATGCTTTTATTTAAGTCTTTTATTAAGTTCCCACGATTTATTATGTTGTTACCACGACTTAACTATATCTTTCCCACGACTTATTATGTTGTTATAGTTAAATAGATAGATAGATTTATTCAGGTTAAAACACACAAGTTTTTACAACACATGGCAAGTTCGGTTATAAAATTAATGGTATAACTAAAACCACTTGAATTGACTCTACTACATTGAATATGCTTGGGGAACAATTATTACAAGGCAAGATTACACTTGTTTGACTCAATAAATGTGATTGAATAGATGGAAGTTATAATCATAGCGTGTAGTAACCTAGGATGACCCATGAAAGCTTGAATGCTTATTTCAGATGGGGTCCTTACCACGACTTAAATATCTCGTTTCCACGATTTATTTATGGGTTTTTACCACGACTTAATTATCTCGTTCCCACGACTTATTATGTAGTTCAAACGACTTAATATCTCGTTCCCACGACTTATTATGTCGTTCCCACGACTCAGTATGTCGTTGTAACGACAAAAATAAAATCATGCACATGTCACATCTATGACACCGTACATTTACCCGTGACATTGTTTCTTTAATAATCGACATCAATGTGTCCAGAGGGAAACCCAGATTTCTGTACGTTATTTCATATCAACAATTTCCTATGCAAGAATTCTAAAACCGCATTAAAATACTGCAAACACCCATGTTTCGAAAATTGCATAAATGAATGAGGAATATTACAAATATGTTATGAAGGCTTGGGAATTCAAAACCGAGTTTATAACGTACAGTCAATGAAAAAAAATCATCTTGAAATTTTGAAGAAAGAGAAAATATAATGTTATAATATGTATGTGTCAACTGAGTAAAATCTAATCTAGTTGTGTTATTTTATAAAGAAAAAAAGGAACTCCATCTTTAGATACTAATTATAATGTATTGACCATTTTATGGTAAGGGGATGTTATGCCAGTTAAAAAGTTAAAAAGAAAAACATACAAACAAACAATATTAAGTTAAGGTTGGATAGTAAATAGTGCCTTATATACTAATGTTGATCATGATCAGAAATGCTTTTAATAAAAACCATTAAAAGGAATAGCATTCATTTCACACTCACAACGTGTAGCCGGTTATTGCCATCTGTTTGATCAGTTTCCACAAATGTGTTTGAATTGGGTACAGTTTCGAAAGTTTGGAGTCACAGAATGGGATTCGTCAAGTTTTTGTTTCAGACGTTTTTTTTTTGCAAATATGAAGTATTCTTGTAATTATATATTATTAAAAAGTATATGTAGTTTTATTACCCAGAATGCCTATCGTGAACGTGGGCGGATCAAATTTAACCGGCATAATGGACCAAATGTCAATGAATTGAATGAACTAAACTGAATAACAGCAGCAACAACAACTATCAGTCGAGATGTTCCACCACGTGACGGATATTTGCGCAGTGGAAATACACGTGTACACGTGAAACTGAATTACAACAATCTGACTTAACTATACGATCTTTATACGTTGCGTATTTTAGCATATAATTTATATCAGACTGGAATCACACATGCATCGTTTTTATGTATATGGAGAGTCCGCCACGTGTCATCTTGTCCCGAGACGAACGGATTGCAGATACTCCGTGAAACGGGACAGTCACAGGTCATGTCACATGGTGGCCACCTGTGATACGAGTAGCGTGGCGTTATCCATGAAGACCCTTCCGGTAACGTTGCAGATACACGTGGGACTCACTGGCATCTTGAACTGGATCAGCAGTACGAAGTAGGTCACCATCATGCCGGCGATCTGCACGTGGAAATAACGCGCTATATGTTCTGGGTCATATGTGTAACTTATTAAGGTACTGCAAAATCGTTGTATTTCGCGGTGTCTTCATTTCGCGCATTTTTGAAAAAAGGCTCATTCGCGCGGTATAAAATTCGCGAAATTATCTCTTGCCAATGTTTCTTTCGCGGCGTGTCAAATTGTTCGGACCGCGAATTACGCGAAAATGAGCTACCGCGAAATAAAATGATATAACAGTAATCATCTTTTTTCTTTTCATATGATATTCATATTTAAACTTTATTATTTAATCCTGTGTTATAACTATTGATATTAGTAAAACACATTTACATTATGTTTGTAATTATATGTTGTTTTGACGATTGTCTGTCTGTCTGTCTGTCTGTCTGTCTGTTCTGTCTATCTGTCTGTATGTTTGTCGGCAATTCTGTCTGTATGTTTGGCTGTCATTCTGACCGCCCGTCCGTCCGTCTGTACGTCCGTCCGTCAGTCCGTCTGTCTGTGATTAAATAGTGCACGGAATTGCAAATAATATGAAAGTTGAACACTTCTGTAAGCAACGGAAATGTTAGAGCGTACCGTCAAAATAGTTGGCTTGTCAACGACAAACAGCTTCATAGCCGAGATTCCAACCTGGGTGCCGGTCAGTCGGTTCAGGAACATCATCATCTGGAAAGGGTTATGTCCTTCATGGTAACATTGTACAAGTCATACTGTTAATGAATATGTCAGTTATTTAAGCATACTTGACGGTTGTGGTTAATGGGAAAGGCTAGATACTTATTTCAGTAGAAAGTCATAAACATCGTTAACAACAAGAACAACAAGAAAACAACGACAACAGTACTACTACTATTACCACTGCAACCATCACAAACCACAGCTACTGCACTTACAAATACTACTTCAACTATAGTTTACTTCACCTATTGTTATTGTTTCTTTAAATGCCACAACAAGTAAATCAATAATAATAATAATAATTATAATATAATTATAATATAATATACCTGCAGCTGAATATCGTTGGACGTCCTTGAAAAACGGATGGAGTAGATATGTTGGAGTGGCGAGTGGGCCTGCAACGAGAAGAAACGTACTGTCAGATTATATTCAATGTAGATCTTTGCCGTTTGCAAACTTGGTTATTGCTCTCAATAATTTAAGCATGTCATGAGTAATGTAACACGCTTATTCATCCGTCCTTCCATACGTTCGTCCATCTATCCGTCCGTCCGTCCGTCCCTCCGTCCATCCATCCATCCATCCATCCATCCATCCATCCATCCATCCATCCATCCATCCATCCATCCATTCAAGCATCCATTCATCCATCCATCCATCCAAGCATCCATCCATCCATCCATCCATCCATCCATCCATCCATCCATCCATCCATCCATCCATCCATCCATCCATCCATCCATCCATCCATCCATCCACCCAAGCATCCATCCATCAATCCATCCATCCAAGCATCCATCCAAGCATCCGTCCATCCATCCCTCCATCCCTCCATCCATCCCTCCATCCATCCAAGCATCCATCCATCCATCCATCCATCCATCCATCCACCCACCCGCCCACCCAATAATAATAATATTATTGATTACTGTGTGTCTAACATACTATTATTTTAATCATTATTGACGTGTATTGCCTAGATGCTATGAAATGAATATGAAGAGCATTAATGTCATGTTAATGAACGATCGGACTAAAGCTATATGATACGACTTGTGTGATGCGGCCGGTACTCGCTGGAGCCACCTATTTTGGAATAGCGTTGAAACAAAGGGTCAAAAGTGGTTGCACCAGTGATTATAGGCCGCGCCTTAACAACGACACAGCAAAGACCGTACCACAAACTGATGACATGGAGAACATGCCTGCAGTCACGTCCGAAAATGATCCTATCCTTTAATCATACAATTGTATTCATTGTTGTGCATAAATATAATTTCTGATTGGAAAATAATGGTATTTCATGTAGTCCATTCAGTTGAACGACGAGCAGTCCCATCTATTGGACATCCAGTTTGTCACGCAGTTGCGATCGATTGACGGAACCAAATCTGTTTGCTTTCCAGTTTTAGCCAGGGTATGGACAAGAAAAGTTGTAAAAGCATTATGTTTTAGATCGAACAATATTATTGTTGTATTAATAAATTACTGGTATATCATTGTTTTTGTTAAAAACGTACACATGTACATTCATGTAATTATACCATCGATTTAAATACTTCTAATAGCTTCTTGCTTGATATCCAATGTCCAAATGCAGTAAGATGCTGTTGGACACTGAAATTGTTATTGTCAGCATTTTTATTTCGGCTGCAGCACTATGGTAACAACTGTATTGCAGTACTAGTATATTGCAATATGACAAAACAGTATTTCCATGTATTGCAAGATATGCATGATGACAAAATAAACATTTTGGACACTGGCTGTGTTATGTTAAATAAAACCTAAACACATTATACATGATAATTGCTCGCATCCTGATTTTTTTCTTTTCATTGTTTATTTCATTTTTCTCAAAACGCTCTTTACCTATCGCCAACTTAAGAGCATTTTATATTTTGTGTGTAACTGCACTGTTATATATATATTTCTGCGGCTATAAACATTTGAAGACTGAGAAGTGCCCAGTAATACGTAATAGCGAACAACTTCAGTGCCTTCAGCGCTTTGATATTTTGTGTGACTACCGTTTGCATCAATGGCTGCACGACAACGCCGTCTCATTGAAGTGACGTATCTCTGAAAAGTGTGGGAGACGTATCACGCAACCGGCTGAAGTCACGCAGCTATAACAATGCGCACTATGCTGGCTTACCATAACGTGAGAGTGTTGGAATGGCCTGCTAAAAGTCTTGATCTCAAACCAATTGAGCGTCCTGTTTGCCACCTCAATGAAATCTGCGTGAACTCGAGCGTGACGTCATGAATGAGTGGCAAAATCTATCGCACAAGGTGCTATTCAAACACACGTCACTTCTATGAGACGGCGTTGTCGGAGAGTCATTGGTGCAAATGGTGGTCACACAAAATATTGAGTGAAAATGAATAACTGTGACTTAACTGACAGTGGGAAGTGATATTCAAATTGTTAAATCTCGGTAGCCTTTGATCTGAATGAAATAAAATGTTGCCATATTTTAGTTAATAAACATGTATTTAATTTGCTTAAGTCGTTATTTGTTTTCAATTGTATTAATCGAGAATATGAAAAAAAAACATGCGTGAATAAGTAAAATGTGCATATTTTGAAATGAATGTGCTTTTTCTTCTTGCTGCCAGTGTGTTTTTTCATGCTCATGTTGTTTCTGGCAGCTACAGTTTCAAAGAAAAAACAACTGTGGGACCATTTATTTCTTTTTCTTTTGTTTCTCGTTATTAAACTTGAGCTCTTGAGTTTCGATGCTTAAATCTGTAAAGTTAAGACAATTAATGGCATAGTTCACGAAATGTAAAAATCTGTGAACAAGTCCATTTAAACAGATAATTTAAGCTACAGGTGATTTAGACATTAAAACCAAAGCAATTATCTCGGTTGGAGACAACCTATTGTCCACCCTGTCCATAAATTCATCATTTGCTCATAAAGAACGAATTGTGCAAACGACAAATGAAACCGACACGTTTACAGAACATTCTACTTTACCAGATACTTAGTCGATAAGCTCATAGCAGTCTCAATAACAGGACTAAAGTCAACATTGGAAGAACAAAGACCAGTTTCACTAGCGAAGAACAATTTGACAAAAAATAATGGTGCCTATAAATATTGCATAAGTATTTATTAACGTTAAAAGTGTTAGCTGTGATAGTATGTTAAATATTTAAAGTATTATGGTAGCTAATGTCAACAGTTTTGAACTCGCTATAGATATGCCTTTATGTACATGCATTGATTATATTTAAGTCGTATGGATTGTAATGCTAATGTATAACTGAATCTGCCAATGCAATTTACGATGCATTTACGAAAAATAATAATCGCTTTGCACATATTTATTATTAAAGTTATTAATATACATGCGAATTGTGTGCATGTGTTCAGTTATCAATAATTGACTTGTATGCATCGGCTGTAAATTGACATGTAATAATTCTATATACATTTTTATTTCTAATACATAATATGCAATACAGATATCAGATGGTTTATGAACAGAACTACAGACGTATTGCTGTCGCCAGACATCTGTTGGGCTTGGAATTTGGTGTTGAGCAAATGGAAAACAATGGAGACATTCATGTCTGCAGCAACTGCATGCCAACTGAAGTTAAACATAAAACAACGATGTGGCTGTTTTAAAGTATGTATTTGCCTTCTTACAATATACATAGTAACATAAATCAAACAAACAAATATAGTAAATAATTCTTTATTATGTGATTTAAATTAGAAGGAAAGTTAAGACGAACCAGTGCTATAAAACACAAATTGTCTCGTTGTTTCCTACAAAATGCAAAACGTGTTTGGGTACTTTCATTTGTCATTTTTATTCTCTTTTTTGTTTCAAGATTTCAAGTTACGTTGTCCTGTTCACCTGGATATTTCGGAAATAACTGATCTTGACAATCGAATATAAACTCTTTATATTTGATGGAAACACCATGTAGGCCGCCAAACTAATAATCCACACCTTTGCATCGTTTGTTTACCAGCTTAACAGATAACAAAAACACGCCCATTTATAGTGGACGTTTACACATGACAAATAATAACTGTAATAATTTGAGAACAAAATCTACATTACAAATCTGAAGTATTGACCCTTTTATGTTAAGCTGATTGAAACAATATGCATTCACTGTATATTATTGTGTCAATTTAGTTACAAACATTGCAAATCTGCCAAATGGAACAAAAAGATATAATAGCACAACGAATTATTTAATATTAATTAGAATCTTTATGGTAACGAAGATGGAAAAAAGCTATGGTGTGTATTATTTATATCATCGACAAGAAATACCATACATATATGACGTATGGGTTCAATGTTTGGAAATAACAGTAATGGGATTAGACTTGATAAGGAGATACATTTTAGAAATAGAAATGTAAGATGCCGTCATGTATTTGCGATATTTGTAAGTATAAAAAGAACAATACATTTTTCAGGACTGTCTTCTGTCCCATCAAAAGCGTCAATTGCAATTATCTGTGATATATGTTATGCAACTTTGGACAAAGTGCTCTGATAAAAATAATTTGATCGATCAATACGTTGTTTCTATCTGTAATTGTCAACGTTGCATGTGACAAAGTGTGTGTATTTTTTAATTGCAATTTTTGCCAATTCAGTTCACATAGAGACAATTTTGAAATACCGATATGGTAAACAAACTGGTTAAACTGGCAAACCGCCGGGAATATATGCCACCAAAACGGAAATCGTGTATCGTTAGTTAAAGAATGCAGAACTGTCTTGAAATATGAAATGAAAGCAACACGCATGGTAGCAATGCCAACATAATGCATCCAGTGCACCAAAAGACGCAATACCACAACCAAGTAGCCAATTGCTGCGTGAAGAATTTGGGCCAATGTAAGCAGAGCGCCCCTGAACGCAGTAAGGTTTGGTCACTCCCACAAGCATCTTATTTCAATAATATTTTATGAGCACATACATTTTCTTTATGTCATTGTTCGCGTAAATTGTTTAGTGCAAGTTAACCTTAGCTCAGCAGTCAATAGCCAATCGTATACAAGTGGTTTTTCACGTGATGTTAGTCAGCCAATCAGAATACGTAGAACTCATTGTTTTCATTTAGTGCAGGCGGATGCCTCACCATTTTGCAATTATAAAATAATAATTTTGCTGTTAAATGCAGCTTTTGAGACGTGCATTTGTGCCGTTCACGAATTGTGTTACCAAAGTTCAGCATGGTTTATTTTCAGAATTGTTGTTTATATTACGAGGTGGATCGATTTCTAAAAATACGACGTAAAAGAACAAAGGAATGAAATCTCGAATATCTCAGCGAGAATTGACGGGATTCAATATGGCTGCCCCAGCAATATCATAAACACACTATAACTGTAAACGTTCCGGTCTTCCTTTTGATCTGTCGACAGGTGTGAGGAGTACTTGAGTGCCAACAATGTACCGGAAATTACGTTGAGTCACTCGCACTGCTGGCCAAACTATGTCCGGACTTCGCTACCGCTCCGAATGCGTCAATTGCCAGGAATGAATTTGAGGATTCAGTTTGACGCACAACAGCCTGAC
Source organism: Congeria kusceri (assembly GCA_027627225.1). NCBI lineage: Eukaryota > Metazoa > Mollusca > Bivalvia > Myida > Dreissenidae > Congeria > Congeria kusceri. The sequence goes on along the minus strand of CM051027.1, from coordinate 51,325,614 downwards.
AGGCCATCTTTTCTGGATGCTGTTATTCACCTTAATCGATCCACCTACAGTTAACAAGCTAAGTATACCATTCTTTTTAGGGGTGACTTGCTATGCTTGTAAGCCTTGTATGGCAGTTTTTATTTTGACATTATTGTCGCAAAGTAACCCGTTTATTCAGTCTTAAATTGGGTAGATATTGACGTGACATAAAATGTATAACTTGCCCTGCCTGTGTTGCTATTTTTGAATTGACATCATAGTCTAACAGCAACTTTTAAATTTAGTGTATAACGGCATGACATACTTGACGTTCATAGTTTCATAGTTATTATTCTGCGTGATGGATTTCATAGTACACGTCACATGCTTTTATTCTTGTGCCTTTTGAGGGCGTTATTTTGCGTGATTTAGTATTTAGTTCACGCCACATAATTTTATTTCTATGCGTGATTTAGTTTACAATTCACGCTGCATTTAGAAATTTTTCTATGGGTGTCATTGTTTAGAGTTCACACACATCAATGTCATACTCTTACTGCAGTTGGTTTTGGCCAGTTCATAATGCATTATGAAATTTATGCCTTATCTACGGTGATTTAATCCCATATGATACGGTGTTTATGTGTTAATCGCTTAGCTCTTCACACCACTACTAAATTACAGATATTTATTTAATTTATGTGATTTCAGTCACGTCTTTCATTGCTTATTCCATTTTGCATTACATTCAGTTACAATGACTGCAATTGCATTTTAAGTACCCAACGTACACAGCAACTGTTACTACATGTTGTTTTCTTGGTTCTTTAGTTACATTTTCAATTCATATATTTTGAAAACGGTCAGCGGTCAGTATTCAGTATGTGTTGTTCACAGTTTTTCAGACAACTCTTATCGACAGGAAGTCATCAACTTCACAGCAGGGCTGCAGTTTTCCACCAATCGACTGTGCCATCAAGTGCTTCGGGCAACCTGGCCTCTAAAGCGGTCTCTCTTCCATCCAGAACGCATCAACCTAACGCTGGCTGGATGGAAATTTCCGGTTACCTTCCAGACATCGCCTGGTACAACTAAGCTGTGCAAATCCTGTCTACCACCTCAAGTTCATTCACACCCAACCTGTTTGCCGCATCCGGGTTTTGCGAAGCATCTGTATATTACCAAAGTTCCATTGTAAACAACGTTCCATTATCAACATGCATTGTGTGTTCTGTACATTGCTCCTTTAAATTGATATGGCCATTCACTCCACAAACACACAGTCACACGCATTCTTACCCTTGCGGTTTTCAAGAAGGCGGTTTAAACATTTTCCACTTCACTTGCCCATTCTTCTCACATCTTTCACTGCCTCCACATAGCCTTACTACTATATTTATATTACCAAGCCATATAGGATATTGTCCTACAATAATTCCTATGATTTCTTGTAACTCCACAAAAGGGTTCTGTCTTCCTACTATGTTTTCTTCTAACAATGCCCTCAGATTATGTTTCAGTGCTGATTTCTTCTACAAATGGAGTCTCTAAGTCCGAGATTGTGGCCGAAATATTTTAATACTATTGGATATGACGTCTGTCTCCAATGATCTATCTACACTAAGTGGCTCTTAAGTCTCTTGCTCTGTTGCATGTCGCTATAATCAGTATACCTATATGTGCTACACCAACTTACTGTATGCTGTTCTTGGTCACAACCCATGTTATAACTTCACCACTACACCAGCAGTTCCCATTTTATCTGACTGCCTCGAGTGTACTCGCTATAATTGTATTTCTTTGTTGCTTTAAAAGGGGCTTGTTCACAGATTTTCGCATTTTTTGAAGTATTAAGCATCATAACTAAAAATCTCAAGTATAATAACAAGAAAGGTATTTAGAAAAAAACGGAAATTAAAAAAATTGGTCCCACCGGGATTCAAAAGGCTATCGCCTTAACCACTCGGCCATTCCGACTTCTGTATTTCACCCTGAATTATTAACTTTATGTAAATGTAAATGTCAACAGTTTCAACGAAAACAGCAGAAACACTCTAAATTATTTCATCATTTAGCGTTTCAAAGGCTTTATAATATTATCAATTTCAACTGATGATTTTTCATAAACGAAACGGTTTTTACAGTATATTTCTAGGTACGTAGTGTCATTTTGGTCTCTTGTATACACTGTTCTTTTATTTTTGGAATCGGTTACAAATAGTTGAAAAATTGTCACATCGTCAATCTGTGAACAGGTCCCTTTAATACTTTCAATCATTATCATGACCTATATTTTATTACACATTAACACATAAATATTGGTCTTATGCTATAGGTTCTTCATGGGCGGTGGTCGGTTCCCTTTGTGGCGGTTTTTGTCCGCCCATTATGTCATTTATGGGGGAAAAAAACGTGTGTTTTCATTGTATATTACAAATTGTTATATATATACAATGTATTGGTTATTTTATGGCATTTTAAATAAATGCTCTTTTTCGATCCCAACCCACGTGTTGTTTTTTCCATCAATGCCATACGAGTACGACCGCTCCTTAGACTCCCCGGGGACAATACATAAATAGTGATGGCTAGAACGTTCATAACTGTTGTCGCAAAGTTGCTAAATAGCAAACACGCAACAGGACAAGCCAATGCCGACATAACCTCCATGTCAGAGGTAACAATAATGTACATGGCTACCAAACCAAACCCCGGCACCCCTTTTCCCATGCACCTGTATGACTATTGTTATGTTCGTGCGCATCAGTGTTGGTTGGTTAGCAGGACGTGCTATACAGATTAAATGAATAATTCATATTTCATTTTGGCAATGCCGAATCACATAATTCAAAGTTTCAGACTCGATCAATGATAATAATTTTCTTAATGGTAGGATGGTAGCAAAAGACGTCATTTCAAACTTACGAAACCAACATCTTATTGAGGGTTGAAGAGAAGGTACCATCTTATTGAGGGTTGAACAGAAGGTACCAACTGCAATTGATCTCTATGCTCGTAATATTTCTGCAATATCTAAGAATATTGTTTATACCGTTTAAAAACCAGCTTAATTTGTCTTCCCGGCGACCTGGTCATTTATATTATTTTGCGACCTCGTTACTAGAATCACCATATACAATTTGATCGAAAGACGTGTATTAATGTGCCATTCCAGTCCTGATCGAAGTTGATCAAATCCAGAAAAGAGATAAAAGTACTTGCCGTGTTCGACGTAAGGGTAAGTGCAAACTGATCGTCCCTCGTAGCGTCATGGGAAACAATAAATCCGATGTATGAAATATGATAAATGAACAATAATGGAATCATTTGATGGCGACGATATTATACATATGTATATGCGTTATGCCTTGATTTGGCGTAAGGCAAAGCTTAGGGTTTTTATGCATCAAAGTACAGTGTTATCTCCTTTGGAAAATACACTTCAAATGTATATTTTTGTTAAGCATCTCATAACTGTTTGTCATCTGAATTAAGGACAGCGATTATAATGAAATTTTTCATGGTTTTGAACAGATACCCGATAGTTGTGTATGGTTAAACCAAAGCGTTAGTTAAAAGCTTTATACAGTTGCTTTCATTTGTTACATTTACCTAGAATACCATATTAAATCTTATTAAAGGGACCTGTTCGCAGATTGACGAATTGACAAATTCTGTTTTTTTTTGGTCACAGATCCCAAAAATGAAAGAAAACTGTATATAAAGCAGCGAAATACACTACTGGCGTAGAGATATATTTGAAAAAAAATGTGTCGTTAATGAGTTATCTTCAGTTGAAATGGATAAAATTCTAAAGCGCTTGTAGCACGACTGAATATATTCGATGTAGGCCACGTGTCCATGAGGCCGTACTCGTATCCGGGCCGTATCCGCAAAAACTAAATTCGGAAGCCCGTTTTCATGCATCCGTATCTATGTTTTTAGTATTGTATTTCTGTTTGATTCTGGCTATCAAAATATCAATATTAGACGAGCATTCTAATTTTGAATTATATTTACTCTGGCGAAATCAAACAAATTCTCTACAATTAATGATCATTTAGCAAATTCCAACAAAGTCAAATTCAGCAAATTCCTTTCAATTTGTTAGCATTTAACAAATTTCATAATATTTATAATATATAAGTTAATATCTATATATTTTAATATAGCTTACACAGCATGCAAATTGCCTTTCATCTTGCTGCATGGCGTTCGTACATGTATGTTGTCCGTATCCGCATAAAATCGCTCAGCGAGCTATTCTATACGAACGCACTTTACGACCAGGGGCATACGGATACGGAACCTGTCCAACGATTTTCAATGTGTGCAATTTTTATACGGATACGGATATACTGATACAGATACGGACTCATAAAAACTCGACCTACTTCTGTTGCTTCCGTTGAAATTGTTGAAAATAGGTGAATCACTTATATAAAGTAAACATTCCACGGATATGTATATAAATCAAGTTGGCTGAGCGGTTTGCGCGTCAGACTTTGGATCCGGAGGTCGAAGTTTGATCCCCTGAGGCAGCACTTGTTTATGCATTTCTTGTTAAAGTACTTAACTCCCTTAGTTCAGATGCTTTAGTGTTTCCAGTTTAAACATTTAATGGCATACTTTAAAAAAATACGACAATCTATGAACAAGTCCCTTTAAACTTATTATTCAAAAAATGTATCAATAATTAGTATTCGTATACTTAGTCAGTGTCATTTAACGAAATAAGTCTGATTTCATGGTAACAAAAACAAAGAATACACAAAGGTTTATAGCACTTTCATTCTGAAATTAATATTATTATATATCTATACAGGAAATGTGAGCAGGAATGGAGACAGCACCTTTTTGCCGAACACCATGTAAAATTTAATATTTATTGAAAATTTAGAAAACTGTGTTTTGTTATAAAACTGAGAAAAAATAACTTACAATCCAACAGTTTCTTGATTAAAAATGGCATGCCATGTTTATACAAAATATTTTCACGAGCAACACAATAAAAGTATTTAGCAAGATCGAAAAATGGTATTTGGATTTGTAATTTATACAAATGCCTATTATAAGTATTGTGTACAATAATTCAGTAACATTTTTTATTTGAATGTATATTCATGCACATTATTGCCTTTATTTAAAACATAACAAAATAACCCTTAAATTACGGACTCTTTTACAGTCACAATCAGTCAAGTAGTGTCGTACATTCGTAGTGACAGTATTGGATCATAAAATATACATTGGCTGGTGTTTAATCGACTAAAGGTGGGCTAATACAACGAAAACAATCGCAATACAACGGACCGGTACATCTAAGTTTATCTACGATTGTTTCGACTTCCCATTGATCTCCAATGAGCTCCCACGTCTCAAATTACTCATTATGGACGGCCACTCGTGTCCCGTGGGTAATAAGCATGCCCACACGGTCACTTATCGCAGGTTTCCATTCCTGTAGGTGTAAAATGGTGCGCATGTTTGGTGAACCGTCGGACATTTGGCATTAAACAGTATAAAAAGTAGTTCCCAAAAATGATTTTATATCGCCGAGGGTATGCAGAACATTAGAAAATAAATGCTTGTTAAATATTTAATCATTCTGATAGGAAAGTGTGTAAACATAAAACAATATATGGCAAAAAGTGCTTTCATACATAAGAATAGTGTGTATAGTGTCATAACAAGTAGCTAATGCTGGAAAATTCTGATATGACCGTAGGCTTACTTGTATTGTTACATGATTCCACGGTAAATGACCAACGTGCATGCAGTCATATCCTCTATTAGTAATTTAGTTTATAAGGTCGATTTTCGCTACTCATTTCCTCCTCCAAAGCAATGATATCACATTGTTGTCCCATTATATGAATTGACATTTTCTAGCTGCCAAACCGCCCATCAAGTTTTGCTATCAAGGGTTGTGATAACTCCTACACGAAAATTGTTGATGATGAGGAATAAATGCCCTTTGATAAGATCAAATGTGTTTCAGGACAAGTGGTCAACATAAATATACATTATTTTAATGTACATTAACACGAAACACAACAGAAACGAAACAAGAGCTGTCAGAGGACAGCGCGCTCGACTACAGTAAATATTTCAGTTAAAAGCTATAACTTAACCTAAACATCTATGTGCAAAAAAGGGGGAATAACTCTGTCAAAACAAAACAGAGTTATAGGACATATTGCACCTGATGCCGGAGTTGATGATAAAGGTATATTCCAATGTTCAAGTGTATAACTTATATAATAATGAAGTAATACTACTTTTGAATAAAAACTTTAACCAAGTCCAAACGTGGACGTCATCGCCGATGTTTCTAGTGATTATATGACTTTTAAACCAAAATTTCAAACTTTTAAGTGCATCCAGTATCAAAACTGTCAAAATACAAACCAAATTGTGGGTATTGTTGTACCTGATGCTGGAGTTGATGAAAAAGGCATATTCCAAGTTGGAAGTGAATAATTGATGTAATTTTGAAGTTACAATACTTTTGAATAAAATCTGTAGCCACGTTCAGACGTGGACGCCGTCACCGATGACAGGCGAGTAGGAAATATCACCAATTCTTCGATTAGTGGAGCTAATAACACAACTTATAGCCATACAAGCGACGTATATTACCGGTAAACACAAGGGCACTATACGGCAAACTATAGTGCATAGCTCCAACCCAATTTACTGGCGTATACTTTACAATACATTGATAATTAGCATCTATCTATCAAATGGTAAGGGACGTATATGATGCTATTACTGATCTTTCAAGCAGCTTTGCATGTGAACCTATCGTGTCCTATTGTATAGTGTCCCAGCAGCCCAACATGTGAAATCATTCACGTCGCTCTCCATCTTTATTTTGTCACTAATGTATCTTGTACACTGCGGTTACTTCACCAAGGCGTTTAAAATAACCACTGGCAACACCAAGAAATACTTTTTTAACATTTTCTTGATGATTTTACATCAAACTATCTCAGAATTATTGGTTCAGATTTACGACTTTGAGTGTAAACTTAAAAATATGAGGAGAACAAAGTAAAAAAAAATAGTGAGGATATAACGGTGCTCACAATCGTGACATTTCGACTATCACATGATTGCTCCGCAATTTATTTTTAGAATCTGACATCAGAGTGATGGCCGTGTTTTTTTTATTCATCGTCTGTCAGTGGCCATTTTTAATTTACATCACGTGATCTGACTGTGGTAACTTGCTAATAACTACGATTTCGTCATTTTAATGCTCACAAATATTTGTACATCAAATAAGCCTTGACATGATTACCTAGTTAGAAATTGAGAATCGACAACATCGTTTCATTTGATGATGTACTTATCTGGTGTGTTTTTTTTTAATGAGGGGAAACACTGCCATGAAGCGTTCAGGTGTACGTAATTGTACGGGTCTGGGATTTTGTAAAATGATTTAAATCGAATGATTGTTGTTGATATATTACGGGTAGTAACAGTAATGGTGGTGGATTGGTGGTGATGCTGGTGGTGGTAGCTGTAGAGGTTGTGGTTGAGCTTTTGTTGTTGTTGATGTATATGGCGGTGTTTTTTTTCAGTTGTTGTATATCTTGGCCCTACAAAATACTTTTGAACAAATCAATTACGGGCACTTTAGGTTCTATGGCACCATTTATTACCCAATTAAGTATTGAATTCACTATTTATTTAAGTACATCAATTATTGCAGCGGAAACAAAATGTAAAATCGTAAAAATGTTAGATTTATACTATCAACTGATTGATCTCTGGCAGTGTGCATATATCTGACCATTTGTTTGACTAATTTTATATACATGAGATAAGCTCATAAAACTTAGCCTAAAAAGCTCATACACTTATAATATTCATGCAATTAATAAAAAGCATGTACTAAAACATTATCGGTGTATAGACGCGGCTTCTATGCAACAATACAATGTCATTGAGAAAGTAAGCATTTATTTAAGCAAAAGTACGTGGTATTAGTTTTTGAAGTTTTCATATTTAATACTCTTTCTATTTTTACCGAGATTTTTTGCCGATTTATATAATGAAATATTGTTGTTTTCATCTTCAACAAAGTTGATTTATGGACATTTTGTACTTTTATACTAGAGAACTCTGAAAAGGTGATTGTTTTCATCTTCAACAAAGTTTATTTATGTTGGAGTTTTCATCATCAACAAAGTTGATTTATTGACATTTTGTACTTTGTATTATCGGAGCTCCCAAAAATGTAGTTTTCTTCTTAAACAACGCTGATTTATTTATTTAAAATTAAATGTCTTGTAAAATTGTTACCTACGCGGGACTGACTTTCACCGCTTTGATTATTAATTATTTCGGCACTGAAAAATCATATAGAAGTTCAAGTCAATTTAAGAAAACCAAAACTACATTGTTCCAAACAAATGTGTAGAGTATTAAATGAATATTGATTAATGACATTTCCATACAGAATTTCCATAGGAACATGTTGTAGGAAACATGTATATTATACCACCAAATGGAGTTTATACGATAATAGGTTAATGAGACACACTGTTGATAATTACAAATACAATTAGAAGGTTCCATTTCGTTCAGATGCCAGCCAGTGATGCATAACATATGCATAACCTAACTTTGGAGTACACACACAATGTTTTGGTATCGAAATGTTCAGGAAGATGTCCTCACTTAGAATCTGTTGTATGACCTTTTTTCACCCTTGGGCATTTTGAAATAATCCGAAATGGCAGCCAAGATGGCCGCCTACAACTATAAATCGGTCTTTGGGTTTGTATTTCATTTTAATAGTTATTCGCACACTCCAAATCATACACATTGATGCTATGGGTGTTATTAATGTATTTGTATTCTCAAAAGTTTTTACAGGCGTGTTTTAAATTCCAAATAGCCGATAAAATGGCCTCCAAAATGGCCACCACAGTATGAAAAAATATATTTTAACTGTTTCAATAGTAATAAATTGGAGCATTGTATTTTATTCACATGTAAGTTGTGTTTTAACTAACAGAACGTGTGGTATTAATGTATTTGTATTCTTAAAAGTGTTTATAGGCAGGTTTTAAATCCAAAATAGCCTCCAAAATTGCCCCCAAAGTATGAACAATGTATTTTTAACTGTTTCAATGGTAATAAATTAGACCATTGTATTTTATTTTCATGTAAGTTGTATTTTAACTTACTGCGACTCTTATATACTTCTTTTGCAACTTAACTATTCAATTTTAGTATTCAAAATTACAAGAATATACTTGTAGCCATATAAAATGATGTATTTGAATATAGTACAAATTAATGAAGCCTTTAATTTTTTAACCAATGTATATAATTATTGGCCAGATTCGCATATATTCTCAAATCATATATTTATATTTAATATACTGATAATGTTTTGATTATTACACAATATTAACTACACAGTCATTTTATGAGGTCCTCTTATATTCGTCAGAGTAAGTTGAGTGTAGCTTATTTGTAAGAATATTCACATTTTGTATACATGTATTGGTATTTCTGACCAAATACACATAGTACGACTTTGCATGTAGGTGATATTGTGTTTGAACTAAATCGAACTGCGAGAAATAAAGCAAGTGACACTATTCACAAAATCAAAATCAATCGCCATTAAATATCCAATAAACAACTCGAAAAAAACGAGTTTCAAAAGTGACGCCCTCCTGGTTTAAATCCTACGCATCAAATCCACAAACCGTTGTTTATTAGCCGATAAACAATGCTAAATCGAATATTTTTAATAGATACAGATTTATCAAATTAAAGCACAATAAACAACGAACAATACAAGACTATTCTTTGTCGACAGCCGTGTTCATTGTCTTCTTGCAATAGTCAAGTTGTTTAAAACTACCACTTTTAGAACACTTTCAAGGCAAAAGTATTGATATTTAAACACAAATATCCCCTATAATTAGAGTAAGATATAATACACAATATCGTTGTTTGCCTCCTAAGATCTGTATGCATCAGTCTACTATCTATATTTGTTCTGAACAAATTGTAATCATGCATTTAATATACACTATAATGCATTTTATTGATAACGTAATAATACCTATTTGCATTCATCGCACAATGCATATTTGCATTCAGCGCATAATGCCAATTTGTATACATGCACATCAGAACATAACCCTTGACAGAAATAACTAATATCAGGCTTGCATGACTGCTGTTTTCATCAAAGAATCCAGAGGTGTTTGTTTTTTCCGTTCGTTATTGAAACATTATCGAGGATTATGGACGATGATGGATGTTTAGTATTTTTTGGCATAGGTTTTCTTGTATAAATTACACAGTCTATAGAGTTATATAGATGCTAATTTAATCTAATCGACTTCACGTCTGGAAACTATAGGTATCTGGAAAAGGCACGTCAGAATTACATGCTCGTAACGTGTTACTATCATTTAAAATAAAATATGTTAACTCTAAACATGAATGTTATGTCTCCTACGTCAGTACATATAGGATCTGACACGAGTTGTGATTTCATACCATATTTTATTCAACGAGTTCAGGAATTTTGTTAGTAAGAGAGCCTTTGGCGAGCTTACTAACGAATTTCCAGGACGAGTTTAATAAAATATGGTATAAAATGACAACGAGTGTCAGATCTTTTTTATCAAAAGCTTGTAAACGAAACACAAATCTTCTAATTTTACCAAAACATGTTGATAAATTCAAAAAGTTGTGTACTGACGTGACGTCATTTCATGTCGACGACGTCATTTCACCAAAATAACGTCATACGAGTGGTCTGTCAAAGAATATGAGGCCAATGAAAACGCTCAAAATGTTATCTTACACATGTGTAAGATAGAAATATTCGTAATGGTTGTATTACACGGGAAACAAGGTATAGCATGTGATAAAGAGAAAATATTAGATGTTTAAATATTTGTTTATTTTGTGCATGCAATTCCTGCCAGCTGTTTTTTTTATCATACCACTGTAATATTTACGAATCAAAAATGAAACTTTTGTAAAGTACATGCCAAATTGTCACAGTTACGTAAAAGATGTACACACATATATACATGTGGGTATTGTAAAATCGTTAGATACTTTGCAAAATCGACCAGTTAATCTCAGTAGGTTCATAAGACAAACTGCATGTACAACAAACAGAAGATTTCAGTCAAATCTATTCAAACGTTAAACAATTATCAAAATTCAAACTTAACTTTCTTTTTTGAATCATTATATATATGCATAAGTTTGACTTAATACACAATACCTTGCACTCTATTTTGCTAGTTATTATAGACTGACTTAATACTCAATGCTACTACCTTGCACTCTGTTTTGCTAGTTATTATAGATTGACTTAATACTCAATGCTACTACCTTGCACTCTGTTTTGCTAGTTATTATAGACTGACTTAATACACAATGCTACTACCTTGCACTCTATTTTGCTAGTTATTATAGACTGACTTAATACACAATGCTACTACCTTGCACTCTATTTTGCTAGTTATTATAGATTGACTTAATACACAATGCTACTACCTTGCATTCTATTTTGCTAGTTATTATAGATTGACTTAATACACAATGCTACTACCTTGCACCCTGTTTTGCTAGTTATTATAGATTGACTTAATACACAATGCTACTACCTTGCACTCTGTTTTGCTAGTAATTATAGATTGACTTAATACACAATGCTACTACCCTGCACTCTGTTTTGCTAGTTATTATAGATTGACTTAATACTCAATGCTACTACCTTGCACTCTGTTTTGCTAGTTATTATAGATTGACTTAATACTCAGTGCTACTACCTTGCACTCTGTTTTGCTAGTTATTATAGATTGACTTAATACACAATGCTACTACCTTGCACTCTATTTTGCTAGTAATTATAGATTGACTTAATACACAATGCTACTACCTTGCACTCTGTTTTGCTAGTTATTATAGATTGACTTAATACTCAATGCTACTACCTTGCACTCTGTTTTGCTAGTTATTATAGATTGACTTAATACTCAATGCTACTACCTTGCACTCTGTTTTGCTAGTTATTATAGATTGACTTAATACTCAATGCTACTGCCTTGCACTCTGTTTTACTAGTTATTATAGATTGACTTAATACACAATGCTACTACCTTGCACTCTATTTTGCTAGTAATTATAGATTGACTTAATACACAATGCTACTACCTTGCACTCTATTTTGCTAGTTATTATAGATTGACTTAATACTCAATGCTACTACCTTGCACTCTGTTTTGCTAGTTATTATAGATTGACTTAATACTCAATGCTACTACCTTGCACTCTATTTTGCTAGTTATTATAGACTGACTTAATACAGCTAGTTATTATAGATTGACTTAATACACAATGCTACTACCTTGCACTCTATTTTGCTAGTTATTATAGACTGACTTAATACAGCTAGTTATTATAGATTGACTTAATACACAATGCTACTACCTTGCACTCTATTTTGCTAGTTATTATAGATTGACTTAATACTCAATGCTACTACCTTGCACTCTGTTTTGCTAGTTATTATAGATTGACTTAATACTCAATGCTACTACCTTGCACTCTATTTTGCTAGTTATTATAGACTGACTTAATACAGCTAGTTATTATAGATTGACTTAATACACAATGCTACTACCTTGCACTCTATTTTGCTAGTTATTATAGACTGACTTAATACAGCTAGTTATTATAGATGGACTTAATACACAATGCTACTACCTTGCACTCTATTTTGCTAGTAATTATAGATTGACTTAATACACAATGCTACTACCTTGCACCCTGTTTTGCTAGTAATTATAGATTGACTTAATACACAATGCTACTACCTTGCACTCTGTTTTGCTAGTTATTATAGATTGACTTAATACACAATGCTACTACCTTGCACTCTATTTTGCTAGTAATTATATATTGACTTAATACACAATGCTACTACCTTGCACTCTGTTTTGCTAGTTATTATAGATTGACTTAATACTCAATGCTACTACCTTGCACTCTGTTGTGCTAGTTATTATAGATTGACTTAATACTCAATGCTACTACCTTGCACTCTATTTTGCTAGTAATTATAGATTGACTTAATACTCAATGCTACTACCTTGCACTCTATTTTGCTAGTAATTATAGATTGACTTAATACACAATGCTACTACCTTGCACTCTGTTTTGCTAGTTATTATAGATTGACTTAATACTCAATGCTACTACCTTGCACTCTGTTTTGCTAGTTATTATAGATTGACTTAATACTCAATGCTACTACCTTGCACTCTGTTTTGCTAGTTATTATAGATTGACTTAATACACAATGCTACTACCTTGCACTCTATTTTGCTAGTAATTATAGATTGACTTAATACACAATGCTACTACCTTGCACTCTGTTTTGCTAATTATTATAGATTGACTTAATAGTCAATGCTACTACCTTGCACTCTGTTTTGCTAGTTATTATAGATTGACTTAATACACAATGCTACTACCTTGCACTCTATTTTGCTAGTAATTATAGATTGACTTAATCCTCAATGCTACTACCTTGCACTCTATTTTGCTAGTAATTATAGATTGACTTAATACACAATGCTACTACCTTGCACTCTGTTTTGTTAGTTATTATAGATTGACTTAATGCACAATGCTACTACCTTGCACTCTATTTTGCTAGTAATTATAGATTGACTTAATACACAATGCTACTACCTTGCACTCTGTTTTGCTAGTAATTATAGATTGACTTAATACTCAATGCTACTACCTTGCACTCTATTTTGCTAGTTATTATAGATTGACTTAATACACAATGCTACTACCTTGCACTCTGTTTTGCTAGTTATTATAGATTGACTTAATACACAATGCTACTACCTTGCACTCTATTTTGCTAGTTATTATAGATTGACTTAATACACAATGCTACTACCTTGCACTCTATTTTGCTAGTAATTATAGATTGACTTAATACACAATGCTACTACCTGGCACTCTGTTTTGCTAGTTATTATAGATTGACTTAATACTCAATGCTACTACCTTGCACTCTGTTTTGCTAGTTATTATAGATTGACTTAATACTCAATGCTACTACCTTGCACTCTGTTTTGCTAGTTATTATAGATTGACTTAATACTCAATGCTACTACCTTGCACTCTGTTTTGCTAGTTATTATAGATTGACTTAATACACAATGCTACTACCTTGCACTCTATTTTGCTAGTTATTATAGACTGACTTAATACAGCTAGTTATTATAGATTGACTTAATACACAATGCTACTACCTTGCACTCTGTTTTGCTAGTTATTATAGACTGACTTAATACAGCTAGTTATTATAGACTGACTTAATACACAATGCTACTACCTTGCACTCTGTTTTGCTAGTTATTATAGATTGACTTAATACTCAATGCTACTACCTTGCACTCTGTTTTGCTAGTTATTATAGATTGACTTAATACACAATGCTACTACCTTGCACTCTGTTTTGCTAGTTATTATAGATTGACTTAATACACAATGCTACTACCTTGCACTCTATTTTGCTAGTAATTATAGATTGACTTAATACACAATGCTACTACCTTGCACTCTGTTTTGCTAGTTATTATAGATTGACTTAATACTCAATGCTACTACCTTGCACTCTGTTTTGCTAGTTATTATAGACTGACTTAATACTCAATGCTACTACCTTGCACTCTGTTTTGCTAGTTATTATAGACTGACTTAATACTCAATGCTACTACCTTGCACTCTGTTTTGCTAGTAATTATAGATTGACTTAATACACAATGCTACTACCTTGCACTCTGTTTTGCTAGTTATTATAGACTGACTTAATACTCAATGCTACTACATTGCACTCTGTTTTGCTAGTTATTATAGATTGACTTAATACACGATGCTACTACCTTGCACTCTGTTTTGCTAGTTATTATAGACTGACTTGATACTCAATGCTACTACCTAGCACTCTGTTTTGCTAGTTATTATAGATTGACTTAATACACAATGCTACTACCTTGCACTCTGTTTTGCTAGTTATTATAGATTGACTTAATACTCAATGCTACTACCTTGCACTCTGTTTTGCTAGTTATTATAGACTGACTTAATACTCAATGCTACTACCTTGCACTCTGTTTTGCTAGTTATTATAGACTGACTTAATACACGATGCTACTACCTTGCACTCTGTTTTGCTAGTTATTATAGACTGACTTAATACTCAATGCTACTACCTTGCACTCTGTTTTGCTAGTTATTATAGACTGACTTAATACACGATGCTACTACCTTGCACCCTGTTTTGCTAGTAATTATAGATTGACTTAATACACATTAATACTACCTTTCACTATGTTTTGCTAGTTATTATAGACTTATTACGTAATTTGATTATGAATTCGAAGAGTTAAAGGTGACTTTAAACGGACTCATTGTTAGAGTAGACCTGCGTACGAATACATACAAAACACATGCATTTGGGATAAGGTATCAAATTCATTGCGTGCACTATTCGTAAACTTCTTTTTGGTTTTGCAACAATATTTTTGCTTTTAACTTTATTTGTACATGTGTACTATGTACATGGATCGGTAAAGCGTGCAAAGGACTCTAAACGATTGGTAAAATGTACTAAAGGAGAATCAAATCATTGACAGTATCGATTACCATCTTAGTCTTCAGCCAGTTGTTTACATCACCATCTGTGAACAACTTCCTTAAAGTTCTTTTTTTCAAAGGGCGTTAGGATGAAATGTGTATAAATGTTATTTGGTTTAGAGGACCTGTGTTAACAATAGACGTGTCCACAAGTGTCAATCATATACACATCAGTCCAGTATTGTATCTAATCACAGAACTCGAATATATCGTGTTCAATCGTTAACCTATTTTACACAAAACGAGCATGTGGTCTAGCTTGTGATTTGTTTGTGATGTTCGATGAAATTAATACTGCTGTGTAAGAGAACACATCCACTAAAATATCCGATCTATTGTCAGGCACTAATAAGGCAGTCGAGGTGTGGAAATTTCAATCCTCAGGGAGCTTAAATGTGTCTTTATTGTACATAATGATTGTGAAAGAGTAGAACAGCTTTCACATTTCTCATAGAAAAGAACGGCATGAGTGCTAGAGTTACGATTGAGAATTTAACCAGTAACATTCTGCATCTTTGAAACAATGTAATACAAGAGAAAATGAACACAAAGCCAGACATAACTTCTGAGACTGCTGTCATCGTCATGTACGATTCAGTGACTTGTCTTATTAAACATCGTAGGGCATATTTACATTACGATGCAATGTAAAATAACCAGAAGAACCATCGCGATGCTTGTGTTTATTTGGCAAAGATGTCCTGAATAAGTCGTGTGGCTGGTTGCAAATGTAGCACTGCTGTGCAGGTTTACACCTCCAGTATAATATTTAATCTAATGTAAGGCAGGCACTGATTCAGCAGTCGATGTGTGGAACTTTCAACCTTCAGGGAACTTCAATGTTTCCTTATAGTAAATTGTACCTTATGTAGAACAGCTTATAAACGGTCAGAGAAAAGAATGAGTGCTGGCGATCAGACCAGGGGCATAGTGATCTGACCAGGGGCATAGTGATCTGACCAGGGGCTTAGTGATCTGACCAAGGGCATAGTGATCTGACCAGGGGCTTAGTGATCTGACCAAGGGCATAGTGATCTGACCAGGGGCATAGTGATTTGACCAGGGGCATAGTGATCTGACCAGGGGCATAGTGATCTGACCAGGGGCTTAGTGATCTGATAAAGGGCATAGTGATCTGACCAGGGGCAAAGTGATCTGACCAGGGGCATAGTGATCTGACCAGGGGCAAAGTGATCTGACCAGGGGCATAGTGATCTGACCAGGGGCATAGTGATCTGACCAGGGGCATAGTGATCTGACCAAGAGCATAGTGATCTGACCAGGGGCATAGTGATCTGACCAGGGGCAAAGTAATCTGACCAGGGGCATAGTGATCTGACCAGGGGCATAGTGATCTGACAAAGGGCATAGTGATCTGACCAGGGGCATAGTGATCTGACCAGGGGCATAGTGATCTGACCAGGGGCATATTGATCTGACCAAGGGCATAGTGATCTGACCAAGGGCAGAGTGATCTGACCAGGGGCTGAGTGATCTGACCAGGGGCATAGTGATCTGACCAAGGTCATAGTGATCTGACCAGGGGCATAGTGATCTGACCAGGGGCAAAGTGATCTGACCAGGGGCATAGTGCATCTTT